>CM031240.1:305750826-305908326 GCA_018340775.1 Taxus wallichiana var. yunnanensis
TCTTATGCATATGATAGAGGTACAAGCAAATGTATTGCAGATGTGTTTTGAATTTGGGTGTGAATTCTGTAGAGTTTGTTGAGCATAGCTCCAAACGGATTTGGGTATTGTATTGAGAGAGCGGTGGCTTGTAATAAAATCTGAGCAAGTGATTCTTGGTGGACGTTAGCCCAAATTGGGTGAACCACGTTAAATACTGTCTCTTTGTGTTGTGTTATTTTATTCTGCAATTTTATTTGAGATCTGTAATAATTTTTACATATTAGTTTCTACTCTATGCGATTCTCATGAGAGGATTATTCCGCATATTTTATCCCTTATTTCCTAACAACAAAGATCCTCGGGCCATCCTCCATAATTATAGTATGGCTTCCATATGATAGCCTTGGGCCCCATCTTGTCTATCAAATCCCTATAAGTATCTATATCCATCTTGCACCCATGAATGTTAATCCACCTCCTCGCATATATCTCGGGCCTAACCCACTCTACTTCTGGACCCCACCTGGCCTTAACATTGCTATATGCTCATAAGCCCACACATGTAATAGCGTAGTAGCTCCTATCACTCCTCCATGCTCATCATGAGTAAATCAATACAAATCTTTGTAGAGGTGGTCTAACACACATCAAGGTACACATATCTAGTACTCTCCTCCTCTTTATACATGCATATGTCATGCATCTTATACAAGATGCCCACACCACCTCCCTCCACCACTATAGATGAAGCAATAACAACTGCTATGAATTTCTACAAATATAGAACACCGGACCTCGAATAACATTTATACTAATATGAGCCTCGACAGTGTTTGTATGGATGAAAATTGAAATGTAAGCTTCTACCGCACTCAAGCTCCCAAGTTCATTTTAGGATAGCTGATGTAAGAGATATGGATGGATAAATTTAGTGGATGTATGGTACGTGGGTGAAAATACGTGGAGATGGGACAAAAATCTATCAAGATGAAACAATGTCCTTAATGTGCAATATTAGGATTTTCTCGTTAAGGAAAATAAGACCCTTCTAATCAATGGGTCCGATGGATGGATCGAAAGGATGACTACATGAAGACTCCAATCAATATCGAGATCCATAGAAATACATTCCAATGGCTTTGGGATGCATGGAAAACCAATAGGCACCTCGTAATGATTTCCAGACAAGGTCATGGAATATGCGAGGGAGACATGGATCCTAATAGCTCTATGGTCAGGTTGGCTAGAATAGTACAAAATGTAATGGCTCAATGAGCTTCCTTTTTCATAATGTTTAGTTGTCAAATGATGTTTGGTGGAAGTGGAGATGATCTAAAGACTAATGAGTGTAATCCTATGTCTAGGTCTAACTGGCATTTGAGCCCTTGCAGCTTGGGGGAGCCCTTGATCACAACCATAAACTCTTGGTGGGTGCGGTCTTTATATGGTCATGTAGGTTTAAAATCTATTGCTAGGGGCAGTCCAATATTCATAGGCTTTATCAGCCATGATGTTCAAAATGTTTAATTGTTCAATTTTCTCAACATATCATGCTAGTTTTCTTAGGACAAGAGGACAGAGTCCCATATCTATGTCCATAATTAGTTCAAGACTGTTCGCTTGTGGGACCAATGGATCACTTCTGTATGTGCGTTCTTGTTGAGGACCGTTGATGGTCATGTATTGCAATGATCTAATTTAATTAAGAAAATAACAACTAATTTAATTGAATTAAAACTATTATATGTTTTTAGTATTCTCAATATATAAATGAAATACAATAATACAAAGCAACTATTGTAATAAAATAAATGTTTTTAAATTTTCTAGATTTTTGAAGAAACAAAGAAATTAAAAGTTTCTAATGTAACAAATAAATCCTATACATATAAATGACCGATGTAGTTATTTACCCGTGCAAAGGTGTAAATAAATCTATTCTAATAAAATTAAAGCATCCGTAATTAAATCCTCTATTTTTTCCTCAAAGGCATGGGAAGAAATATGAGTTTCTCGGATAAGATTTTCTTCCCCTACAACTTCCGTGACAAAGGTAAAGTAAGATTTTATGGAGGATTTTTTTATATGAGTTGATGATTCTGCTCATTTATAAACTAAAACAAAATCTTTCTTCTAGAATCACCTCTTTTCAAATCTATAGAGATAGGAAAATAAGTTATCTTTCCTAAGAAAGCTTTGTTGAAGGAATTGATCCATTGTAATTAGTCAATGATTGTAACAATAAAAATGGAAATGTCTTTTCTATTGTAGTGAATAATATGAATAAGATTATCATACAAGGAATTAAAGAAACCTAATTACAACCCCAACCTAGTATTTGTAGTACAATGGAAATCCAGTTGTGGTGTGCTTTCATGTCCCCTAAATTTATCTTTTCAATATCTTGTGTTCATGTGAGTCCAGAATGCTAGGAATGCAATAGAAGTAGAAAGGAGAAAGCGTTGAAGCAATGGAAGCTTGATGGTAGTGTGGTGGAAATGTAGGTGGAAGAGAGATAACACAAGTGAATAAAGCTTGGCTATGCAATTTCCATCAAGAATGTGGTAGCTCAACAATATAAGAATACACAAAATGATCTCTCGGCCATTTGCTTGAGAACAAGCAATGGTTTTATAGAAAGTTGGCTAGGAAATGGTCCATCAATTTGGTAGCAATAGAGTTATAAATAGAAACATGAAGGGGGAGTTAAACACTCAATCAAAAATTAGAAGTGGAAGAGGATGCAAATGCAAATCAATCAAGCATAAAATCAACTAAATTGAAACACAAACGTGCGCTAAAAGTGAGCTGGAATGAAGCAACACACGTCCAATTCACGAGTAAAGAATTATAGAAAAAGCACATTGGACCACCACCCTGTGTATGGTGATGGTTATAGAACTGCCACCCTATACAGGTTGGTGGTTACAAAATTGTTGCCCTTCTTGGGTGGTAGTTAACACCGCTGCCCACACAAGGTGGAAGTTTTGTAATTAAAGGCCAAAACAATGAGAAAATGATGCAAGAAGCCAAGGAAAAACATGTATTGGCTAAGTAGGGTAAACTAGGCTACAAATATAAGTTACGAAGAGGTTAAAGAGATTGAACACCTTTGGAAAAGACATGAATCATCATTGGGAATTTTAAAACTATTTTTTTGACAATGTAGCACATGTAATTTTGGGTGTGTACATATTTCCCCCTCGGAGAAGCATTTAAGACATGAAGATGCATAAAAGCAAGAATCAAGTGCAGATAAATATGATATCGAAAAATAAACACTAAAATAAAATGAAAAGAGAACTTACCATTTGTGTGAGGATAGAATTATACCTGTGCCAATGCTCTAGCCTTGTAAAGCACATAAACTCAAAATGAAATTAAAACAAAGCATACATATAATGAAAACCATTCATTTTCAATTCATTTACACATATCCTCTTAGCAATTTTGGAGCTTTGGATATACTATCACCATTTTGAGTGAGAGTATAGTCAAAGCGATGAGTATAATGACACAATCATGCTTCCATGAGTGAGAAATCGAGCAAATAAGAAAAAGCTTAGTATTTTGCATATGTTTATTTAAAACCAAAAATGTAAAATGTTGAAAATATATGCCTAGGGGGTTATTTTTGAAATATATTGTGTTAAAACGTTCTGTAGGAGGTGATCTAGGTGGGTTTGGCTTTTATTTCACGTAAAAGGTCTATTTTTCTATTTTTTTGAGTTTTTGGATTAAAAAGGATGGGTCATCCATTCTTTATAGGACCGCCACCCTACACAGGGTGGTAGTTACAGGACCGACGTGCTACATAGGGTGGAAGTTACAAGACCTCCATTCTCGAGCAGTGTGGTGGTCACAAAACCACCGCTTTGCATAGGGTAACGGTTTTGTAATTGCCAAGATAACGAGATAATTTGACCAAGTTAAATTAGTTTTTTTGTTTTTAAGATGTTTTACGTTATGTTTGATGAGCTTTCTTATTAAAATACCTTGCTAACTTTCTCTTTTTGTTGTTTTAGGTGAATGTAGAAGGAGATATACATTCGCTGGAGCTGGAATTAGAGAGTATGATTGCACGCTAGGCATCCTTGATCAGTTGAATCAGGGTGACATAGATTTATCGCACACTGTTGGGTTATGGAGAACTGCATGGGTGTCATACATAACACTAGCTAGTCGATTCTATTTGATCTATTGTCTTATTGGGATACATACCAGAACAATTTCATGTTTCTAGTAAGGGGAGAGTGGACTATTAATGTAGAGGACATATACATGATTATTGGCGTACTGTGGTAGACGGTTGAACTTGGAGAGTGCATGGAACACAACTAGAGCTAGACAGTGGGATTCCTACATGGGAGATGATGGGGCACTAACATGCACTAATAGGCCTAAAACAAGGTATACATATTTTATCTGTGTCCACCACACCTATCCCTACCCTATGCAAGGCCATCATTGGTATTCTGGCTTTGCATTTGGTGGGAGACAAGGGCGGGGATAAGCTCTTGTATTGTTGGGCTCCCATCATCATGTAGATTGAGCAGCATGGGAGGATATTTTCTTGGGGTGTGGACATTCTTGGGACCACATACCATGATTTATATTGTGTTGTGAGGCTATAGGGGAAATCCCTGAGCCACCCTACCTTGGTGATGAGTGGGTGTATGAGTGGATTATCCCCTACCAGAGGGGAATTAGTGTATAGGATTCTGGGGTCGTTAGGGGCCATGAGATGGATAGGCTTTTCGGTTCTCGATAACCACATAAGTTCACTTCTACATTAAGGACAATTGATTTTATTGAGAGACCCTACCAGGACATGATTGGATTGTGGGGTCAAGAGGGGACCATACTAATTGCATGTGCTACCACCTCACAGTTAGTAGATAGATTTGTGAGGGTGGAGGCCCACCCTTCTTCTAGAGTACCCCAGATGTTTGGGGTGCCCTATGATGATGCCCTCCTGCCATGCCCATTGTATATCGGAGTGTTAAAGAGGCTCATGGAGGCCCTAAGGGCTAGCATGGTTGGACTATTGTGACACCTGTGGTACCTATCAGTGTAGACATGGTACCAGTTCCCAGAGCACCCATGGCCCTTCTCCAGATTGAGGCTACACCCACCCATAATAGGGAGGAGGAGGAGTCCCACATAGAGATAGAGACCGACGATGAGGCTGATGAGGAGGTTGGAACATAGGGGGTGGTGATGAGGATGAATATAATGATACATAGTGGTGGATTACTAAGGAGATGTCCATGAAAGAGGGAGAGAAGGAGGAGGTAGAGAAGGAGATTTAGTTTTCTAAGGAGCCACTTCTACGATGAGGGAGGCGACGACAAGGATTCCATGATGGGAAAACATGTTACCTCAGGAGATAGGGAGGAACAAGAGGTTCCTACAACTACAACAACACCACTAATTACACCGACCAATCCTACATGGATGCTAGGAGATATGAGTATGTAGATACTCTTCTCTCAACTCTATTACTTAGAATTGTTAGTGATTTACACATTGTACTTATTTTTTATTTTTAAATGTTTTTAACTCGCCATTGTTTTCTTTATTTTGTAATCATTGTGGATGGATGGTGAGATCTTATTTGTCGATTTGTGTTGATACTTTACTAATCTATATGGGGAATATCTCAGTGCAAAGTTTTGGAGGACTTAGGACAGCTTGTTGTAGGCTAGACAACACACACCAACGTGTTTACGCTTCTTTGAAGGCCACAAAGATATTGACTTCTCAGAACACTAAGATTGCCACATATGAGATGGTAGAGAGGTTGGCAAGGTTGAGACACTCACGTAGTGAGGCCATGACTAGTAGTCATACTCAGGGTCACTCTCACCACTCGGTGCATTCACAACACCCATGTCATAGCAAGAGTCCCGGTCAGTAGCCACACACCATCTCGGGGATTCCACAGAAAGAAATAGGTCATTGAGATTTTATTTCTTTGATGTCATTTTTTGAGGCATATATATGATGTTTTCTTTTTTAATTTTCATACTGTTTCAAGCATTTTGACCACAACTAGTGTGTGATGGAATTGTACACAAACTTGACTTATTATGATATATATAGATATCACTTTTTGATTCAGTTATCCTTCACATAGAGTTGACTTCATTTATGGTTCTCTTCGCATGTGTACTCTTAGATGTTTAGAATCTCTGATTTTATATGCTTTTCATAATGCATCAAAGGATAATGATATGTTGATAGAATGATTTCTTTTTCATGTTTTGTAATGTTGATATGTGATGATTATGCAAGCACAATGTAATGCTGAACTTTAGTTTTTCAAGCAATGTTTGATACTTCTTTTCATTTTGGCAATATGTGATGAATAATGATATGATAATAAAATGAACTCACTCCACTCCTAACCCCACGCAACTAGTAAGATGTGAGGGATCAACACCAAGAGCTAGAAGGGACGTGAATTGTATGATTTTGATAAATGGAAATGGTGAGAGAAGGACAAGATTTTGACATAAACCCAATTAGGGACCTACAACCTAACTCTGCACATAGTTTAATATATAGCCTAGAATGTGATTTACTTGCAATTTTATCTATAATTAGACCCATAGATGGCCTCTTGATTGACAAAATATGGTTTTAAGGATTTAACTCTCTTAGAACATACACATCTAATTCACTTTTCTTGGGATTTTAAGATTTTAAAGCACTTTTTATTGAATGAAATTGATTTTAACTTACTAATTTATTTACAGAGACCCCCTACACCTTTCTCCATACTACCAAAGTAGGAAGCATACACTTATCACCAAGGACAATGCATAGGTGAGTAAGGGAACTTCCTCCTTTCCCAATCTCACGCCACTAGTAAGAGGCATGGGCTCAACACCAAAGGTTAGTGGGGCAAGGAAGTGTGTAAATGAAAATTTTGTATTGATTTTAACTTGAGATATATACCCCTTTTTAATTTTATTTTAAGTTTCTAAGTTGTGCATTTTGGGAAGGAGAGCTTGCCCCTAGCCTCAACCCCACGTAACCAGTAAGATGTGAGGGCTCAACACCAAAGGCTGAGATAGGCGAACAAGCGACCCGTAAAAATGTTTAGAATTATTTTGCTACCAAAGAGGTTTTTCTGGGGAAATATATGACATCATGAAGCTTCTAGAATTGACTATGGGCAAAGACACCTATGCTAGAAGGAAGTTATAAGCAGAACCAAGTATGCAAGCCTTGGTAGGATTAGTGTAAAAGAAATTTCTATCTTGTTGAACTGATGAAGTGATCAAGAATGTTGATGACAATATTATGAATGTTTGAAGAGATGTGATTTGAATGATTTCCAATGTTTTTAGAAGTTTTTAAAGTTACTTGAAAATAAGTTCCTTGATTACAAATTTCACAGAATGAGCTAGTAGATGATAATGTAATGCAAATGCAATAGTGTACATGTGGATATGAAGATGGATCATGAGTAATAACAATTTAGGTGAATTGAATTGACGTGTTTGACAAATTCTTCACCCTCTAGAGTACACAAGTGATATGCCCCATTTTTGTAGTCCTCCATGACTCGATATGGGCCCAACCACTTGGGCTTGAATTTCCTTCCTTTGCCAATTTTCTTGTCTATCTAGTCACAAGACTTAATACCAAATATCTAAAAAATATGTCACATTCATAATCCTTCTTATTGTACTACCGACACATCCTGTCAATGTAAGCTCTATGATGCACCTCAGCTCTGAGCCAAGATTCATCAAGGGTTTCCAGCTCAATGATTTGTGCATCACGATAACCTTCTTCTCCTAAAATTCCTTGTAATGATATCCGTAGACTGGGTATCTCAACTTCAAGTGGTAAGACTTCTTTTGAACCGAACACTAAATAATATGGGGTTGCCCCCGTCGGTGTTCTTGTTGACATTCCATAGGCCCACAAGGTTGGAAATAGCTTTAGGTGCTAATCATGCTTGTTCTCCTTAATAGTTTTTAGGAGGATGGATTTCAACATTTTATTAGTTTCTTCATCCTTTACATTTGCCTCGAGGGTAGTATAGAGAGGAAATGTGATGAGTTATCTTGAACTTTTCACATAATTCATGCACCTCTTCTTTTTTAAATGATGTACCATTATCGAGATATTGACCTGTGGGACCCCATATCTACAAATGATCTGGTTCAAGATGAACTTTAGAATTACAGATCCTGGAACGGTGGTAAGAGGAATGACATCAACCCACTTCATGAAATACTCTATGGCCGTAATTATAAAATTGTGGCTATTCATTGATGAGGGAGAGAATTTCCCTATCAAATCTAAGCCCCACGTGGAAAAGGGCAAGGGTTGACATTGGTTGTAGAGATTGGGAAGGAATTTGAATCTTGTGAGAGAACTCCTGGCATTTATGGAACTAGCGTACATACTCTAATGCGTTGTGTTATAGGGTGGGAAAGAAATAGCCCATCTGATGTATCTTTCTAGTGGTTGCATGTCCTCTAAAATGACCTACACAAAACCCGTTGTGGCCTCTATAAAGGTTATTTTCAGATTTTTCCTCATCAACACACCTTAGCAACATTTCGTCAAAATCTTACGATAAAACACTTGTTCTATAACTATGTACTTGGCAGCTTTGATGCGTAGCCATATTCTCTCTGCAATGTTTTTACCTTAGGTTACGTGTGGTCCATAATAAAATTAATAATATCTCGAATACCATGGACACACAACAATGGGAGGTTTGACTTCTATGTAGTATATACACTCATCGGGAAACTCAAGTCCACCAAACTCTCCACCATCTAATGGGTTATCCGATAACCATTTGACAATGATTTATCTATCAAGGATGTTTGGTTGATTTAAGTTAACTCTAATTCTCCCATTAAGGTTATGAAGTGTCCAAATTTGTTGGATAAAGATCCCTATGTTAGAAATTTCCGAAGACAATCCATTTTAACAATAACCCATGTCTTTTGTTTAAGCGTATAATGCCTTAACTATTTTTTTACAAATACTATAGTGAGGCATTATTTTTCCACCTAAATATAGCATGTCTCATATTCTAGTAACATATGACTGATGAAGTAAATTACATGTTCACGCTTGTCATCATCTTCTTTTGCTAGCATGCAAGCTAATGAGACGTATGTACCCCGTGAATATAGAATGAGAGGGAAGTATGATTTGGGAGGAATGAGCGTGGGAGGTGACATAAGGAATTTTTAAATGATTCAAATTCCTCATGACACTCATCCATCTAGATGTTGTAGCAATCCTTCTTTAATAAATTATTTATTGGATGAATAGAAAAGGTTAAATCAGAATAAACTTGTGGATTGCACTTTGATCTTTCCAAGCAAGAATCTAATGCCCAACTCATCTGATGGTGGGATAATTTCCAAAACTTCTTGGATTTTTGTTGGATCTACATTGATCCCTCATGAAGATATGATGTATCCTAGTAATTTCCCTCCCATCACACCAAACATACATTTTTATGGATTAAATGTAACACCGTATTCAATGAGATGAGAGAGGATGATGTGAAGCACCTCAGGGTGATCACAACATTTCCTAGCCTTAGCTAGAAGGTCATCAACATATGATTCCACAATCTTGTGAATAAGATCAGGGAATTTGTAACTCATCACCCATTGGTAATCGCACATCGTTCTTGAGAACGAATGATATAACTACATAGAAATAAGTTCCCAAGGAGTAATAAAGGTCATATTTGTTTGATCTTCCTTAGAGATCCTAATTTTATTGTACCCAGAAAAACCATCCATAAGTGACAACATCTCATAGCCGCTTTTGCATCAACAATAACATCAATGGATGGTAATGGGAAATCATCTTTGGGACATGCTTTGTTTATATCCCGAAAATTCAATGCAGATTCAAAATTTTCCATTCTTTTTAAGAATGGGGACAATGTTAGATACCCACATTGAGTAATTGATAGGTTTGATGAACCCCACCTGTAGGAGTTTCATAACTTCCTCCTTAACCATTAGCACCACCTTTGGTTTCATAGGTATAGATTTTTTTATAGGCTTGGCATCGATTTAGTTACTGTTGTGGACTACAACATGAGGAGAAATTCTTGTGATCTCCTTGTAACTAAACGTGAAGGATTTTAAATTTTCTTTAAGAATATTCATATGTATTTCTACCTCTTCATGAGTCATCAAAGATCCTAAATTCTAAATGTTTGGGTCCTCCTCTTTCTTGATGTTGATGCAATTGTCCCCTCAACCAAAGAGGCATTACCCTATTCAAACTCAGGAGGTCCAGGAGGTAGTTCTAACTTCCCTTCCTCTTATATCTCACAAATATCAAGGCCTTATGAGGAGGAAGGGTCCATCGTGTGATCTCTGAAATAGGAGGAAGAGTGAGGAATGAGAGAAAATACTCTCTTATGATGGACAGGGATGTAAATATATATAAGCATTCGTGTACCCTAAGATAGCCTAATCATTTTCTCGCACAATCTAGGGTAGCAGGTTTGTTCTCACCAATGTATGCCAAGATCAGATTTGTTGGAATTTGGCAAACTAAGGGTTCAACGTGAACCAAAACTCGTGAATTCGGTGTATTATAATTATTTTCTCGATAAAAGTGGGAAGCATAATTAGCTAGCAAATTAGAGAGAAGGTTTTGTTCATGTGGAATGGATTCAATTGAAATGAAGTCAAAACCTTTTCTTAAATTGAGTACATCATCTTTATAGAGCTATAAGTGTTTCACCCTAATCTCATATGCCTCTGAAACTTGATTATCGACTAGCTACGAATCACCTAACACTCTAATATTACAAGTGCCCATCCTTTTAGCTAGTTTGAGACCAAGCAAGAGAGCCTCATATTTTACACCATTGTTTGTACATTCGAAATCTAGATTGAAGGAAAAGGCATGACCTTCCCTTAGGAGAAGTGAGGATCACACCTGCCCTAGCGCCAAAGTGACATTTTACTTCGTCAAAATTAAGATTCCAATAGTTACTTGGGAAGATTGATGTTGGATCACTTTTTATATATTCTTCCCTTGCTTTTGAGACTTCATCCATGTAAAATTCATCGACCGAAAGAGAGATGAGTTATAGAACTTGTCCTATGCCCATTGAATCGAATGGGTAAATAATTATCCAACAACTTGAAAATATTCACCATAGTTTATGTTGATATTGTCTCTATAACAACAGCTTTCATATTCAACCTTATGAATCCCCTCATTCAAACAAATAGTTTCTAATTCCATTGGGAATTAGTTTTGTCTCTGGTGTTGAACTCGTGGGTTTGTTCAATTTGTTTACAGGGAGATCAAA
Source organism: Taxus wallichiana var. yunnanensis (assembly GCA_018340775.1). Taxonomy (NCBI): domain Eukaryota; kingdom Viridiplantae; phylum Streptophyta; class Pinopsida; order Cupressales; family Taxaceae; genus Taxus; species Taxus wallichiana. The sequence continues at coordinate 305,762,144 of CM031240.1, forward strand.
CTCAAAATGTACCATAGGATTCTTCTTCAGTTATCTAGGTGAATGTCAAAGGGCTTCGAGTCACCTTGCACAATGAAGACTTTCCTAAATGTAGGAATCTAACTTCCTAAAACAATGTGGAAGGGATCTCCTTCATGCGATGTATCCAAGGATGACCGAGAATCATATTATAGTTGGTTTCTGATCTATAATATAAAACTTTGTAAGAATCATCTTGGGCCCCAAGGTAACTGGTAGCACTATGGTTCCAATCGATGTCACCTTGAGGCTATCATACCCTTTCAATGAGTTTCTTGTCAAAGAAGAATTGGTTTCTCCGTAGCCTAATTTTTTTGAGAAAATAAAATGGGAGAATGTTGATTGTTGTCCCATCATCAATCATTGCACACTTTACATAGTTATAAATCCAAACTTGTAGATATAGAGACAGATCCCCTCTACATGCTAACTCAACATTTGTGGGCATCTTGCTAATGTCGAATATGAATCCAACATCTATTTTTAGCTGCCCAAGAGGATATACATCATAGTTTATGTGGTTTATTTATACTTCCAGAGGAGGGGTGATATTGATCAAATGTCCAAGACCCAATGCTTCTAATAAAGCAACTATATGAGCAGGGGAGTTCTTCAACAAATCCAAGAAGGAGATGTGAGAAAATGTCTTTGTTAAATCATTAATCAATTCATAATATCCCATTGGTTTTGAAAGTGTTGGAACATCATCTAACACATATGGGTAAATAGGAATGGGCTGCAAAGAGTAGTCTCAAGTTTTCTTATTGGCATTTATTTGGGGCTCGATTTCTAGCTAATCCAGATCCACAATCTTAGTTTGTTGATGACCATCCAATGGAGGTGCCACCAATGGGTTTGATGAAGTCAAGCTTCATGATAATTATTTCCCTCCCAGGTTACCCTTGTTTGATTCATTGGGGTCTAAATTACCATTGTTAGGAAGCATTGGAAGGGGATTGTTAAAGATTTTGAGTGGTGTGTTTTGAGGGGATACATGCCCCATGCAAGTATTTTGAGTTGGCGCCATAGGATTTTCCAAAAACATCTCGACAAAGAGCTTCCTTTGGTCCTCTAGTAAGTGTTGTAAGAACTTATTACACTCTCAAAAAGTTCTTATATCATGTCCTCAGACCCTATGAAAGCCACAATATAATTCAGGATCATAATCCCTAGGTCTTTGATTTACATTTTACTGTGGTCCAAAGTTCTTATTGTTATTCAATTGTTGTTGGTTATTGTAATTGAAGTTTAGAGGTTGTTGCCCTTGATTTTGACGTTGATTTTGGTACCTGTTTGAGTACTAGTTAGGCCTTGAGCCTGAAATTTTTGTTGTTGTTGTTGGGGTGGAGGATGATTGAAGTCCACCGCATTGATTACAGGAGAAAATTTGTTACTCCTATGATTACTACCATTCATGTTGTTGTTAACATTATTTGTGCTTGAGGTGTTAACAACATTCGGTTTCTTTGCTTAGTCTCAGAATAACGTCGCTCATTGGCACCATGGTTTTTTTTAGGACCTTAGGTCCTTGGTTGTTGTTTACATTATTGGGGTAACTTGAATTACCCTAATTAGGAGTGATCAATCTTCCATTTGAACCATAGGTCTTTCTACCACTTCTATTGTTGCTTGATCTATACGGAGAGCACCCTCTAACACCTCTTCATAGCTCCTTAGGGGGAACTTATGGAATTCTTCCTTTGTTTCCTGGTTAAGAGAGTGAAGGAATAGATTACAAAGCTCTGTCTGATCCATGTTGGGAGTGCTTTCCGAATACTAGAGAACTTTCTCGCCATCTCTAGATGAAATGAGCAATAGAATTGTTGTGCTCTTGCTTTATGTGTAGGAATTCCCTAATTCATATTCTTAGTAACTTGTTCATGTCAAAATATTTGATGAATTATGACACAATTTTCTTAAAGGAATGTATTGAAGCCTCGGGTATCTTATAATACCAGTTGAGAGTGATTCCTTGAAGAGTCTTAAGGAAGATATTTTCTATGATCGCATCTCATGAGAGCATCTCTCAAATGGAGGTTGTATATGATTTAATATGTGTATTTGGATCTCCCCCCTTTAAATATAGGAAGGTCTGGTAGAAGCCTTGGGGTCATAAAAATATGTATGGTGAAGTCAAGCGGCTCTTTAAGATATTTAGAGTAGGTCCCTACTGCGTAAGACTTGACCATTGATGACCCTTATTGGGGAGGTGGAGGTGGAATAGGTTGTTGATATGGTGTAGCGTAAATGTTTGTGGAGGCATAAGGCATCCCCTATGGCTAACCATATGGACCACGAAAAATTACACGTATCCCTCGTGGAAATTTAGAATACAAGTGCGATACGGGGAGTGTTACTTTGATACGAAGTTAGAGGCACAAATTTAGGGAAGGTTATGTTTTTCACTGGGATGACATTTGATAATGCACTTCCAAATAGTTCCTGTTGAGGGTATCTGCACATAGTGTGAGGGGAAAAGCATAAGGTGCCCGATCTAGTGAGAAGATATCCGAAGATAGGAACACCCATGTAAGCTGGAGGGGGATTTGGCACAATAGGCACTTGGCCAAAGCTCTGTGGATGATGGATAATCCTTTCTTGCCTGGCAGAAGGTGAAACATGAGTATTTTGGGAAAGTTCCAATTATCTATCCTTGTCCACCAATGTTGAGATGAAATCTCTTGATGATGGCATGGTGTTTTGTTTTAGCACACGTTATTGAACCTTGTTAGGTTGCAAAGGAGTGTGATATCCTGTTATGAATCTGTTCATTGTTTTTCCACCCCTTGTTAGGAACATTTTCTATTGTGGGAGGGGTAGAGGTGTTATTTTGAAGTAAGACATCAACATGTCCTTGCATCTTATCCAAAGATTGGTTCATAATTTGGAAGCGTTGCTCGCTTTGGGCATAACATGCTAAATACTCCTCATCTAGTAATGGGAGTTGATCAAACTACATACTAATTTACAGTCTAAAAAAACTTGAGGAGATGAGCCTGATCTCTAGTGAATTTCATATTGTTAGAACTTGAAATTTTAGGCTATTGTGCATGTGTAAGTTGATAAATCTCCTTGATCCTGACTGAGGAGCCATTATTGGTCCCTTGAAGAGGAGGAGTTTGAGATGCATGGAGATTATTTGAGTAGTTTTTAGCCCACCCAGATAGTGATGGTGATTGTTGTTTCCTTCCCATTTGATAGTAATATGCCTCGAGACCCAAAATGGGCCATTTGTATCCATCTTGTCTCGACATATTCATGGGGTATATGAATACCGAAGAATAATGGGAGAGAGGGAAGATGGATGAAATAAATGGAAATAAAAAGAGACTAGCTCTTCACGTTGGGTTCACCAATTTGTACGAATGAAAATTGACATGCGACCTTTAATCGCACTTGACCTCCCGAGGTTGTGTCAGGATAGCCGATGTCAAAGATGTGGATGGCTAAATATAGTGAATGTATGGTATGTGGGAGAAAATATGTGGACATGGGTCAGACAAGATATCAAGGCAAGATAATGTTCTCACCACGTAATATTGGGATCTTCTCAACAAGAGCAAAGAATGCCCTTCTAACCTGAATGGGTCTGATGGATGGATCGGAAAGGATGGCTACACAAAGAATCCAATCAATATAGAGCTCTGTGGAAATACCTTCCAATGGTTGTGGGATGCGTGGAAAACCAACGGGTGCCTCGTAATGATTTCCAAACAAGGTCATGAAATATGTGAGGGAGGCATGGATCCCGATAGCTCTATGTTCGGTAAGTTAGAGTGGTCCAAAATGCGAGGGCTTGGTGAGATTCCTCATTCGAACATTTAGTTGTCAAATGATGTTTGGTGAAAGTAGAGACAACCTAAAGAATAATGAGCGTAATATTGTGTATAGGTCTAACTGGTCTTCGTGCCCTTTCGGTTAGGGAGCTCACGATCACAACCGTAAAATCTTGGTAGATGCAGTCCTTGTATGGTCATGTATGTTTAAATTCTATTGCTAGGGGTAGTCCAGTATTCATAGGATTTATCATCCGCGATGTTCAAAATGTTTAATTTTTAAATTTTCTTAGCATATCGTGTTGGTGTTTTGAGGACAAGCAGATAGAGTCTCATATCTATGGTCATAATTAGTTCAAGCTCTTTCGGTTGTGGGAAAAATCGATCACTTCTATATGTGCCTTCTTGTTGAGGACCATTGATGGTCATGTATTGCAATGATATAATTTAATTAAGAAAATAACAACTAATTTAATTGAATTAAAACTATTCTATGTTTTTTTAATTTTCAAGATATAAATAAAATACAACAATACAAAGCAACTATTCTAATAAAATAAATGTTCTTATACTTTTATGGATTTTAGAAATGAAGAAATTAAATTCTTCTAATCTAACAAATAAATCCTATACAGATAAATAAATGATCGGATGTCGTTATTTACCTATGCAATGGTGTAATTAAATCCATACTAATCAAATTAAAGCCTCCCTAATTAAATCCTCTACTTTTTCTTCAGAGGCACGAGAAGAAATCAAACCTTCTCAAGAGAACCTTTTCTCCCCTGTAACTTCCTTGGAAAAAGTAAAGAAAGCTTTGATGAAGTATTTTCTATATGAGTTGATGTTTCTATTGATTTCTAAACTAAAACAGAAGCTTTCTTCTAGAATCCCATCTTTGCAAATCTACAGAGATAGGAAAAATAAGTTATCTTTCCTAAGAAATATTTGTTGAAGGAACTGATCTACTGTAATTACTCAATGATTGTAACAAAAAAATGGAAATATGTTTTTATTGTAGTGAATAATATGAATAAGATTCTCAAACAAAGAATTAAAGAAACCCAATTACAACCCCAACCTAGTATATGTAGTACTTGTGGTAATCCAAACAGGTGTGCTTTTGTCTCCCCTCAATTTGTCTTTTTAATCTCTTGCATTCATGTGAGTTCATAATGTTGGGTATACAATAGAAGCAGCAAGGAGAATGCACTAAAGCAATTGAAGCTTGATGGTATTTTTATGGAAATGCAGTGGAAGAGAGATAACAAAAGTGAACAAATCTTGGCCATGAAATTTCCAGCAAGAATGTGGTAGCTTAATAATACAAGAATACACAAAATGATCTCTCGACCATTTGCTTGAGAACAAGCGATGGTTTTATAGAAGGTTGGTTGGGAAATGGTCCAGCCATTTGGCAGCAATAGAGTGCCAAATAACAACATGAAGGGGGAGTTAAACACTCAATCAACAATTAGAAGTGGAAGAGGATGAAAACATGAATCAATCAAGCTCAAAATAAGCTAAATTGACTTAACAAAGTGTGTTCAAAGTGAACTAGAGTGAAGCAACACATGTCCAATTCACGGGTAAAGAATTATGGAAAAATTGCACATGACTGCCGTGCTACACAGGGTGGTGGTTACAGGATTTCCACCGTACATAGGGTGGTAGTTACAAAACTGCAACCCTTCTTGGGCAAGGGGTAGAGGACCGCCTCCCAGAATGGCAGAAATTATGTAACTAAAGGCCAAAACAATGAGAAAATGATGCGGGAAGCTAAGGAAAAGCATGCAATAGCTAAGTAGGGTAAACTAGGCTAAAAATATAAGTTTTAAATAGGTTAAGGAGCTCAAACACCATTAGAAAAGACATGAATCATCATTGGGTACTTTTTAAACTATTTTCTAAAAATTTATCGTGTGTAATTTTGGATGCATACAACATTTGAGTCCTTAAAAATACCATCTCACCACTCACATCTACCTATCCATGTCCTCCAATGGCATCACCTATACCCTCTCCCCAACAACTAGAAACTACAATATATGATATACATCCTCTAATGTCATTGTCATCTCCCTCGTAGGAAACCAAAAGGTACACATGTCTACACACCATCTCTCACATAGTGCAGTCAACATCAACATATTATGGGGCACATCCCCATTCATGTTATATGTCATAGGTGACACGGTCCATAACATCCCACTCATCATCTGAAAAACCTAATCCAAGTAACGTGCTCAAATGACACCCACCATGAAAATCCCTCGAGTGAATATCCCTATACACAACAAAAAATTACAACAAATGTTGTGTTAGAACACTTTATAGGTACAAAAACACTCAAATATCATATTCATATACATAGAAAATTTTGTTTTTCATCATTCTAGATGAAACACACACATTCTAGACCATGACATCCGGATGCAAGACCTGGGCACCGAGGAGCAGGACACTAGTGGCTAGTTCTCAGGCACTCCTATCCCAAGGGTCACTAGCGCCCTCACCACTATTTTCTAGGCCCAAAATGTTGAGAAAATTAAAATTCTCAAAATTGTAAAAATTTAGTATAAACACCTAATACACCATACATTTTACAAAAAAACAAGGCACTTACCAACTCCGTAATTGTGCATGACTCTATGACACTCATCACTCTCTCAAACTGACTAGGACACACTTCTCTTACTTGCAGAATTTTTGCTTACCTTTTGCTCACTTTAAAAATCATCTAAATAAAAATAAAGTGACTACTTACTTGTGCACTTTATTATTTATAGTTACCTTTTTACCACCCACTTTACTATAGTCATTATTTCATGCTTATTACTACTACTAATACACATTACACAATTTTTGCCATATCTCGAGCATTTCTACTCTAATTATCACCCCCTTTGTGAAGTTCTTTATAGAAATCCTCCCAAAGACCTTTGTATTGAACATGTGACGAGAACTTTCCCTTGCATTAAACTTATCTTCCAACTAAATCATACACATTTTTGTGATGTCTATCACTTTTCTATCTATTCCGCATATACTTTCGGCTTAGCGTTCATTCTTCTCATCACTTCCCCTTTCACCGAAAGGGGGCATATCATTGGGGTCATCCTATAATTCCCCTTATATCACTATGTGTTTAAAACATTACCAATGCGACAATTCTAAACAAATTACTAGTTCACAATGTGACACTTCACCGATAATTTCCCCTAATGACCTAATCTTGGGGAAAAAATATTCAAATTTTTCTATACAAAATTCCATTAATTCCCCCTAATGACCTAAGTTGGGGGAAATAAACAATAAAAATCATTCTATATAATTATTCACTGATTTCTATCAACTCCCCGAATAACCTAATATGGGGCAACTAGTGTAAAACCTCTCTAAGAGTATTCAATCAATCAATCAATAAATACATTCGTATTCCTAACAATCAAAATCGTATCATTGTGTTATCTCGTAAAATTGTTGGGGCAATTTTACGTATAACCTACCAAATTTTTGTTCGCCCCCTCATCGTGGACCCTTGCGTTCGGAACGTTGCAAAATCCCTTCCCGGAAATCTAGTTTTCTGAACTTAGCCATTTTTGGTCTTTTTTGGTCGGGCGCACATTCCTTGCGTGTAACATCAAGTTTTCTTGTGCCCCCTTTAAATCCTTTGGCGCATGCTTTCTCGTGTCAACAGTGTTTTGGTGCGCCTCACTATGTTGAGTCTTCCTTGCATGCGCCAAGGCGCATGCGCCTTCATGTCAACAATACATTTGTTGCGCCACTTTTTGGTGCACCTAGGGCACACATATTCTTATGTCAACATCACTTTCGGTGCGCCAAGGGTGCATATAACTTCGTGTTGGCAAGTCTTTCGGTGCGCCACAGAGGGCGCACGCTTTCTAGTGTCGACAATGCTTTTCATGCGCCACTTGAAAAGTTGGTGGCGCATTTATTACCACTTCACCTATATATAGGCGCGTCTGCACTGTCATTGTCATCCGACACAATCACGTGATTTTTCTTACACCTATACCTGCCAGCGCACCTACCCTGTCATTTTCAAATCGCTTTGTGGACCCGTTTGCACATTTCTTCGTTATATATCCTGGTAAGAGGTCCTCATTGCTTCTGTGTTTGGTGTTTTGTTTATTGGCTGCTTGCTGGTTTGGATTGAGTTAATAAAGTTGTCAAAACATGAACTCCCCACCCTCCTTGCTGTTTTTCCCTGCACCCATGCATTTTTTCCCCTCTTTCCAGATCTGCTGGTAAAGGGGACTCTGTCCTAAAAAGTTGCTGGAACTCTTTGATCAAGCTTCTTTCATAACCCAATGAACCCTGCAAAAGGAGCTTAACCACATATGAAACCCCTCAGAGAAAGAATCATGGCTTGAAAGGGAGACACTGTTATTTTTCTCCTTTGGCGCATCTGTCACCCCTGCAACACGATACACAGTCGCGCCAATGGCGCACTTTCCATGATTACACAAAGAACAATGCTACACCCTCATGGCGCACTTCCCTTGTTTGTTGCAACCACTTTCCCTGCGCCCTTCTTGGCGCACTAAACTCATTTGTTGCATCGCTTAAACCTGCGCCCTTTGGCGCACCCTGCATCTATGCAACACCAACAAAATCTGCGCCAAGTGCAAAACTTTAAAACGGCACAGGCACATCCATGCTTACAACAACATCATGTTATGTAGACCTTCCATGCGCCACACCAAGTTCTCCTGTGGCGCATGAAAAAATGATGTTACACGCATTATACCTGTGCCCTTTGGTGCATCCTATACCCGTGTAACATGAAAAATATCTGTGCCCTTTATAAAATATATACACATGGCGCAGGCGCACTTGTGCTTGCAACAACAAAAAAATGCAATCTGCGGTATTCATGTGCCATGCACCCTTTGGCACTGATTTATCCCTTGCAGTAGCCCTTTCCTGTGTGCCTTACCATTTAACCTTGCAGCTTGCAGTATACATGCACCCTGCGCCCTGAGGCCTTAAAATTGCTAACTCTTCTTTCTGTCAACGCTTTAATGGAAGATCGAACAGCTAACATGACCTTCTTGCATTGGGTTTCTCTTCTCCTTCTTGCAGATCAGCAACTGAGTTCAGAGTTACATATGTCAACATCAAGCAAGAGACCTACCAAATCTAAAGGCAAGGCCAAGCTCACAGAAGAAGAAATGAAGTATAAATATCAGAGGGTCAGGATGCCCGAATCCCAAGCAGAGTGTGACCTAGATATCAGAGACTCAGAGCTCGAGACACATTGATATGGAGGAGTTCTGGGCTAGAACCCAGAGGGTCACAAGAAGTCCATGGATGGACAAATTGATAGGCAGTGTGCTGCACTTTGCTGGTGGAATCCCAGTTAGTGCCGTGAATAATGAATTTATGATGGTGGTAGCCCGATGCTACAATAAAGACACAAGATGTGTCCACAATGAGAAGGGTGAGGTTATAATCAACCTCACTGCCCGCCATTTTGAAATAATGCTCGGCATCCCTCACCACCGGCACTTTGTGGCCATAAGCCGGGAAGACTGCATTAAGGCCTGGGATGACAATGAAGATCAGTGCATGCAGCTGATGAACGAGGTTTATCTGAAGAATAAAAAGGTGGTGACTCGGTGGCCACAAGTCATTCATCATAGTGACTTTTCAGAGGAACTCAGCGACACCATCACGTTCCTGAGCAGAGTCTTTGGGCTTCCTGACACCCATTATTTTCACAAGTGGATGCTTTGCAGTACTTAGAAACAATGAACAAAAATGTGCCCGATCAACGCTTTGAGTGGGCAGAAATCATAAGCAGCACAATCTCTGAGCAGCTCCAACAACTTAACACAACAGGGAGGTTCTATATGAACTCCTACGTGGTCTATGCTGCAGCTTCAGAAAGGGACTATCCGGCTCTGATGCGGTGTGGGGTTTGGCCCCAAGTTAAGATTTATGAATATTATCCAGAGCTGAAGCTGGAAAATAGCATTCCCCAGTTCACAAAGATCAATGATGCATTCTTCTATTTCATCATCTACCTGTTGAGGCCAAATATGACTCATGGTCGTACGACCAAGAGCATCGTAGCGGCTACAGAGAAATGGGGGGCCCTGTTCACTCAATTCCCCACATTTACCTATCTGAGGGCAGTTAACTTCTTGGGAGAACCAACTAAACTGCCAAGGTATGCCGGTCCCAAGTTGATCCTGCTAGAGCTGTCGAGGCAGCTTATTACTTACCACGAAAAGTGTCTAAAGAGAAAGAAGGGTGGAACTCCTTTCCCCCTCACAGTGGGTAGGTATACGTGTCTCACTCACCACAAGGTGAAAGACATGTTTGCAGAACTGGAGCTGCTGAATCTGAAACATAACTTCCTAGCAAGACCCACCTTTGACCCAAGAAATTGTCTGCCTAGGGCCAAGCTCGACCCAATCCACATCCCTCAGATCGAAGATATCTACATCAACATATATCATGAGGTTGAGCTCAGGAGGAAGGATCATTCCTACTTGGCCTTAGCAGAAATCATCCAGTACGGGGTGGCCATCGTCCCCAAAGGCTACCAAACTACTGAGCAGGAAGTGGATCAAGTGTATCTTGACATGGGTGGGGATGATTGGCCTTTCGCGGTGATTGATAGGACCAAAGCTCCTCAAACAATCGAGGAGAGAGTCAAGGAAACTCTGCGCAGAACAGAGCATTGGTGCCGAATGAACGGGCTCATCTACCTCGGAGTCGATTTCACAACCTCTCCATTGGGCAACGCACCTCCTCGGGCTAAACAGCAGCCAAAAGGCAAAGGAAAAGGCAAAGAGGGTGAATCCAGCTCCACCCAAGAGGAAGCTCCTGAAAGTCCTCCTTCCGCTACACCCGAACAAGTTATAACTCTGGCTTCTCCAGAGAAAGAAACAGCGGAAGATGTTCCGATAGGCACATCCACTCAGGATGTCACCACTACTGCAAATATTGAGGTCCCTTCTGTCCCTTCTCCCTCTCCTCCTTCCCCTCCTCGAGTGACCCAAGCGACCATTCCTTCTGGTCGTGTCCTCTCCCCCTTCTTCTACTATTCCTCCTGCTTCTTCGTCCATCTTCTCTTCTCTCGCGGACTTGTCCCCCTCCATTTCTTCCCTCATCTCTGAGCTTCCTCCCCTATAGTATCTCTTCCTCCCGTGAGCACTTCTTCAGCCTCCCTCTCGATGCCGCCACCACGTGTCTCCACGTTTTTCCCTTCTACTACTGTAGCTGCCCCCTTCTCTATTTCTGGTCCTTCTCCCCTAAGTCCAGCCTAGATCTCCCAGCACCTAAGTCAACAGAAAAGGAAAGTTCCCATCGCACCGATGGAATTTTCCGTTATCCCATCAAAGGGGCCAAGAAGCAAAAGCCTATCACACGCTTCTCTCAGAGTGCTTCGGGAGAGAGGGTAATGGAGATCGCATACCCCAATCCTCTGAAAGATAAAAAGGATCTGTCTTCGACAGATTACACAGTGACTCAAGTCACAATGGGGACGTCTTCTGAAAGCCTTCAGGGAGAGGCCCTATCTGCAGTTGACGCCCTCTGCAAGAAGCTTCAAGAAGCAAAAGAAGAGAAAAGGCTACTGAAAGAGCAAAATAAACATCTGCTCCATGCCTTACAGAAGATGGGCAGTGCACCTCCCACAACTACCGCCGAAACTCCTGAGCCTCTGAGTCAGGATAAAATTAATGAATATGCAAAGATCGGTGAGTAGGGTATGGCAGTTTCCACCTGGAGGAGCCAGATCCTCAAGGACAGTGAACGAGTGATCACCAAGTTCACCGATTTGTATCTGAACATCAACAAGGCAAACAAAGAACTCCAGGTGTTAGCAGGACCCATATCCGAAGAGCTGGACCATGCTAGGCTGCAACATGAGACCTTTCAAAGAATGTTCAACTGTTCAGTCAAAGATCTGGTCAAGTTCGGCGTTTTCGGTCACCCTAGGGCCCTCAATAAAATCCTTTCCACTCTGGATTACCGGATGGATCAACTGGAATTTGTCCTCGAAAAGATTGATAAGGTAAAGGAAGAAGCCCTGGACGCAATGCATCAGATGGAACAAATTGTTCTAACGATGTCTCCAGGGTTGCTTACTCCTTTCGCCTTAAGGAAGGTTGACGAAACCATTCAGATCTTCAAGGAGATCGTTTCGAAAGGGTCAGCTGAGGTCACTTTTGACATAGAATCCATCAATAACTCATGGCACTGTCGGGACTTCATCGGGTTCTTAATAGAAGTAGAGAATGAATATTCCAAACTCCCAGAGAAGCTCACAGACGAGCGGGAGACTTGCGAGGCTATCAGTGAGCGACACAAGGATCCTTCTCAGGATCAATTAGAGCCCATGATCAGCAAGTTCATGGAATACCGTGCCCAATTCCACATCTTGTCACATGAGTAGTAGCAAGAAGCGGATATCCCCTTTCAGCCGCGGGACGATGACAATGAATAATTTCTCTCTCTTCTTCGACTTTCTTTTTGTAAATGTCTAAAGTATGTTGGCACAAATGATGACATCATCCATGTTGCACCATGGGATGATGTCATCCATCAAGTTGTCAAAAGTCAACATGACTTTGAGATATTTTGTAGATTTTATGTAAATAGGTGGTTGGTTCCTTTTTGCCTTCCTTCTTCTCCTTCTTCTATAAATACTCGAATACTTGTTGTATTCGGGGGTGAATACTTTTCAGATGAGAAATAGAAGTAAGAAGAAGATTTTGAACTCTTTGTAACAGAAACAAACATTGAATACAATATATTTAGACTTTGTGCTGAATACATGTGTTTTAATATCAGATCTTTCTTATGTTAGATTTGTGTGATTGTTCTGTTGGATTTGCTTCTACTTTGTTGTCATTTATTCATCAGTATTGCTTTATCCATCTATGCAAGTAGGTTCGGCTCTGTTTACTACCAACCCAAACCATAGACCCTTTGACCCTTCTGCTTTGGAATTCATTTCTTTTCTCCCTTCGGATCTGATCTTTCTTCATTTTCCCCCTCCTTTCGTTTTTCCTCTCAGCCGGAAACACATCTACTGGGATGAGATCCCAAACCCCCGAAGGTAGAATATTGTGAGACTTGCATAGATTCCTGCTGGTAGAATAGCAATAAACTAGTTTCACTTTGCTGACTCAAAGAGGGGCTATGCCCTGCACACTGTTGACTCGTTTATCCATAAATCTACCCAAGCGATAGATTTTCGAACCAACACATTGTATCAACACAAAGTTAACACAATTGTCCTCTCAAATGATTAAACTTGGGAGTTACGAGGGGCCTGCTATATTACCTAGCTTAGTAGATTACATTCATTTCTCGCTTCCGGATGATCTAACTTGGAGGCCATCTCACATTTCATGTTTGCTTCCAAATGACCTAACTTAGAAGCCATCTCACATTTTGTGCTTCCTTCTAGATGAACTAACTTGGAAGTCATCTCACATTTCTATATGACCTAACTTGAAGCCATTACATTATGGTGACACCCATGGAGTGGGGGCAAGAGTGCCTTTCCTATACCACTCCTATATGGGCCAACTATTTGATAAAAATTTCTTGGATCTAGAAACCATCAAATCTTTGATCTAAGTTCATCTACAACGGCTAGATCTTGAAGATGTAGTTAGAGATTGGAGAATAACACACTTTTCTCCCTACAATCTTCCTCTGGAGACATGAATCCCAAATTCTCTAGATGATAATTCATATATACACGTTTAGGTTGGGAATTGATCACTCCCTACCCCACCTCATTGTCATCATACATTTTAATCATCACTCTCATTTAGTGCACTTCATCATACTATTATGATTTTTGTTACGTTGCATGGATCAACCTGTTGATCCATGGTTTGAAACACTTTTAGTTCTTTCGACACACTTCTACTACACATTTGCACATTCTACTGCGCATAAGAGGGGATTCTTTAGATTTATCTCACGTACACATCTCTATCTACTTTATTTTATAGAGATTTTACTCACCAATATAAAGTGGGGGAAAATGCATTCACAAAATCATGCACTTACTATTACATTTTTACCACCAAATATGTTATTTTTAATATGGATCTTGCATAAGAAAAGTATTCACTAATGTCTCATCTCTTATTCTTATCGTCATTTAGTCGGTCATCGGTATCACCGGTCATACACATCTTCATTATTTTATACAGTTTCAGTCATCTCTCAGGAGGTTTTAGATATTGTCTTTTGGTCATTCATCCTATTTTGTCTCTGGATAGGGAGCCTGGAAAGGTGATGGGGTGATTGTCTGCATGCCCTAGTCCTCTTTTTGGGCGCCCAATTTTAGTTGCACTTTGTTCACATTTAGAATTTTGAGGCCGGCCTTTACAATTTTTATTTACATTACCCTAGGTGCTAATCAGCATGTCTGACCATTAGTGTTGAAATTTGAACAAGAGATCCCTATATAAAAATAGCATATTCACTATATTATACGTGGACATTCTACTATCAAGAGCTAGCTATCTAATAAGGAAAAGGATTACTTTTGGGCATCTTCTACATCTAAATCACACAAGCATAGGGTGAAAGAGTTGTATTCATTCTATTATATCCACCATTTGCATTTTTACATCTAGTTATTGCCCCCCACTTCTATGTCATTAGCACTAAGGCACCCTAGGCACACAATTTCACACACAACCACACATAAATACATTGGGCCCCTAGAATTTAGTGTAGTGCTTACTCGTAATTCCACCATTGTGGCAGCTAAGGTCTTCTGACCCCTTCATTTACATCTTTCTTTTTTAAGAATTTGATGCTTTGTATGGGGTTTTGTAGGTATATCTTCATCACAAAACTACACCGACATAATTGAGGATATTGTGACAAGCTAACGACCAAGGTGAATATGCTTTGCTAAGACCTTTGATATTGTCAAATTCAGATCCCGAGCCTTTTCATAGACCAAATCACTCGGATTACAGTGACTAGGGAACCCCAGTGCCCCATTCCTTTCCTAGGTGCCTATGTCCAGATAGATCTTCATTATTACAATTTCCTTAATAGCCCCGTCATCCTTTTCCCTATCGGCATATCATGTTGTTTAGTCCTGCACACAACAAGGTAAGTTAATTTTATGTTAGTACCATTTCCATTATTTGAATTCATTTAAAATATCAAATAAAATTATTTAGTATTTTCATTGTATTTATATCAGTTATTCCATTGTTGTTACTAGTTTAGATTAACATAAAGAAATACTTATTTTTAGTTAATCATGTTCATGGTTGTCGTATTCCCTCAATAGTCAAGTGTGAACCATAACACAAGAGTGCATCATCGAGTAATGATTTTATCTTTATGCGTAGTATTTTTTAAGATGCATAATGTTAGGTGGGTTATTAAATATCTTACTAAGGATAGTGGAAATGAAATAGATGCCACCCTAAGCTTGTGTTTACAACATAAGGACCTAGCTAGTTATTTTTGAACTTGAATTTGAAAGAAGATTTGGTGTTTGTGTTTTTTTGGTTTTCATTTAACACATTAAACTCATGAGGACAAGTTTTGTGATTGTTTGCTTGAGTGATATGATATTTATATACTCGAATATGTTCAAGGTCTTGGACCCAATGGGAGTCAAGAATTTCAATCTCATGTAAGCATTTTTCGCAATAGTCATTATCTTTTAGTATGCCTTTAAGTGAGACCCATAGTGACGAGCTTTTGATCTCCAAGTGGAATGATGGCCTCGATACTATATACTAGTGAGAATGGTGTAGCATTAGTGGGCATAGACACACACTTTTGGTAGGCCCAAAGAGCGTATAGGATTTGATTGTGTTAGTCGTCACTTTAGTGTCCATAGTCTTGTGTAAGATTTTGACAATGGTCTTATTGGTGGATTTTTCTTTTCCATTACCCTATGGGTAATAAGGAGTAGAGAATGATTGTTTAATCTTGAATTTTGTGCAAATCCTTTTAACATCCTTATTCTTGAAATAAGATCCATTATCACTGATAATAACAGAGGGGATGCCAAAACACATAATGATGTGAGTAGTGATGAAATAATAGATATTAGGACTAGTGATAGTTTGTAGTGGCACCGATTCGACCCATTTATTAAAATACTTTGTGGTAGTAATAATATAATTATGGACATAATTTTATTAAGAATTTATCATGCCAATAATAGCAAAATCACATAAAGATAAGGGACATGATGGGGAGATCGATCAAGGTCATACGCGGGTGCATGGTATAAGTTGTGTTTTTGGCATTTATCCTAGAGTTTAGCATATTATAGGAAATCTTCCTCCATAGTTGGACAATAATAGCCTTTCCATAAGAGCTTTTGTGACATAGCCTTGCAAGCGAAGTGGCCACCACATAGGCTATCATGCACCTGAGATATGGTGGTGGGAATGTTTGTGAGTCCTAGACATCATAGTAAATGGATGTAAAATGAGAATTTAAATAGTTCCACACCAATGATAACATAAATTATGGCCTCACATTGTAGGAAACAAGATTCATGAGGTTGAAGGCCATCGGAATGGTTTGTCGATAAAGAAAGTTGTAGATTAGAGTGAACCGTTCGAGATGGTCACTACTACGTGTGACGACACAAGCTTCAAGAAGTGAAGTTTGAATAGAGGGTTGTCGTAAGTGCCTAATGATGAACATGTCTTTATCATCAATGACATTATGAGGATTAAGATATGTTTCATTGGCCATAAAATCCATATGAAAGTTGTCTTTATGAGGAATAGTAGTAAGAGAGTAAGTATCAAATGTAGATAAAATCTCCTTAACATGGTTATTATACGACATAAAATGTTCCTCTTTTGTTTGATACTTATCATCAAATTGATTAATAATTAGTTATGAATCACTATGTATGTAGATATTGTGAATAATGATATCCAAGAGGTAGTGAGGATGAGAATGAGGGCTTCATACTTAGCAATGTTATTGGTGCATGAAAACCCTAAGTGATATGAAAAGGGGAGATAATCACCATGTGGAGTGATAAATACTATCCTAGACCCAATGCTATAACGATAGTGAGATCCATCAAAGTACATGGTCCAAGTTTCGGTTTAATGGTGTAATACGTAAAAACATCTCGAAAAGAATC
Source organism: Taxus wallichiana var. yunnanensis (assembly GCA_018340775.1). Classification (NCBI taxonomy): domain Eukaryota; kingdom Viridiplantae; phylum Streptophyta; class Pinopsida; order Cupressales; family Taxaceae; genus Taxus; species Taxus wallichiana. The sequence goes on from CM031240.1 coordinate 305,779,091, forward strand.
ACGCAGACAGGGATTCATATAGTAAAGGTTCCTCAACTAGTTGATCAGAAATAACTTGGCCTTTGATTTCTTTTTGTGGGATGAAATTGAACTCAAATTTGAAAGTAGCATGGCCCATCATTTCAGGCATCCCAAGAGATGTGTGCGGGAAAAGAGATAGTGTAGAGGGTCCTTTTTGGTAATTATGTGAACTTCATTGTTATGAAGGTAGTGGTGTAACTTGAATGCTACAAAGACAAGACGAAGACATAATTTCTTGATGTAATTATAGTTACATTCATAAGAGAGTAAAGTCCATATGATATAATACATAAACCTCTTGCGTTGAGAATCATCATGTTGTGCTAAGAGGGATCCTAAAGCATGAAACATGGTAGAAATATATAACAAGAAAGGCCGCTCAACTATGAGAGGTACTAGGATAGGTGGATTTAAAAGATAAGATTTAATAATGTCAAATTATTTTTGAAATGATAATCCCAAATAAATTTAGTATCCTTCTTCATCATGCATGTGAATGGTTATATTTTATCAACAATTTGTGTAATAAATTGTCGGATGGATTATATTTTTCTTTATAATGGGCGTAATGCGATGAAAATTTTGAGACGGAGGCATGTCAATAATGGCTTTGATTTTATTGGGATACATTTCAATACCAAGTTGTAAGATAATGTATCTAAGGATTTTACGGGTTGTAACTCCAAAGACACACTTCTTTGGAATCAAGCCTACTTTATATTATCGTAAACGTTCAAATATTGTGCAAAGATCCCGGGCATGTGTAGAAAGATGTCATGATTTAGCAAGTATATCATTAAAATAATATTCGAGGATCTTGTGAATATAATCATGGAAGATGTGTGTCATTTCTCGTTGATAAGTGGCCTCGACATTTTTAAGGCCAAAGTGGATGATGGTGTAACAAAATGTTCCCCATGGTGTAGTAAAATAAGTTTTTCCTTGTTCTTCTGGATTGATTTTGATTTGGCTATAACTAGTGAAGCCATCGATGAAAGATATAATATCATATCCGGATGTGGAATCAACAATGGTTTCTATGTGGGGTAAATGGAAAATATCCTTAGGAAAGACCTTATTTAGGTCACAAAACTTTGTGCAACAGCAGACTCTACCATATAGTTTCATAAGCGGCACAATGTTAGACACCCACTGGATAATCAATGACACAAAAACTAGCATCTAGTTGTCATTACATTTATTCTTTGACTATGATTACAACCTTTGGGTGCATTTTACAATTTTTTTGTTGAATAATTTTTGCACCAAGGTTAAGAATGATGTTAGTCATGGCTAAAAATAGATCAATATCGGGAATATAGTACCATGTGAAGATGTCGAAAATTCATGAAGGACTTTTTGATATCATTTTTCTCATCGTTTAAGAGAGGTAGCTAAAAAAACCATTCATGGGTTTGTAGAAGTGTCGAGGTTATTTTGAATGGTATCCTCATTGAGAAGAGATGACCGATTCTTGATGTATGGGTCAGTAGGAATAGTATCGGGAAGATCGAAACTTTCAATAAGTGTATTTAACTCTCCAAAGTAAGCGGTAACATTAAGAAGTGATGTGGGAACATCCTCCGTGATGCTTGGAGAACATAAATAAGGTTGAATAAGTATTAAAAGGCATGTAAATATGTACTAGGTGTTATTTTAGTCCTCCCTAAAAATTCTAAGTTTGAATATGTGAGTTGTAATAGGGTTTACCATGATGTAAGTGTGAAAAAGTGAATTGTTAGTTGTTTGGGTGATTATGAGTTTTCTTAGCCACATATATGGAGGTTGATGTCTTTTATGATCAAGTGGTATAATTGTAAATGGTCAAAGGTGGGGTGTTAGTTCCTATTCTTAAGCATATACCAACAAATTACACTAAAAGTGGGATTCTAACTCAAGACAAGGGGAGATACAACTGAAACAAGATCAACCAAGGGGAGTATGAGGTCGAATTAGAGTTTGAGAAAGACTAGGGGATGGAAGGATATCCTGAAGAAGCAAAGAAGATTGGAATAATGTTGAATACCATGAAATATGTATGGAGAAACTTGTATTTTCAGGCCATAATAAATATATATGTGAGTGTTATGAATGCATGATGATGTCTATACCTTCAATCTTACTTACATGAATGATTTATGAGCTTGAATGATGTATGCATATCAATTTGTTGAACTTAAATGATAGAATACAAGTGTTCTTACTGACTTTGTTGAGAGAATATGAAAGGGTAGTGATGAAGAAACCCTCAATTTCATTCAAACATTGAAAATATCTTTACTGTTAACATAAAATATTTTCCTATTATATTTGGTCGAGTTTATGTAAGAAAACTAACAATATAAAACGTAAACTTTGAAACACAAAATAAATATCAAACTATTTTAAACATTTGGATCATTTTATTATTGTAAAAGGTTACAATATATAGAAGCTTGATCTCTTACAAAGGAGGAGTCAGCTCCAATAATGAACCCCATTGTCTCTCCATTATCCACATATCTCTCACTCAACTCTAAATAGCTACATGAGTTGTTATTACAACTCACTCACACACACTCTAACTAACTATATTATTAATATGAGTTATATTAACTCATTATTAATAATTTACACAATATTAATATACTAACCCATACTAATGTGAGCACTAACATATATTATTCCTAACATTCCCCCTTAGTGCGAACATGGGGAAAACATTATCTTGTACTGCTACCCAACTCCAATGATGGTTTTACACTCAGCTAACCACCAACCTAGAAATACCCATGATGGTTTTACACTCAGTTTATCAACAACCTACAAACAAACAATATGGTTTTACACTTGGTTTACCAACAACCTACAAATAATTTATGGTTTTACATGTGGTTAACCAACAACCATAACAAATGATGGTTTTATAAGGTGAACCAACAACCTAGATATAACAGTACTCTTTCAGCTCTCATCATCTTTTTACATCAAGGGAAAAATACAAGAATTGCTCACACATTCCAATTTTGAACAGGAATGTACTTCTGCTCTTATTTTCACACAATGGAAATCAAACACACTGAACATAACTAAAAAAACATGTCCACCAAATTAGTATTGTGGCCTCGTTAATGGTGCCTAATGAGAGGTCACTAAAACGCCTCCTTCCTGCGTTGCCTCCTTCTTCCATCAAAAAAATACTTAGAAGAAATTGATTTGAGGCTTAATAGAAAATATTGTATTTGGTCAAATTTTATGTAAGAAAACTAACAATATAAAATGTAAACTTTGAAACACAAAATAAATATCAAACTATTTTAAACATTCGATCATTTTATTATTCTAAAGAGGATACAATATATAGAAGCTTGATCTCCTACAAAGGAGGAGTCAACTCCAATCATGAATCCCCCTTATCTCTCCATGATCCACATATCTCTCACATAACTCTAAATATCTATGCGAGTTGTTATTACAACTCACACACACACACACACAAACTAACCCTATTATTGATATGAGTTATAGTAACTCATTATTAATGATTTATCCAATATTAATATACCAACCCATAATAATGTGAGCAATAACATATATTATTCCTAACATACCCAGGTGATAAGGAGTACAAATGTACTTTTCTAGGTTCTTGAAGATGCATATCAAGGAATTTATAGCCAAATCCTTGCTCTCGAGCCATATTTAGGGCATCCTGTATCTTTTGACTCCACTTTGTTGAAAAACCTCAAAATTTTGAAACTCTCTACCCTAGGTTGAAGAAGAAGACCGCCAAATTTTAGGGTGAATGTATTTATACATCAAAATTTATCCATGACAATAGTTTCAACTAAGAAAGGGATGTAACAATGGACATTATAATGAGTGTAAAATGGTATAATTTTCACAAATAATTCTTATTACTGTTTATAGATTTGTTCCTAAAGTGACATGAGGTGTATTTAAAGTGTTGAAACAATAATTAGGAGGATTTGATGAAGAAAATACCATTGTCCCATGAAAACTAGACTAGTTAGGAATGAAAGAGACCTAAGTAGGTCACAAACATGATTGAGAAAAAGAGAACCAGGGAATAATTTGTCAAGGATCATTGCATAAAAGTTGGGGAAACATCTAAAATAGCATAAAGGGAATCTAAATTTATGAATTTTGTGTCTTGAAAAGTCTTGGGTAGTTTTTGGTACTTGACTTGGGGTTAAGAAGAGTGAAAAAGAGCCCGAACAAAGTAATAAGGAACTAGAAGCAAACCAAGTAAATGATGAACCAATATTGGATCTAACACCTCTATAATGATGCCATTTCCATGATGAGACATGTATGCATGACCTTATAACCTATATGTTTAATATTCTTTCATTGGTGGTCAAATATATGGAAGAAAATATTGGAACTAACATGAATATATATTGGTGAAAGGAATCATATGTGAATGTGTAGCTAGAAGGGCTAGATACTCATTGGGAAGTGAATCAAGTGTTTCCAAGGTGTTAGAATTTAATTTAAGTATTCCCATTATCCTTCCCACACCAAGTGAAAAATATGGTATGTTCTTAAGAAGATAACTTTGGGTTCATGTTCTAGAACATGGAATGAAGGTATGGTTTCAAATATTGATCCCTATTAGTATACATATGGAGTAAATATGTAAGGATGTATTGATTGTAATTTCTCATTTACCAGTTGATATCAATTTGGAACACCTTTTTTTCCTTCAAGGTACAACTTCTACAAAGCCTAGACAAGTTCTAATTTTCATGACATCATAACAAAGTACTGAGATGTTGATCTTACTAAATATATTGAATAGATCATTTGCAAGGTAAGTGTAATTTCAAGACCCCTGTTTCAGGTGAATGAAGCTATTGGTGTGGTGACCATGAGAAAAAACATACTAATTACTTAAATATTGATCATGTAAACACTTTGGTAGTGCATGTAAACTCCATGAAAGGGTGTAGGACAAAGTATCTATAATCTTATTGATCTAATACATGTGATACATAATTTTAACATCTCTAAACAAATTTTATCTATGATCTAGTGAAGTGGATACCTCTTAAAGGTGGAGTTAAGGGTGAACATTGAATTCCCTCATCTTATGGTATAAATTCATCTACTTGATCTTTATCTGATGCATGGATCTAAAATATTTGAATGAAGTCTTACACAAACACAAGGAAGGACTGTGGGTTAATAAAAGGATGAATATGAACATGGTGAGTTCATAGTTGAGCTAAGGTGGTACACCATTTTTGGTATCAGAGAAATTGATACAATTATATTTTATTATTCTTTTTCTAATAAGTATATGTGATTCATTATTTAGAAGAATTTTTGTGCATATTTCGATAATAAAGGTTGGTGAATGTTGATATAAAGATATTTCAATTTTGTTAAAAATGAAGAGAAGCCAAGAAACGCTTAGAAGAAAAGATAGTGAAGCTCATGAAGTGAAGGAAGAGAGAAAATGGAGATAGAAATAATGTGGAGAGTGATGAGAGAAATCTCTAAAGAAAAGAGAAAAAGAAAAGCAAAGAGAAGAGAAACACCAAAGAGAGGTGGAAGAAATCAAGATGATTAGAGAGAGAATTAAAGAAATAGAGATGATGATGGACACCATGATGAAGATACCAATCCAAGGAGTTGGATGGAGGATGAAGAAAAGAGTAAAGTGGCCAGTGAAGCTACTTGTGAAGAAAATAAGGCAAGAGATGATTGCCATGAAGAGAGAGATGGAGAGAGAGAGAGTGAATCACCATGTGAAGATGAAGAGGTGATAAATAAATTTCTCATTGTGGAGAACAAGGAAAAGAAATAAGTGAAAAGAGAAGGTGAAATTCCAAGAGGAGCACTAAATAGGATAAGAATGTCTATGAAAGAGGCATTCATGGGGACCTTGTGGTCTCTTGTTTTATATCTAATGTTGTCTTTGAATGGGTAATTGCAGGTATAGGCAGCCTTGTGGAGAAGATCAAGAAAAAGATCTTAATGCTAGCAAGAAGTGGGTCAAACCAAGTGTTTGAGAAGAGATATGGAGAAGTGAAAGAACTTGTGATAGTTCAAGAAGAAGTGCATCTTAATGCACTTAAAGAAGAAGAAGAAGAAGAAGATGATGATGATGATAAAATACAAGAATATGCAAGTGAAGAGACAAAAGAAGGATTATACTTCTATTATGATTTAGAAAAAATAGGACTTGAAGGATAATGTCACCAAAGGCCATCCTATGAGAAGAATGGAAAATAATCTAGAAACTGGTTTCAGTCATGCAATCAAGAAGGAAAATGCAAGAACACAATCCATGGAGAAGCATGCATCAAAGCAACAGGTTCACAAGAATGATTTTTTCAAAGTCTAATTTACTCATAATTATAATGCATATGTAGGTGTGCCACGTGGTGAAAGGAAAGATAAGGTTGACATCTCAAAATTGGCTCATAAGTATGGCTACATAGTCCCTAGATGGCTTAAGAAGCCAAATCTTCTAGTAAAGAATTAGGTATGGGTGGTCAAGAATACAAAGAATGATGAAATTACATCTCAAGAAGATGCAGTTGGTAATGATGGGCTTGAAAAGATGACACTGGCACCAAGGATTCTATGGAAGAAAGTGGAAGTAAAGTCAAGCAAGTAGGAGAATGAAGATGAAATAACAAGCAAACAAGAAGCAATCAATGAGAACAAGAGGTATACAAAGGAGATGAAAGGTAAATAAGTTGTTTATAATGATTTAAATGATGATGATTGTGAATATACCTCTGATTTATCATCTCAATTTAGTTTAAATGAAGATTAAATGTTGAAGAGCATGCCTATGATGACTAACATGCAAAAGGGTGACAGATCTAGCTTTGGAAGAAAAGATCAATATCATGATCGGTGATGTTAGAAGATGAGATTACATTAAGCAAAGAGGAATCAAATGATAAATTATTGAAACAAGAAGAAATGGTAAGGCCATATGCTGATATAAAACATGACATGTAAGTATAAAACAAAGGTGAGTTAGAGAAAAGATTTGATGAAATTGATGATGCAATCTTGAATGAAGAGTTGAAGATGATAGAAGAATTTTTGAATCCCTCCAAGGAGATATTTTGAGCTCAAATCAGAATTAAGGTTTTAGTTATCAACATGAGGAAGAGGAAAAACAAGAGAGATAGAAAGAATGAAAATGACCAAGTTGAACATGGTCAATGAAAAAACAAAAAAATGAAGAAGAAGAGCACTGAAGGAACAAAAGATGCTAAATGGCCTAAGATTTTTGCATATAACATTTCATTTTCTATTGTGAGCACAAGTTTAGAAGGTGTTAAGACAAGTCAAACACCTAATCTACTGAGAAAGTTCATGAATGAAGAAGATCCAAAAGATATAGAAGGCATGTATGAAGTTGAGGCATGGAATTTTGAAGATGAAAAAGAACTAAGGAGAGGAGCATACAAGAGGAGAAAGAAAAGAAAGATAAGAGACAAAGGGGATTTCAAGAAAACACAAGCACACACATTGGAAAAAATAACATGGGATCGAAGAATACTATGAGAATCAGATAATGAAGAAGACATCTCATTTGAACTGGAGTTCAAATTCTTTCTAGTGGGAAGCCTAATGCAAGAGCATCCTCCATGATGTTTGGAGAGCATAAATAAGGTTGAACAAGCCTTGAAAGGAATGTAAATATGTACTCGGGTTATTTTAGTCCTCCCTCCAAAATTCTAAGTTTGAATATGTGAGTTGTAATGGGGTTTACCATGATGTAAGTGTGAAAAAGTGAATTGTTAGTTGTTTGGGTGATTATGAGTTGTCTTATCCACATAGATGGAGGTTGAGATATTTTATGATCAAGTGTTATAATTGTAAAAGGTAAAAGGTGGGGTATTAGCTCCTATTCTTAAGCATATACCAACAAATTACACTAAAAGTGGGATTCTAGCTCAAGATAAGGGGAGATATAGATGAAAAGAGATCAACCACGGGAGTATGAGGTCGAATGAGAGTTTGAGAAAGACTAGGAGATGGAATTCTAGCCTGAAGAAGTAGAGAAGAGTGGAAGAATGTTGAATACCATGAAATATGTATGGAGAAACTTGTATTTTTCAGGCCATAATAAATATATATGTGAGTGTTATGAATGCATGATGATGTCTTGACCTTCAATATTACTTGCATGAATTATTTCTCAGCTTGAATGGTATATGTATATCAATTTGGTAAGCTTAAATGATAGACTATGAGTGTTCTTACTAACTATGTTGAGAGAATATGATAGGAAAGTGATGAAGAAACCCTCAATGTCATTTAAACATTGAAAATATCTTGACTGTTAAGATAAAATGTTTTCCCAGGTGATAATGATTCCAAATATATTTTTCTAGGTTCTTCAAGATGCATATTAAGGAATTTATGGCTAAATCCTTGTTCTCGGGCCATATTTAGGGGATCCAATATATTTTGATTTCACTATTGAAAACACGTCAATTTTTTGAAAAGCTTTGTCCTAGGTTGAAGAAGAAGAGCCCCAAATTTAAGGGTGAATGTAGTTATCCATGACAATAGTTTCAAATGAGAAAGGGATGTAACAATGAGCATAATAATGAGTGTAAATGGTAGAATTTTCACAACTAATTCTTTTTCTTATTTATATACTTTTTCCTAAAGTTACATGAGGTATATTTAAGGTGTTGAAATGAGAATTAGGAGGATTTGATGAAGAAAATACCACTATCCCATGAAAAATAGACTAGTTAGGAATGAAAGAGACCTAAGTATGTCACTAACATGACCGAGAAAAAGAGAACTGGGCATAATTTGTCAAGGATCAGTGCATAAAAGTTGGGGAAACATCTCAAATAGGATAAAGGGAATCTAAACTTAAGAAGTTTGTGTCTTGAAAACCCTGGGCAGTGTTTTGGTACTTGATTTGGGCTCAAGAAGGGTGAAAAGGAACCTAGGACAAAGTAATAAGGAAATAGAAGCAAAAAAAGTGTATGATAACCAATGTTGGATCAAATACCTCTGAAATGATGCCATTACCATGATGAGACAGGTATGCATGGTCTTATAACCTCTATGTTTAATATGTTTTCATTGGTGGTCAAATGCATGGAACAAAGGACTAGAATTAGCATGAATGGATCTTGGTGTAAGGAATCATCTGTGAATGTGTAGCTAGAAGGGTTAGATACTTATAGGGAAGTGAATCAAGTGTTTTTAAGGTGTTATAATTCAATTTAATTATTCCCATTATCCTTCCCATACCAAGTGAAAAACATGTTATGTTCTTAAGAATATAACTTTGGGTGCATATTCTAGAACATGGAATGAAGGTATGGTTTCAAGTATTGATCCCTATTAGTATATATATGGAGTAGGTATGTTAGGATGTATTGATTATAATTGCTCATTGACTAGTTGATATCAATGTGGAATCCCTTTTGTTCCTTTAAGGTACAACTTCTACAAAGCCTAGACAAGTTATGATTTTCAAGACATCATGACAGAGTACTGAGATGTAGATCTTACTAGATATATTGAATGGATCATTTGCAAGCTAAGTGGACTTTCAAGACCCTGTTTTAGGTGAATTAAGCTATTGGTGGTGTGACCACAAGAACAAGCATATTGATTACTTAATTATTGAGCATCTAGACACCTTGGTAGTGCATGTAAACTCCATGAAAGGGTGTAGGACAAAGAATCTATAATCTTATTGATCTAATACATGTGATACATAATTTGAATATCTACGAACAATTTTTTTCTATGATATATTGAGGTGGATACTTCTTAAAGGTGGAGTTAAGGGTGAAAATTGAATTCCCTCATATTATGGTATACATTCATCTACTTGATGTTTATCTAATATGCGGTGATCTAGAATATTTGAATGAAGTCTTGAAAAATCATAAGGAAGGATTGTGGGTTAGTAGAAAGGATGAATATGAACATGATGTGTTCATAGCTGAGCTAAGATGGTACACCAAGAAATGATGGAGAACATTTCTTATGATGAAAAGAAGGGAGGTGATCATAAAATCCCATGTATTCTAGAAGAGAGTCATCAGTAGAAAAAGTGTCTAAATTAGCCCAAGCAATAGAAGTAGAATCACTGATGAGGTTTGGATATACCAAAGGAAGCAAATAAGTATGTATAATAGTATAAGCCTCCGAAGAAGGTATATACGAGAAGATGGTATCCCAAGCTAAGTTTGTTAGATTGAGTGGGAAGAGCCCATGGTTCTGTGACTCCTTTCTCATGTAGGCCTAAGCCATTACCGGAGAAACCATAATGGAGAAAATATTTATATCCAAGACCATATTTGGAAAAATCATAACTAGAAGTAGAAGAGCTAGGAGTGTCGAAAAAATATCAATATAATTATGAAATGTGAAAGGTGATGGATCTTTTATAGAAAACTCCTTGATAAAGGAATTTAAACCATCTATGAAGAGTGGAAGGAACTGAATGCATGACATGGATTCAAGGATGCCCAAGAAGAATATTATAATAAATATATTTGGTAATTACATGGCATGGAATGGGTAGCATACATGGCCTTGATGGTAAAAAGGACTATGTCAATACCTAAGACACTCTTGGGGATATTGTTAAATCCATTAATACAGAAAAATGAAGGATCCAAAGAGGCCTTAGAAAGACCTAATTGGTGGAGGAAAACAATATTAAAAATATTGAGTCCCAAGCCATTATCAACTAAGGCACGCTTAACCTTGACATTATTGATACAAACCTGAATATACAATGGGGATCATGCTCTAACATGGCTTGAGAAGGAAACTCATTTTATGTGAAAGTAATGTGATCTTCATTGAGAGATAGAGCGGAAGTAAACTTATGATACACATAATCAGGCAAGGTATGAGGATGAATATAAGTGTTAGCTAGATATGACCTGAGTTTATTGATATAATCAGGATGATCCTGCAAGAAGGCATGGATGGAGACATCCATGATGATAAGCTCCTAAGAAAAAATTAAAGAAGTGAAGTAATGAAGACCTAAGAGTTTTGAATGAGACAAGTTCACCAAATTAAAAACCCTAATTACATAGTCACAACGAAATGATAAAGTAATAAAAAGCTGTAGGTGCTAGAGAAGGGATAAAATAATTAGCTAATTTTGTAATTAATTATGGACATTGTTCAGTTGGAAAATGATAAACATTAGGAGGAAAATGTGGTTACCATGCCCAAACAATTGTGTGACTATCAAATCTTCCTAGATCGAGGTGCCTAGACTAGGTCAAGGGCGCCTAGGTGCCGAGAGACCTTCTTTGGGTGCATGTGATCGTGAAATTTGTCAGAAATTAATTTCTTCTATGTCATAAGGTGTCCACTAGATTTCTATTTTAGTCACTGTATGTCCCTAGTTGATCTCTAAATTTTTCTAAAACCTGCAAAGAGAAATATCACTTGTAAAACCCTGAAACACATCAAATCCTAAAAATAAAAAGATGTAAATTGGGAGTCAGACTAACCCCAATGGTCACCGAATTGAGTGAAGTTACGATCTTGGATATGTACTACATTTCAAACTCTATGCAATTTTGTGTGTGTGTGTGTGTGAGTTGTGCCTTAGGTGGCTCTTGTTCAATATGAATTGAATAACAAACAATAGCTAGATGTAGCAATATAAGTAGATGTGTGGATGTAAAAATGAACTTCCCCTCATATGAAGTGTATGTAGAATAATGTATTCACTTGTCCCTTGAATGATAGCTCGATGGATGCTTTGATGCTCTTAATGCCTTTGGATGCAACCCTAGGTGATAGTAATAAATACTTAGAGCTTGGTCCTTTATTATGATCACATAGATTTGTATTTATATGATTCCTTTGTTTGAATTTCGTAATTAACCTCTAAAATTCCAACCACTAATAAAATAAGATTCCCAACAGATAGAAAATACCACAAAAATGTGAACAAGATAGAAAGAGGTCGGGGGCACTCAGAGAGGATGAGCGTGCTTGGGCGCGACATCCCGTGGGAGCTATTGTCTAGACTCACAAAAGTTGAAGTATCAAAATTCATACTTGGTAATAGGGTGTGCAAGACCACAAAGAAATCAATAAAGAAAGGAAAGAGGCCAAAGATAGATGTAAATTACTACTTCTCTTGCTTAGGAAGCATATGAATAGTGGAATGTAGTCAACACCTACAAATTTACACAAGTGCATGATTTAGTGTCTACAAGATCAAAATGAATATAGTTAATTATACCTTTACTTACATGACATCCATATTTAAAATTATGTATACACTATTTACCAAAAACACAATTCTTCAAAAAAATCAACTCTAGAAACTTTAAATTAGGGAGTAACTCACAATTCTTGATACCTTTAATCCTTTCCTAGTTATGTGCCCCAAATGTAGATTCTATAAATGAGTAGAATGTTTTATTGTTTTAGATACCACAACTTCTTGATTGGTATTTGTACTCCCTGTTCCCTACCTTTAGATCCTTCATTACAACTAAGGCAGCCTTAAACACCTTTAAAGATCCACCTTGACCTCTACACTTATAACCTCTTGAGTATAATTTACTCAAGGAAATTAAATTTCTTTGTAGTTTTGGTAGATGTCTTGCTTCTTTTATAGTCCATAGTAAACCGTCAAACATTTTTATCTTAATGTTATAGCTCCCTTCAGATCTTACAAGAAGCATTATTTCCCAAAAGAACAAAAGTACCATAAAGAGTTTGGAAAGAATAAAACAAACCTTTATGAGGAATAATGTGATGTGTAGCACCATAATCATACAACCATTCATGATGATAAGAAGAAACATTACAAACATATAAAACTTCATTAGTCATAACTTCACTTGTTTCTACTTGATTTAATTCCTTGGTGACATTTTCCATCTTTTCGATTCTTTCCTCTTCTAGCAGTCCTTAATATTACATGTTTCTCCATAGTGCCAATACCTTGCCTTAATCTTCCTACTTTATGACTTATATTCGTATGCACTTCAAGTGTAGATGTCTATGCAATAGATTTTCTTCTCATCTCCTTAACCAACAATGCTCCCACAAAAGAATTATAGTCAAGGTCATCAAAAGTACTATTTAACTAATAGAAGTTAATATGTAATCCCAAGAATGTGATAAATTAGATAACAAGGTGATTGCCTTGACTTAATCCTCCTCTTTCACACCAATAGTAGTCAACTGACATAACAGAGTATTGAAAATATTTAAATGATAATTTTTTTCATAACTTATTTACGTCAAAAATCTAGAGACCTTCCTCTTTAGGTAAATATTATTTATTACATATGTCATCATGTAAAAATTTCTAATCTGGTCCATATTCCTATCAATTTATTTTCTCCACTATTTTGAAGAGATCCTCATCTGCTAAAAAATTGTATTACACTAAGATATTTTTTATCCAAATATTCCATGTCATTATCATCCATCCCTATAGGTTCTTTTCTTTTTCATCTAAGGATTTGTGCAATCCTTGTTGTACTTGTACATCACATGCTTTGAGTTTTCACATCTCAAATTTTCTCTTTCCATTAAACTTCTCCACTTCAAACTTTGCATTCAATTTTTTTCCATTTGATTTAATAACAACACCAAACATAGATCAATTGTGGAAATTCTAGAAAAATTTCACTCGCATACCACTTGTAAAGGAACTATTTATACTTTATAGTAAGTAATATATAGAAAGTTGATTATAAAAATAAAAATTATAATAAGAAAGATAATTTAAATGAACAAGGTACCAAACATACACGAGTTGAAGAAATATATTTTCATGGTAAAACCCCAACTAAGTGCTTAGGGAAACCATCCGCAGTGCAAGATATCAAGATTTTATTAACTAAAGATGAAAAAAATTACATGGGAGCTCGTTATGAGATACTTTGGATCTCCACAAAGACAAATACACCTAATTGGGAAAGTACAATTAGGATTCCTCCTCCTAAAATATATAGTGGAAAAATACCATTAGTGAGGGGAATTTCCCACCACACTCCCTATCGTTAAATGGGATATAAACAACACCACAAAGGAATCCATAATGTAACTTTATTGTCACATATTTTTAGCAAGGAATACTTCACCTTCAGTAATCATCTTACGGGAGAAAGAGTAAGGAGAGGCATTTAAATCTTAAGAAGATTCATTTATTATGGTTTTGTTAAACAAATTATGGGACCAAAAGGGTTTTCTCTTTTCCTCCAAACATTCCTAGTAGGGAGGGTCCATTTATTGTTACATGATGTAAATAAATAACTAAAAAGATTGCAACATAAGATTCTAAAAGGTATCCATTCCTAGTTGATGAATTGAGTCCAAAATCCATTGAATCAAATTAATTTGATTGAGTGAAAAATGATAGACAAGTTGATGAGCACACACACTCTAAAAAACCTACCTCTAACGTAAACTATAATCGATCTTTAAAAAGATTTGATTTTTCCATCATATTGACATGGTCCTCATTGCGTGGGATATATGGGATATTGTATAACTTACATCGAAGTGGGGCAGTTGTTATTCACACCTTTTTAGAATTAAAAAAGGTGACCATGGGAAGGAGAAAACCCTAGATTTACCATAAAACCATAAACCACAAGTCATCACAAATTTACAACTTATATGGCTAGTGAATATCACTTAAAAAGAAACATGTCCTATAGATATGGACATAGGATTGATAGAGGTACATTGAAGATCAACCCACTTGGAGAGATCTTCCATTGATAAATATGATTCCATACATTTTCTAAATAAATTAATGCTACCAATGTCTATTTCTGTATAGTGGACGATTCTGGGATATCCATTATAGGGTTCTCCTTTGAGAAAAAACGATTCCGAGTTAGCCATCACTACTTCCATCAGATGGAATGCTTCCCTTACTACTTGTTCAAAGGAATATTTTGGGACAAGGAACCCCCTTAAAGGAACATGCTAAAGGAAAACTTTAAAAGACCACAAGAATTGCTCCTTGAGTTGATCTTCCGCGTAGAACCCCTCATCTTTACCTCTAAGCCATGATCTTATAATTTGTCGATCACCAACAAGAATATCTACTGCTCTTGAGGAGAACAAAAATATTTAGAGGCCATTGGTGAAGCATACCAGAACTTCAGTTTGAATTTGGGTTTCTGGGAATTCTTCTCCTTTGGAAACATTTCACGTACAAAATAGTATTTAAAAATTATATATACCTTTTTAACCTATTAAAATAGAATGAATAGATCTGTTATTACTATCCACTTATCCTATACATCAAAATCCATGTTTTTGTAAAAGTGAGGATTTCAAAATTATAAGTTAGACATATAATTTCCAATAATTAACACACAAGTCAAACTTCCAAGAAAAGAGGAGAGGAGCTCTACTATGGTTTAGGTCTTAGCTTCTTGTTCATGCTCATCATCATCCGTACTATCATCACACTATTGTCCCTTCGGATTTTTAGCGGGTTTTACACATTTGTTTTGTTACATGGGTATTTTACTCCACCATTTGGGAAGCAATAATCTTTTACGGCCTCTAATTCAACTCCGTAATCTACTGATGCAAGGCTTGTCAATGGAGTGACTAACATCAATGACACCAAAGAAAGCATAGAAGTTCATTTCGAAGGTTTTCAATGAGGTAATGAGTTTGATACTCCTTTACCTGATGTTGTTCTTGATTTTCCTACTTTTGATAATGCATGCAATTGGTTTGAAAACTATACCCTGGTTGGGTATTTTGTTGGCCAAGTCCCCCCTGAGAGCCTTTTGAAATAATGGGTTCACAACCACTAGCAGAGTCATGGGGTTAAACTCAACGGAGTTCAAAACCTCACAAAGGGTTTTTTTCTATTTCATTTTTCCAACCCGGAACATTGTAAGGCCATTTTTAACCATGGTCCTTGGTTCATTCAAAACTTCTTACTTGTTTTCTCACATTGGACCCGTGACATTTAGGTTTCGAGCAAGCCATGATCAAATTCCCTGTTTGGATTGAATTTCCAAGACTACCTTTACCCCTTTGGGGTTTTATTAGGGATTTAGTCAAACCCTTGGGGAGGATCATCTACAATGAATAACCCAAATTTTTTCATGCTCATCCTCAACATTGTGTTTGTGTTGAAATCGATTTGTCAAAAGACTTAAAAGAAACCATTGATATTTAGATTGGGGACACTTGTTTCTCCCAAAGGGTGCTTTACATCAACTTACCAAATACTTGTTTCCATTGTCAGTTCTCTTAGAACATGATTTTGAGTGTCATCTTTTGGCTGATTCTCGTCCCGATCCCGCTAAAAAAACTTGATAAACCCAAAGGCCACTCTTTCTTCTAATGGTTATACCATTGTCACTAACAAAAGGGATTCTTTGTGGGGTCCTTCAAAACCCTCAACCTCCACCTATCCTACGATTGTCAACAATAGTGTTATTGTATCCACAACTCCCATGTCAACCAAGTTGATCTTGTTAAACTGAACTCCTGCCTTCCCACATACCTTTTTCCACTTCATTTATTTCCCATGTTTCTCTTCATCGTCTTCTAGCCATGAATCCTATAGCCTAACTTGAGTCCCCTTTTATGTTCGATTCATCTCACTCGCATAAGAATCGACTATCTCACTCTTTTAGCCTATTCCCCTCAAAGGATGATGAGTATGTGTAAGATAAAGATAAACCCCACCCTTGGAATTTTGGTGATCTATCTTTGATTATTACCTCCGAGTTTCTTCTTCTCATAACAAATTTTCCACCCTTTCGATATGGATGATGAAGGGAACATGTACTTAAACCATTCTTAATGATTGTGAACTTATGGAATATACATCTTCTTACTTGAATCAACCCGAAGATATCGGGACAGGATAAATGTCTTCATTTTTCATCACATGAAAATTTTGTGTTTACAAGAAGTCAAGATGGTTAGCTTTTTTGTACTTTACATCTCATACTATCTAGCCCCATGAAAATTTTCATTCCTCGAATCATGATCATGTCTCGTGGTGGAGTTATGACCTTGATTGTTCCTAACATTTACAAGTGTGTGATTTCTTAGGGCTCGAACCCTAGGAATTGAGTAGTGTGGTTCATTTTTCTATTTTGACAGGTGTATTTTTGGGTTAGCCAACATTGACACTTCAAATGGTGTGGTTAAGTGGGATATTTTTTGATGTTGGATTACTCGATTCCTTTCTAGAGGCTCTCGGGTCATTTGTAGTGTCTTTAACATGTTTAAAAGCCCTTAAGACAAAAAGGTGTTTCTTCTTATGCGCTCATTTACGGGCGAGTGGAGGCTTTGTTTTATTTCAGAACAAGCTCGTAAGTTTTGAACCCAATCTTACCTTTTGTCATAAATCCCCTTCTTCCCGTTTAATTGGTCTAATTTTAGAGAAGGATAAGATCGGGTTGTTTAGTGGTTGGACTACTCCTCATGACCAAATCACTATCGCGACACCACTTTGATTTTGGAAAATTGTACCATTTTTTTCAACATTACATGGTTTGAACCTACAAAAACATAAGGTTAGTTCTTAATTTTATCTTAACAACAATCACCTTCATAATGCTCGTAATGTGTCACAAATACAACGAGTATGGAATTTGGTTGATCGTACTTTCGATGGGTATAGTTAGATCACTTGGTGGAATGATGCCCTTAAACACACCACCACCTTATTTCACATATATGGGGAGAAGGCTTCTATTTTCATACAATAGGCACGTTAAGCCTCATATCATGAGTCCTCCGAGAATATCACAAGAGCTAAACACCTCACATTTCAATTGGGATTTGCAAAACCATGTTGCTTATTGGCGGCATACTATGAAATTCTATGAATCCTACCAAGCTTCAGGAGCCCAATTTCAAGCTCACCCGAATTAGCGTAAAATTGTATACCGTGCTTCCAAGGAGTTATTTTCCATGCTGCATTTCAAACATTCTTCAGAAAATATTAAGGCAATTTCTCATGGAAAAACTAGGCTTGCCACTTTTCCTAAGATTCTCCAATATTTTGTACATCATTATCATGGGGTTTATTCTTCTCAACCTGCTACTCTAGCTTAGGAAACAACCCTTTTAAAATGTTTCTAAGTGGTCCTTGCAAAGTATCAAAAACCCAGTGAGTGCCCTACGATAGGCCTTTATCTCGTTATGATCTTAAAGAGGCTTCCTTTCAAATGTCTTCAGACAAATCTCCCGGAGTTGATGTATTCCATGCTGAATTTTATCAAGCTCTATGGGACATTATTGGTCCTCATATCCACAATATTGACTTGGAAGCTTTGGAAAATAATTATTTGGGTGACATGATCAATCGAAGAAATATCAAATTAATTCTGAAATTAGGGGATCCTGAACATATTTCCAATTGGTGCCTCATTACCTTTCTTAACATGTCTTACAATATTATTGCCAAGGCTTTGGGCCGATAGGATTTCTAATCTTCTGTCCTTGATTATTAAAAGTGAGCAAACTAGCATTATTAAACACATGGATATTCTTGATAATATTATAGATATATAGGAAGGTATGGAATGGGATCAGATTTCCTCTCAACAATTTATGTTTATCAAGATTGATTTTTCTAAAGCATATGACAAAATTGAATGGTCATTCATCCTATCTATCCTCCAGATTTAGGGTTTATTCCCCACTTCGTTTAGTTTGTGCAAACTCTCTTTCAAAATGTTGGATTATATATTACTATTAATGGTTCCTATTATTTCAAATTTTGTTTTTTCAGATCTATTAGGAATTGTTTCCCCTATCCCCTTCCCTTTATGTGCTTTGGATGCTAAAGGATTTAGATATCTTCTTGCTCCCAATGCTTCTCAAAGACTAGTAAAAGGTATTTCTTTTCCTTATACTACTCAACAACTTATTAATGGTAATTTTGCTAATGATTCTTTTCTCACACTCTTGGAGGAAGCACAATCTATTAATCATGATCTAGATTGTCTTGAAGTTGTTTTTATTGCTTCGGGCTTTACCATTCAATGGGAGAAAACTCAATGTTATCGACAATCGCAATCTCTCATTCTTGCTTGGTTGGTTGATATGAAAAGGTGATGGATCCAACTGGGGTACATTTCAAATTTCTTGGTATCCCTTTCACTTTTCATGCTACTTCATCTCAGCTTTGATCTTACATGGTCCATCAAAGTTGAATGAAAATATCTTTTTAGATCACCAAATCACTTTTTCTAGTAAAGAAATTTCAGATATGCTCTAAGGTTCTAATGGCAACACATGTATATTACTCCTCATGTTGGGATCCTTCTAATGATTCTTATACAAAACTTGAGAATCTTCTTTATGATTTCCTTTGGGCAAACCGGACTAAAGGGCACAAGGGTTTCGACATGGTTTCTTGAGAACTTTTTGTATGCCTAAAGAAGTTTGGTGGAATAGGCTTAATTAATGTCAAACACCGTGGGCATGATCTTTGTGCTAAATGTATCTTTTGTAGAATGGAATGGAATGAATCTTGGAAAATTCTCCTTCAATATGGTATATTCCAGGGTGTTCCTATGGTAAGATAGGATTGGAAGGGTCTTAACTTTAAATCTCTCCTTCTTTTCCTAGTTCTTGTTAAGATTAAGGGCACATTTATTCTGTAAAGTATTTGGAAGGCATGGGAATCTCTCAGACCACACTTTCTTTGGGTTGGTAATGGTTTCATATCTAGAATTTCTATCAATTATTTCTCTCTCTGATGGCCTTGTCTTTTTCCTTTCATAATTCACCATTGGTTTTGGCTCCTTGGGCTAAAGCCCTCAAATATTTCAAAAAGGGGATTAAATTTTTGGGGATTTTTTTTGCAAGAACCCTCATTCCACACTTTCTTGAGAGACTTTGGATTTAAAATTACATCTTCTTCCTATAGATGCTACTATCCACAAGTAATTTCTTACATTCATGAAGAATATTTTCACAAGATAGGACTTACCTCTTGAGTTCCTTGGTGACATGATTGGAATTAGCCTACTACTCCTTTTCGTCGATACAAAACCTACCTTGATTATTCTCTTTTGGATCCTCGTTTTGTTGATAGTGACACACTTAAAATGTGTTGGTCTCTTTCCTCTTTAAATTTAGTTTGGTCCCATTGATTTTAGATGGTTTGGTAGGCAATTACTGAGCCTAAAAAATCCCAATTCCTTTGGTGTCTTCTTCATCAAGGTCTCCCCACTACTTCCCGTCTCAATTTTTTTTGGCTTAACTCAGACTGTTTGTGTTGCATGGTAGGAATATCTATGTTGTAGTGTGAACATAGAATACTATGTGAGTGATTATATTATCAATGATAATATAATATGTGTTGTAATAATTAATTACATTATTGTAAATGTAATTATGAGTGGGTGAGTAAATATTTTTATGAGTTTTTGAGTAAACAACTCATTAACAATATTAGTTTTGTGAGAAAACAAAATCTCACGTAAAATAACATGGAGTTGTTTTAGGAGTTGTGTGTGGAGATATTTATGGAGATTATCTCTCCTTAAATATAGGAACTACCTCTCCTATATATATGGGTGTAATACTTCCTTTGTAATAACAAGAATGAAGAGTAAGATTTTGAATTTAATTTATGTAATTCTGATATTATATTTTCATTTGGTACCAGAGCAGGTCTGATGTGGGAAATTTCAGTGTTTTCTTGATCAAATCCATCTCAAAGAATAGATTCTATATTTTGTTTCCAGATTTGGGTTTTTCTATAATTTTGTACACGGAACCAAGTGTTTTTCAGGAAATGAAAACAAAAATTTAGAAGAACCCAGTTCGTATTTTTGAAGAAATATGGATTTCACTATGCAGCTATCAAATTCAGCATATCAATTCTTCTACTAAAAGTTTTCTCCAATTTCCAATAATGCTGAATTGTTAATACAGAGTCTTGGCTTGCTTGGAGGTTCAAAGGTATTCTATATAAATTTTTAAAGTACCTGATTCAATTATGTATTTTTTATTAGTATTTTACAAAATAATGGAGAAATTAAATCTGATTGAAAAGTTTGAAGGACAAGATTTCCATACATGACAACTACAAATGTAATTACATTTAATAGAAAAGGACTTACGAGAATGTAGTTAAAGTCAATAAAATTCCACCAACAAATACAAATGATCTAGCTAAATGGAATGCAAAATATCAGAGAGCTTTGGGTGCCATTGGTTTGGTTTTATCAAAATCCTATTTGCATCATGTGGATTTCATAAAATCTACAAAAGAAATTTGGGAGTCTCTTAACAAATTGTTTGGTTCTGAAGCTGAAATGGTAAAGAATACACTGAAGCAATGCTTGTACGAGTTAAAAATGGAAGAGAAATAAAAATGGTAGATCATATAAGTAAGTTTCGCTCTTTGCTAAATCAACTAGCTAGAATTAAAGAGTCAAGAAAGACGATGATGCTAAAGCAATACTCCGAATAGTATGCCTAAAAGTTATTCAAATATTGTGTTTACTTTAAGAAAGGTAACAATTAGCTTAGAAGGAGTAATCTCCACATTACTTGATCAGAGTAATTATGAAGAATATGAAGAAGTAATGTATGTACAGAATAAAGCAAGTACTTCATCTAAGAAAGGAAAGTTCAAACCAAAACCTTTCCCTTTTAAAGGTAAAATGAAATGCTATTACTATAATGAATCGGGACATGTAGCCTTGAACTATAAAAAGAGGGAAAAAGATCTACTTGATGACAAAATAGATCAAAAAGCTCTTTTGGTTGAAGAAGAAACTGATTGGGATGAATACTCTAAAGATGAGGAACTTTCTTGTCCTAGTGATGAGGAATTCTTATGGTAAATAGTTCACTTTTTGGAGGAAGGAGGAATTTTAGGGCCTCTCGTCAGTCACCAACGATGGGGTCGCATATAGCACTGGTGGCACATTTTAATAATATTTTCAGTTGTTTTCTTTGAGTGACGTGTGCAGAAATAAAACATGTTCCTTGTCAAAGATTGAAAAGAGGAGGATGTGCATTTTGGATGCTTTGAGAACATTTGTTTACAGGAGGGAAGCTTCTACGTACGATCCTTTGATTATCATATAGTCCTCTAACTGTCATACTTCATTGGAAGATGATCAACCGATGAATAGATTCATGTAGAGAGGTGATCATGATCAACCGTGTGAGCCGTAGAGAGGAGATCATATGGAGCTAGATCCGCATAAAGAAGATCCAATAGCAACTGCGGAACTCTCTCATACTCATGTTTTTAGGTGCTCTTGCCCCATGTTCACACTAAGGGGGTGAATGTTAGGAATATCTATGTTGTAGTGTGAACATAGAATATTATGTGAGTGATTATATTATCTAGGATAATATAATGTGTTGTAATAATTAATTACATTATTGTAAATGTAATTATGAGTAAAGGCGAGTAAATATTGTTGAGTTGTTGAGTAAATAAATCATTAACAATATTAGTTTTGTGAGAAAACAAAATCTCATGGAGTTTTTTTAGGAGTTGTGTGTGGAGATATTTATGGAGATTATCTCTCCTTAAATATAGGAACTACCTCTCCTATATAGATGGGTGTAATACTTCCTTTGTAATATCAAGAATGAAGAGTAAGATTTCGAATTTAATTCATGCAATTATGATATTATATTTTCTTTACAACCAACCGAAGTCTATCAAGGACATTTTTTTGGTTTTGTCCCCATGCTCGATGGCTTGCAGATGGATTCACACCCTTTTCCAACCCTTTTATCCTAAGTTCTTCATCTAGAAAGTGGTTCTTTTGGGAATTCATCCATGTTACCTGCAATTTACAAAAGAAAATTTTACACATCTTTAGAATTGATTTTTTTTCCATTTGTGGAAAGAAAGAAAAAATGCTATTTTTAATAATGTTATTCTAGATTATGATTTCTATTTTACTAATAAGATGGCTGCAATTTCTACTTCTATCCTTCAGATTCAAAACTAACTCAAAAGTGTGCTTAGAGGTGGAGCATCTCCAATGCCTCCTTGATCATTGTGGTTCGGTGCCCTGTGCTGCTATGGGTGACCCTAGAAGAATCTCCATGCCTCCTCTCTCCATATTAGTACCACTATCTACCACCTCATGGTTGGGGAGTTTTCACTGTCATTTTCCGAGTCCTCCACCTCCACCTTAGTGGAGATCATCTTAGTCGAGGCCATCGTTTCCTGCATCTTCTATGCTTTGTGATTCTGGTTGTGTTGGAATTTCTTAATGGAAATCACCCTAGATTTATTTAGCCATTTTTGCCCACAAGCGTGATGATGGTACTAATGTTGAGTATAGTGACCACCTTTTCAAGATTCTCATTTTTGGTTGCATCCAACTCATTGTATCCATACTATCATGATGCCAGGGATATTATTACTTATTTTTCTATTTTTTTGGGACATTATCATCATGACATGTTTGTTTGAAAAGGATAATACTACTTTCGTACACTGTTATGTTATGACACTATTCATGATATCACATTGCTAGCATTAGGATGCTAAAACTTGTTTGAAGGATAACTATGAGGTACATGATGCCACTATTTCGGTATTGATATTTGATCCATATTTGATGTATGATGATGATTATATTGTTTCATTCGTTGAATGAACCATATTGTTGATATAATTCTAGCTTAGCATGACTTGTATGGATGTTGATTTTGATGCATATTATCATATTATATTTTGTTATCATATTGGAAAGATATGAGGTTTGTATTGAGTTGTGTAGGTGACAAGAAATAAATCATGAGGAAAATATGGGATTTAGGGAACATATGCCGCTTAGCACAAAAGGCCTAAAGGCCAAACCTCTTCTTCTTCTTATCAATTACACCCCCTTCTCTTATTGTGGTTTGTCGTGTTGGTTTCTTGGATTTGATATTGTGAACCTTATCTTTCCTCCATCTTGGTGATGAAATTTTCATGTTTATTTTCTACTTGCTAAAGTGTTATGCTTCCTTGGTTTATTGCTAGCTAATGGTTAATGTTACCCCTTTTCATGCAGTACTAACATATTATTTTAGATGTGGGATGATATGCAAAGGTTATGTGGATTATTCCATGTAATCATGGATTAGGTGATCCTAATCACCCTTGCTAAATTTGACATTTTTACCAAAATCAGATTTTCCAAAAATGTACCATTTAGGAAGGGTAAATGGCAAGCAAGGACCTCATTTGCATGGAAAAGAGGCCCTAACCCCCATCCCTATGGGTGGGTGGGATATTTTCAATGAAAATGAGGCCCATTGGCTCATTTTTCCTCCCCACACACTTCATAATTTATGGGCTCTTTGATTTTTGGGGTTTGTATGGGATTTGGGAAATTCCCTCATCATTGCTTGGGCTATTTTTGAATTTTCCTTTTGCATCAATTTTTTTGAATTCTCCATTGGTTGGGGTTTTTGTGGAAGGTGACATTTGTCACCTTCCCATTTCTTGTTTTTTTTTTCTACTTCTCTTTTTAAACCCTCACTTCCATGGAGATGGGGTTCTTTTGCTTTGGGAATTTTGGAAAAATCTTGGAAGCTTGGTGGAGATTTGAGCTATTTGGGAAGGAATATTTGGAATCTTGGCTTGTGGAATACAAGGTAGGGCCTTATACACTTATGTTTTTGCTCAATTTTTCCTTGCATGTTTGTGTGTGATCAATTGTGGAAATGTACATTATGTGTTGCTCTTTTTGCTCCACCCACCCTTGAGGGGTGTGGGTTTTGGGAGCTTGTATGGAAATAGGGAGTAAATTTTCTCCACTCTATTTGAGATCCCTCCTACATTTGGTTTTTAGGTAGGGATGAATTTACATTTTGGTTGGAAATTCATCCCCACCCTCAAGAAGGAAACATTTATGTTTGAAAATACTTTTTGGGGGAGGTTGGAGGGATAAGGGGAGTTTTGGAGTTATTTGGAGATGGTGAAAATATGTAGAGATAAGGGGGATTTTAATGGATATTTTGGTATGGTTTATGAAACATGAAATTAGGGATTCCCATCCCCTCTTCCTAAATCTAGAAGCTTTGAGCTTCTTATCATGTTTAGTTGGTTGTATTTTGTATTGAATGACTTTAAAATGTGGTCTTAAAATGTGATGTGCACTCAAACTATCCCTTTGTGCTAAGTGAGTGAGTTGCCTCTTTCCTACAAGCTTGGGGGGAGGATAACATGTGACCTTGGACTCCTATATGGCATGTAATGATGCCATTTGATTGGGTGGTCAAGAAAACACCTTCTTGTGATTTTGGAGATACCTTGCATGTTGGTTTTGGGAGCTAGGCGGAGTGGATTTGAAGTTGCAGATTGAAGCCTATTTTTACTATGTTTTGAGCCAAAATTTTGGCATGTTCTCTCCTCTTTAGTTGAGGGCTTGTATACTTGAATTTTACCTTATTTATCCTTTGTAAAATGAAGGTGTTAATTGATTATGAGAGATTAAAGTAAATTATGTGATTTTGATGGTTGGAAATATGTTTTGATTTTTTTGGTGTGATTACATTATCATTGAAATTTTAGGTTGTAAAATTTGTTTTTTGAAACATTTGTTTTATATTCATTTTGGAAAGGAAAGATTTAATTAAGGAAAGGAAATTTTAATATTCAATTACTATTATCATTGTGAAATGTTTTATAAAAAGAAAAGGGGATTAAAAGAAATAATGTATATCTATAACTATTTTACTTCATGCTGAAATATCCTTTCCTATCCAAAGTTTATTTTTGGAAATTTTACTACAAATCTGGTTTAAAATCTATATGATAACTTTATTTAGGAACTTAAAATAATTCCTCCTTTTGTAAATTGATGGCAATGATTGTAATCTATGGAAAGAAAATTCATTGTTAGATTTTTGCTACTCATTCTGAACTTGTTGTTTTTGAGTTTATAAATCAAGTAAGGAACTTGTGTATCTCAAATAAATAAAAACAAAGAGTTTGAAACTATATAAGTCTTATTTTTACTAGTTGTATTTTCTATCTTGTTCTTTCTTTTTTTGTAAATGTATTTAAATATACATGTGTGTGTGTGTGTGTGTGTGTGTACACACACATATGGGTATATATATTAATTTTACAAAAAAGAGAAGTAAAGATTCTTCTATCTCTATGTTGAACCTATAAAAGGTTCAATCTCAAATGTGTTTACTTATATATATATATATATATATATATATATATATATATATATATATATATATATATCTCCACACACACACACACACTTTAGACACTAAATCATGCACTTGGGTACATTTCTAGGTCCTAATCACATACCACTATTCATATGATTCCTAAACGATAAAATTAGTAATTGACATCTATCTTTGGCCTCTTTTCTTTCTTTTCTCGGCTTTCTTTGTGGTCTTTCACACCTTATTGCCTAGTTTGATTTTTGTTTCATTATATTTATTGACTATGGACACCAACACCTGTGCACCCTTGTCACTGTAGGCACCCCGACATATTTTTATCTTGCTCGCCCCTTTCTGACCTATTTTATCTTTTGGGCATATTTTTTCTTGGTGGTCAGCCTTTTAGATGTTAATTATGAAATTCAAATAAGAGAATCATAGAAATACAAATACATGTGACCATAATAAAGGGCCTAAATCTAAGCATTTACTATCACCACCTAAGGTTGCATCAAAAGGCATCTAAGAGCATCAAAGGCATTCAATCAAGCGACAAAAAAATGCATTTTTACATACACTTCAATGGAGGGAAGTTCATTTTGAATTCCATACATATATTTAAATTGCTACATCTAGCCATTACTCGTTATTTAGTGCATCTTGCACAAGATATTTGTAGGGCATGATTCTACATACATGCACACAAAACTACATGGAGTTTGAGATGTAGTGCAATGCTTGGTTGTAAGTTCACTCTATTGGGTGACCATCGAGGTTAGTCCAAATCCCCATTTGCATCTTTTTAATCTTAGGATTTACTTGTATTTTGGGGTTTTGCAGGATATAATTTGTTTTGTAGGTTACAGGAGAATTATGTCGGTATAGTGCAACATATAGGTGATTAACAATGTAGGTTAGCAACACTTGCGTGACACAACAAAAATAATTTTCTCGAGTATTTTCACAAATACATGCGCTTAAAATCAGACTATAACACATAGGTGCCCCGAACTAGTCTAGGTGCCCTACTCTTGACATACACGAAAATTCTGTAATTTTCTAGGTTCAGTTACGACAATATTCCTTCTTGTTTCATTAGTTTTCAAGCCTAGCGCACTTCAGAATTATTGTGAAATCAGATAAGTCTTCTATCTCTTCCCTTGCACTTCTATTTTATTATTTCTTATGTGAGATCTATTCTTTATTGATTATTATGTATCGAGATATTACTCTGCAATATCTAGGGTTTAACATCAATCTTACTTTTCTTAAATCATTTGGTGAACCCATCACTCGAATCCAACCTTGCTTCTAGGCATTTTTTTCATATTTTTATCATGGTTGTACCTTTTACTGATGGTGACCTTCATATCTTAATGGTCATATTGTTGAACATCTATAAGATCTAGATTTGATATTATTCTTTTCTCATGAGGACATAAATATTACTGAGCTTAATGTTCCTACATCCATCTCTGCTTCCATGCCTATTGATACTCAACCCCCTACTTCCACTCTTCCCCCTACTTTAACCATTCTCATTTCTATTCCTACTCCCACCAACCACTTCACTCCACCTCTTGTTTCTCACATGCAGAAAAGTTTCTTCTGCTGGCCCTCAAGATCTAGTCTCTCTCTATCAAGATCTCCAATTTCAAATTTGGAAACTCTAGCAGGATACTTCTAATGCATCTCCATCTCTTGAATATACTTTTCATCTTCACACTTGTTTCACACCCACCATTTGCACCCATTAACTTCATCCAAATTTCATCACCTCTAAGCTTCCCACATTCAATCACCATGGTTACCATCAAGAGTATCTCTGAGAATTTCATGTTGCATGTCTAGATTATGCGGATGATTATATTTTTCTAAAAATACTCTTTCCTAGAATCCTTCAAGATTATGAAATGTGTTGGTTCTACGATCTACTTGATCATCCGGTACTATCATTTATGAATTTTACTAATCATTTTATCACCTATTTTTCAATCAATATCAGCTCTAAGATATCTTATGCTCAACTCACACAAATTAAACAAGGATCTAATGAGCATCTAGTGGACTATGTTTTATGATTGAAGAACAACTTAACTAAGATGTCTAATGTACTATAATACTTTGAATTACAAGATCTATTTATCCAAAGTCTCTTACGTCATTTACAATAACACATCATATTTGAGACATCTCCATCATTTGACAAGCTATACCATACTCTTAAGTTATGCAAAAGTAAACTATTGTCTATGGGAAAGCTTAAATATCATGATTGGAATTCATCTTCTACTCGGTATCAAAGAAAATAAACTTTCAAGCCATCTACTAAGCCTACTAAAGAAAAATCTACTATTAATGTTGTATCTATTCCTGAAAATATTCAATGGTAGTCTCCAAAGCATAGATTCAAAAAATTGCCTTGTGCTCAAGATATTCTATTGCCGTAATTTGTTGAGAGAAATCGTATTATGCTTCCTCCTCTACTTAACATGGATCCATCTCGACGTAAATGATGCAACTATAATGAAAATTTCAAATGTGACTATCATAAATTAATTTGACATTCTACATATAATGTTTCAAATGTTGACATCTTATTCAAGATCTCATCGAAAATAATGCAATAGAGCTTCCAGAGCCTTCGACATATACACATGTTAATGAAAACAAAAAGCTCAAATTTTTCAATGATCCATTTCCTAAGCATGAGAAGAAAACAACTTATTCCTCATATAATCATATATATCATGCAATACCTCCTCCTTCATCGGCATCCGTCGATTTTCTAGTTGCACATCCGAGGCATCTCTACCATTTATCACATTATCTCGCTCATGATTTTCACGCTACCTTTTCTTATGATACACTACATATCCATTCTTCTACTGGACCTTATGTTATAAAAAAACACTATGGTCAGATCATCATCCCTTCTTTTTGTGTTCTATTCTGCTCCTAGTTGCTATCAATTATGCACTCTTGCAAATTACATATCCAATTCCCAATTTTTATGGTCATATCCATATTTTAGTCACATTGGGCCTCTCACCCTACTTGTGTCATTTAATGTAACACCTTCAACCAAAGGTTGTGACCTTCTCTTAGATCTTCCTTGGCTCCACACTACTCGGACTATCTTTTACATAACTCATTTGTGTCTTAAGTCCATTCATGATAAGAAAGTTGTCTCTATCCAAGGCTTTCCATCATCCACTTTATTATCGCATCCTTCCTCGAGTTTTCCATTGCATTAGCTAGAGAATATAGGTCCTATGTATGTGTCAAATATAAGGCACACTCTTCTCCTAGCTCTCCTATCCGTATAGGTCCTACTTGGTCTCATTGGTCCATTTGTCTGTCTCCCATCGGTCTAGGTCCACCACTCGATGTCTCCTTCACATAGGTGCATATCACCTTTGTGGTCTCCTTCACATACGCACACATCACCTCTATTATCTCCTTCAAATAGGTGCACATCACCTCCACGGTATCCTTCACATAGGTGTTCATTGCCTCGTCGGTCTCATGCACATAGGTCTCATTCACCAATACATCATCTGTCTCTCATACATCATCGGTCTTATACCATGGTCACATGTATTTATCTCCATAAAGATCAAGTTAAAGACCCTTACCCTTCAATTTTTTCAGATAGCATATTCATCATCATAAAATTGAGGGGCATCATGCTAATTGTTCACTCCCTTCTAACATTATCGGTGTCTCACATTTCTACTTTTCTACTCTACGATTTGTATATAGTCTTTCACACGAATCTTACACATCTTGATACACTTGTATAGTCACTACCCTATGACACACTCTTGTGATATGGCTCAAAATTTACTATTGAGGGAATGTATTACATTCATAAACCTCACACACTACACATTTCATGCTATGCACTTCACGCTTCATCACTCTAGCATTCGATTTTCAGACATCATGATGCACTTTAGTTTCACTGCTTCATACTTGATCGTTAAGGGTCTAACTATGAAATGAACCTCACCACATTCACACTATCTAGATATATGCTTCATTGATCTATCTATCTAGCACATGTTTCCAATCATTTATTGATGATGAACTCTTGTTCTATGATTCATTCTTGACTACCGAGGGTCTTTTATAAATAAACCTCATCTCATACAATCTTATACACATCCGCTCAAGGGGCACATTGTTCTTATAACATTCACACTCTATATCATGAAATCTCGCTCATTTACAACATGCTGCATATCTTGGTTACACTTACTCTTGTTTTCTTATATTAGTTACATGTACACTTTGTTTCACATGCTAGACATATACTTTATATGTTAGTATCATTTCTATATACACATGTGCATTTATTTGTTCTCTAGTTGTGGATGCACACTTTATACAAATATTTGCATGCAACATGAATGCTTAGCAATATAGCTCCTACCACTCACACCGAGGCTCATGGGGACATCTACTTTTGTACACACTATAGTTCATATTTTTTTTATTTTATACTAATTCTTATCCTTATTAGCACACTAATGTATATCGGATCATACACACTTTGACATAATTTTTATATTTCTAACATGCTAACGGTGTTTCAAGTGCAAAATTTGTCTTGCAGGGGCTATTTACTACCATGGTTGTCTAATACTTTGTTTTCTAATGTTTTTCATTATTTATCATTGTATGTGATTGTCTCGTGGGATTTTCCATGTCTTTCTTTTTCATTAATTATATGCTTTTGGCCCCGATTATCTTACGACATTGTGATAAATGTCTCATGTTTACAACCCAATTTTCAGGGTATACATTTTCTTCTTTCTTGCTAGATTACACATTTTCTTCTATATGTTAGTTTTCTTGTTTGTACTAACACATGTTTCTAGCTATTTTGTTTTCATGTGCCTTTTTCTACCAAACACATTCCCTCCCCTATAGGGCATCAATTTCATATCAGAATTTGGTCTTCTCCTTTGGGTGCATCCTCTTAGCGATGTCGCATGCACCCCGAATGAGGGGGTAATACATTGGCTGAATCAGTCACCCCATTTAGCAGTACATACTAACAGTTCAGACCTACACAATACATGAACAAAACAATCTTCAATCACAGAATGAACCAGATTCGACTTTGGTCCTTAGCATAACACGTATACTAGTGCCCGGATACAAAAATGAGTGTATGGGATCCCCCGACCCTTCTTGGGACCCTATGACCATCGGGAAATTACATAATTTTTCTCATATCAACACAATTTTTAGTATTTCATAGAGCAATTTCACAAGACAGCACAATCCTCCAACAATAAGAATGTATTCTATCTCCTTTTCCTTCTCTTTCTACTTGGATCAAACTTGATCAAATTGGAAAAAGTAGGATCACACCATCTGCAGTGGTGTATAAATTTTAGGAAGCAGTCATGGATGAAGACTAACACTAGAATTTTTTCCTCAACACTTCTTTTGTCATGGTATGAGATCGTCAAAAATCTTACACTTGGTGTGATATAACCCAAAGAACTCGATCTTGGCATGAGATCACCCAAATAAATCATTCTATTACATCATTTTTAGGATCATTTCTATTTTGTTGACTTGTCTTGGATCAGGTGCACATGTTCTTTTTACTACACATTTTTACATGCTTTTACATACTTGGATTGAACTTTTCACATATACACAACTTTGACTACCATTTTTCTCTTCTTTGCAAGTCTCTGTTTCTTAATACATAATAAGAAGAAACCCCACATCAAGAAACAACATCAACACATACAACACAACATAATTTATGTGCTTCATGCCTAGGGTCACTTCCTCTTCCTTAGCTTCCACGCTTCATTTCTATCACTCCACGTTTTTTCTTTTCTCTTGGCATGCTTTCGCTATTGACCTACATGGTGTTTAGGTAATTATCTCTTATCTACTAGATGTTATCGAGTATTCACTCAAAAAAATAAAGTGGGGAAAATGTAGACACTAAATTATGCACTTGGGTACATTTATAGGTCCTAATCACATACTACTATTCATATGATTCCTAAGCGAGAAAACTAGTAATTGACATCTTTATTTGGCCTCTTTGATTTCTTTTCTCGCATTATTTGTGGTCTTGTGCACCTCACTACCCAATTTTATATTCATTTCTTGATCATTCTTGGATTTGGACACGAGAACCTAGCCAAGATGCCGATGCCTAGGGTGCCCTCGTCCCCTCTGGGTGCCCTTGACCTCTTTGTATCTTTCTCACCCCTTTTGGGAATATTTTTTTCTTAGCGGTCAGACTTTCACATGTTAATTACAAAATTAAAAACATGGAATCATAAAAATAAAAAGCTATCGACCATAATAAAGGACCAAGCTCTAATCATTTACTATCACCACTAAGGTTGCATCTAAAGGCATTTAAGTGCATCAAAGAAATTCATCTAGCATTCACTCAAGGGACAAGGGAATGTAATTTTCTGCATACACTTTGTAGGAGAGGAAGTTCATTTTGACATCCACACATCTATCTACATTGCTACATCTAGCAATTTATCGTTATTCAATGCATCTTACACAAGGGATTCCTAGGTCACAATTCTACACACATGAACATGAAACTATATTGAGTCCGAGAAGTAGTGCAACGCTTGGTTGTAAGTTCACTCTGTTTGGTGACCACCGAGGTCACTAACTCCCCATTTGGTTCTTTTTATTTTTAGGATTTGATGTGTTTTATGGTTTTGAAGGATATCATTTTTTTTAGGTTACATGTGAATTCAACAAGTATAGTGAGACATATAGGCAAATAACAATGAAGGCTAGTGACATTTGTGTGACATAGTAACAATAAGTTTGTGAGTATTTTTGCAATCGCATGCACCGAGAATCGACTCTAGTACCTAGGAACCCTTGACCCAATCTATGTGCCTATTATAACCGAATCACAAAACCCTCCTATTTTCACAAGTGTGTGTGCTTGAGCTCATGGTGTGACTAGGTAACATGGGTACTATCTCCAAGTGTGGGACTTGCTACTTGAGATAGACCTCCAGAGAAAGTTGGTTCTTCTTCCTATTCTAATGCAAACTAACTCTACTTGAAATGAAGCTACTGAGTATCTCTATCCTATAATTTCCAAGGGACCAGGGAGAGAGAAATAACAAGAAAATGAAGGAAAACTACACTATAGAGGTGATGCACCAAAAGAAGGGTAAGAGAATAATCCCCAATGTGTGAAAATGGAGGAAAATGCAAATTAGAGAGGGTGATAACAGTTCTCCATAGTCTAACAACAACCTTCACAACACATTTACATGCATACACAATAATAATAGATCCCTACAAGAGCATAGAGTAGACACAAACATCTACAATAATATTAGAGAGGCAAAGAGAATGCAAACAAACACAACAAGGGAAGATACATCCACAAAATTGCATCTATTGCTTCATTAATATGCATAGTCCAAACTATTGCAAAGGAAAGGCCTGGATCACCATCCAAGAAGTCCACTATAAATTCCTACAACTCATTGGATTCATAAAACCAAAATGACAGAGGTTTTCTACTCAAATTATCCTCCCTTAATAATGAGCCCAAAACATCAATTTATAGAATTTTGGAAGAGAGAGAGAGAGAGAGAGAGAGAGAGAGAGAGAGAGAGAGAGAGAGAGAGAGAGAGGCAAGAAGTAATTCCTAAAATAAAGTTTCCCACCAATTTCAAGTCATGATAAATGAGTGTGGTTGTTGAATATTGGCCTAAAAAACAAATCCCAAGGTCTCCAATAACTTGCGCATCGGGAAAGAATGATTTCCCATGTTCAATACATGCCTCTTCAACCAATATCCAACAACCAAACTAGACTTGGCTCATTTTCCTTTAAAATAACCATAAAATATTTAATAATTTCTAAATTTATTGATTTTTTTGCGTTGGGGTCATAGCCATGATTCCAATGAGACTAATTTTATGTGATTCATTAAGGGACGCAAAAGTTATGGCTATTTGAGCACCTACAAATGTTTTGAAATTGCAAAGCTTATTACAAAGTCTCCGGACTAGACAATTAATTATTTCGCTGGAAATCATATTTAAAATATTTTTCCCTCCTCCTAATGTTTTCTGCATGATTTTAATGTTTTGGGAATTTTTATAAAAATCCCGTGGGCCCACCTTCATTGTATTGCCCAAAGTGGAGGGGTTTTGATGTTATAAAGTGTTTGATTTTAGCCAACTCGACCGAGCTGGATATTCCTCTTTTATTATTTTAAACGAAGGATTCCATCCTTATAATGCTAGCTCATTGTGTCACCACTAATTCATCCCCTTGATCACTGAGTTTCTTACCATCTGTATGCCACCTCAACCACATTGAGCACTAAGTCACATGCTTACACTACCAACTTACCTCTCTACTTGATGCATTGGCTTCACCTATATCGACCCCTCATTTACTCCTAGTGCCAACTTGACATTCCTTTAAATGTTGACCACCACCCTTGATTCACATTTCGGTCCGACCTTATTGTGGCAAAGTCAATTTTTTTATGTTATGGGCCAATTGTGCTTCCTTTCCTGCGTCGCCCGATTCGGCTCTACTGCTCCCATGCGTAAACTGTTGAGCGGGCTAGGTGGGATGTTGATTGCCAAAATACCCACCTATATGCTTACTTGGTGAATTTAGGGATCTAGATCTTGCACATCCCACTCGTGGCTTGTTATGCTTCTAACCAATTTTTCTACACTCCACTTCTTTTGGAGAGTTCCTCGTTTTGGCCCACATATTCCTTGGGCCACTAGGGCCACCAACTCTCGATTTCCCGTAAAAGTGTCAATCTCTCCTCTTTTGTGGTCATTTCATCCTTTGCCTCTACCAATGTCCCAAGGGACCTTTGGGCTTCCCAAACCCACATTTTCCATAGAGATCCCACCTTGAACTCGCCGAGGTACTAAGTTTCAATTGCCATTCACAAAACCTATCGAGTTGTTATGTAGAATTGAGCTAGGATAGATATTTTGCTACGAATTGTCTCTCGGGATAAAAAATTTTTGGCCCATTGCTCTGAGCCCCCTTCATATGCTTATCTTGTCTTGAATAGGTTGATTTCATCCTAGCTGCATATATCTTTGCCTTTACCCAGATAGCTCGATTGAGAAACCAGTTCACTCGCATTGTGTGTAGAGCCTCGCGACCTCTATTCCTTTATTGAGTAGCTCATCTCTTGTCCCAATATAATCAAGAGCTTATGGAACTTGTTCAGTCTTTCAGTAGTGATATTGGACCAAATCAAATGGTCATTGATGGACTCATAAAATGGCTCACCCTTGGCATATTACTTACTTGATGTTGTCTCACACTTCATTCTTCTATGACTCAGAATGAGTGTAGCAACTCATACATTAGATGGATTGGAAATGTGAAAATCTGCTCACGATCCGTTTGGCTCGGCCGCACTTCGCATGAGGTCGATTCCATTGGCGAGTGACTTGGCTCGATCGTGATGAACTACGTGCTTATGTAAATTTTCTCAAGTGATTCACTTTGTGGTTAATTTCTGGATAACTTTTTGAGAAGCTTGACTATAGTAACAGCTCGGCGAGTATGGGAGTGGCTTGATTCCTTTACAATGTGCAATTTGGCCTTGATTAGATGAGCTCGGTTTCTATGTGACATAGCTCAATGAGCTCGGTAGAGGCAAAAACCAGCTCACTCCATTTTCATAAAACATCTCGGTTAGTAAACTCGGACCATCCATACAACTCAGGTCACCATGGTAATGCAAAGAGCTTGATACACATATAAATTAACTCGGTTCTCTCCCCAATAGTTACCAAGTTCACCTCATAAATAGCTCGCTAGGAACCTTTCACCAGCTGGATCATTGGAAAAGGACTCATGAATAGCTCAATTACATTGGTATATCTCGCCATGAATAATACATTTCATTTGGAAAAGAAGAGCTCGGTCCCCTTTTATCGTATCACTCCATTTTACTCAGCCTCCCTAAAGACATATCTTGGTTTGACTCGAGATCGGTATGTAACAAAATAATTTGGTAGCCTCTTATAAGCTCGTCCACACTTATATATCTCATATAAGAGATTGGGACCAACTTGGTGGGAATTTAGAGTCAAAGTAACCCAGTAAAAATGACTTGAGTTTGATCACCCATTATTATCTCAGTGTACATTTTTCACACGAACTCGGTGATCTAGGTAGTAACTCAGTTGGGCCCTAGGCATGTAACTTCTCATTCTTCAGACTTCCTGATCTTTTATCAAAACTTGTGTTCAGGGAGGCTAATGCTAAGGATAGAGATGCTCTTGTATAATTTGTTGGACCTTTCCTTTCCTTACTAGGTTCCCCTTATGACCAATTATAAGTTTTCCCGTTGTTTAATTCCACAAGGGTAGTGGAATTAGATAACAATTTGGTGACTTGTGGGGCCATTTTCTTGCTAAATGAAGTGTGACCAGTTTCCCAAAGCTATCCATTGGGCATGGAGTCTGTATGATCCTCATGAACTAATATGAACTCTAAAAACCTAACCTTAGAATGTCGCTACTCGGATCTAGAACTGTATTCCACTTTGCTCACACTCTCAACTTTCATAATAGAATCTTGAAATCAATATTTTTGAGAGTAGATAATTTCCTTAAAGCCTAAGTTTTAGCCTCCCCCAAAGAATCGCAATCTGCAGGATGAATGTCGAACATCATGTTAATTTAGACATCATGGAATTTAATTAAGTTTCTCTTTCTTTCTTCTTTCGAATGTTTCATTCCTTTCGATAGGATTCTATGACTGAAGCTGATCATAGGCTACTGCTTTAGGCCATAAAGACTATTATCAAACCCTAGAGATATGCATAGTGGCTCATAATTTCTTATTACACAACGACTGAAGGTTGACTAAACACTAAGGACTTCCATCTTCTGCAATACAAAATCTTCCCCTAATGGTTATTCTTGATTCGAGAAAGCAAAATAATTGAAGATTTGAAATTTGTCTCTTGACCTAATTTTAGTTGCTCTACATTTGTTTGAATTTGAAATTTGCAATCATTATAAGCAACTATGAGCTTCCCTACTATAGCTCTCTTTCCTTAAGCATGATGAACTGTATACAAAACATACACTAGAAGTAATAGAATATGTGCTCAAGGAACTTAGGGAAATTGAAACCTATTCTAACAACAACAACAATGTGCACAAACACTTGGAGGAATTGAAAATCCTAGAATAATATGTACAAGGGTGAGAAATTATTCCTTCTAGTAGCAATGTTTGAGATAGATTCCATTAATGGAATCTGTAATTCTTCACCATCTAACTTACCCAGCCAGAAGGCATTGATACTTTTGCATTTAGTGGTTATATACGGACCACTCCATATCACATCAAACTTGGAATACTTTCCCAGTTTTTCACGATCAACATCCCACTTCATCCCCAAGTCTCCTACTTGGAATGTCATGGATTTAGCTTTCTTGTCAAAGATTCTTTTGATAAGTTCTTGATATTTCTCCATGGTCTGCATTGCATGCTCCCTTGTTTATTCTAGTTCCATCAATTTTACATACCTAATTTCCATGGGTTCAAACTCACCTAATTCTAGTTGCTTCATAAGCTCTAATGCTTGGCAATTCAAGTGATATAGGTAACACTGCTTCCTTTCTATATACAAGCTTATATGGGGAGCCACCTGTTGACCTTTTGGGTGTTATTCTATCAGCCCATAGGGATGATTTGAGATTTTTGTGCCAGTTCTCTAATTTTCATCAAGAGTTCTTCTTATGATTTTTAGCAGGTTCTTGTTCGTGGACTCTGCTTGGCCATTACCTTGGGGGTAATAGTTTGAAGAAGTGTTGAGATAAATACCATTCCTGACAGCCCATTTAGTGATTTTTGTGCCAAGGAATGCCAATGCATTATCTAAAATGATGGTGGTAGGAACTCCAAACCTTGTGACTATCCCCTCATAGAAATCCAAGATGTTGGATTCATTTACCTCCTTTAGTGCCACCGCTTTAGTCCACTTGGTGAAATAGTCTATTTTCATTAGTATCCACTTGTGGCCTTGACTTGAATTTGGATTGATAACTCCAATGAAGTCTAATCCCCATTACATGAATGGTTGATCTACTAAAATTGGATGAAGGGGAAGCGTTGTTAACCTCTCCTTTCCTGTGAAGAACGCACACCTTTTACATTTCTTGATCCATGAATAACAATTACTGAACACCGTAGGCCAATAGTAACCAACCTTCATGATTTTGAGAGTTGTTACTCACAGAGTGAAGTGGCCTCCCACTTCTCCATCATGGAACTCATGCAATACCTTCTCAATCTGATTTGTTGGGACACACCTCAATAACACCCTGTTCACATCCTTCTTGAATAAGATGCCATCAATGAACATATACGGAATGGATTGCAATCTGAAATATCTTCTCTTAGCTTTGTTCCATTTTGAGGGCACAAAACATTTTGGAGATAATTCACCATGTCTTGAGTCTAACATGGAATGGGTGCATCATTAGCTGGTTTTTCTTGATCATTCTATAGCACCAGGACAACCTCCTCTTCACCTTCTGACTCAACATGTTGTTTAGGAGCTAGCTATTCACACAAGCCTTTTCCACGAACCAACTTAGTCACCTTGATTTCAATGTCATAATCCATCACACGAGTGATCCAACCTACCCTTTTCTCATTCAAATCCTTATTTAAGAGAAAATTCTTGACCTTCACATGAGACACCAACAATTGGATCTTGTTGTTCAAGACCAAGTGTCTAAAATTATTTAAGCTCCAAAAAACAACAAGAACATGCTTTTCAATGAAAGAATACCTCTCTTCGTAATCTTCCATGCTTTGATTGAAGAATGTTATGGGCTATTCTGAACCTTCCTTATTCAGTTGTACCAAGATAGATGAAATTGTATCCGATCCTCCAAAAGCATATAACATGAAGTCCTTGGAGAAATTTGAGTTGATAAGAGTTGGAGCTTGTGATATTGCATGCTTGATAGCCTCAAAAATTTCTCTTCCCTATGTTGTCCACTTGAACACAAGGCTCTTCTTCAACATCATTGTTAATGACTTGACAAGAGTAGAAAAATTAGGCACAAATTTGTAGAAAAAGTTTATCCTTCCTAAGAAGCATTGGAGATATTTCTTGTGACTTGGTAATGGAAAATTTCAGATAGCTTCAACTCTTTTTGGGATAAATTGTCGACCCAAACAATATGGTCAATTTTTTTCCTCATGTGCAAATAATACACACATTTTTGGATTAAACGACACTTTGAATCTTCTACAACTTTGAAATAATTTCCTGAGGTGAAAGAGGTGGTCTGTTGTATTCTTTAAGAAGATGGTGATATCATCTAGATATACGAGCATTATATTTTTGATTATTCCTTTGAACGCTATATCCATAGCTCATTGAAATGTTGTTCCGGCATCTAAGAATCCAAATGACATCTTCTTATAAGCATATGTGCCCCATTTCCTAGTGAAGGCTGTCTTGAACTGATCTTCTTCCTTCACCATTATTTGATAATACACTTAGTATCCGTCTAATAATGAATTTTTTTGAAACCAACTACCACTTGCAGGATTTGCTCCATTGATGGAAGTGGATAATGATCTCTGTAAGTAACACTTTATTTAGATCATGAAAGACTACAAACAATCTGATTTCTCCATTTCTCTTTCTAAGCTGGAACAAAGTTTGCAACCCAACTTGAATGTTTGATAGGAAGATGATGTTATCCTCAATCAACTTATTCATCTCTTTCCTCATGAGAGGTTCAATATGAGGATTCATTGGTATTTTCTTCTACCCGATGGGCTTGGATTCCATATCTAGTTCAATAGTATGCTAAGCTAGTTTTGGATTGAAACCTCTTAAATCCTTATAGTTCCAGGAAAATACATCAGGAAAATCTTGGAAAATTCAAACAAAATTATGTCTCTTGTTGAGTACTTACTTTTCCAATCTACAACATCTTGCCTTTACCTACTGAAATAGGCTCTGAATCTTCACCCTTCACTTGAATGTTTTCCTTCTCTTTCTGAACTGTTAATTAGGATTGAAGATAGATTCCAAAGTCACAAGGCCCTTCGGTAATTTTTTAGTTCTCATCTACACCACTTGGTCACCATACTTCGGTTACAACTTGTCTTGTTTTCTAGCAGAGAACTCGATGTCTTCTTGTAGAAAATTGATTATTTCCCAATCATTCTCAAAGACTTTCCAACTTGTATTATTGTCTGGGACAGCTGGCCTTACCACAACCTTTATATGAGGCTGATTTTTCTCACTTTTTATACTTTCCAAAACATCAAACACTTGCCTCAATTGTTGCAAGCTTGTGTCTGCATCATTCTTCTTTATCGAGACTTAATTGATGCTAAAAGCTTCAAAATCTTCAATGAGATCCCATACCTGATTTTTGTAGTTCTTTAACAAGTCATTTTTAGTAGCATTTTGGACCCTTACTTGGTTCACAAACTAGCTCTCTATCTCTAAATAATTTCAAGTTCTTGATACCTCTCTTTCTTGACCAATGCAATCTATGGATCAAGGCTTCATACTCAGTTGTGTTGTTTGAGCAAGCAAACTGAAAGTGGAAAGTTGAGTAATATTTTGTACCTTGTGGTGAAATAAGCATGGCTCCTCCTCCAACACCTTGTCTACTCCTTGAGCCATCAAAGAATAACTGCCATACCTCATTATCATCTTTAGCATCCGGCTTGGTGATACTAGGAAGTGGTGAATTTTCTTTATGCAAGTAATAGACCCCTAATTCAACTTCTTCCATTTCCTTGTAAGGGTCAAAAGCATGCCTTTTGTTGGCCCAATCATCAAGAGTTAAGTCTAGAATTCTTTTGAATTTGGTATCCACTTCATAAGTTCTTGGGAAATCTTCTTGATCAAATGTTGAACAATTTGCATTGATTGGATTCGGTGTATGAGGCTCAATGTGGAAATTTGTAATTGGTTCGGACCTGATTGTAGCCTTAGCTCCATACCTTGTTTTGAATAACATGTGTGACCAATCAACAAAAAAATAACCTCCAATTTTAGCAGTGAAGTCTCTTGACAAACATAATGCAAAGAGTGGTGGTAAGTCTATGAATGATACATCTTGCAAGATGGTCACATTGGGACATGCATGCAATGTGAGGCTCAATCCTTTGATTACTCTAATTGTTATTCGATGTTCCATACAATTGCACTACACCCTTAGAAATGACTTCATATTGGAGGCCCAACTGATCAACTATTTGTTTTGGCATGACAAAGCTACTTTCTCCCGAATCAATCATGTAATTGTGGACAAGATTATTTCCAATAATCAAAGATATGTAAAATGGAGGGGGCTTCATGTTTTTACCTTGTTGACATCCTTCATTTCTTCCCTATTGGGTTGCATTGGTAAGCACTTTCTCTTGTTCTTTGGATGGCTGATTTGATGCAGACCAATTTTCCATGGCAGCTTACAATAGATCTCTTTGGCCCAGGATAGCTAATGACTCCCACATTGAAATGTTCACATTTTTTTCTTCATTTTCTCAAGAATATTGAATGGGGGTGAGCTATCTTTCTCTTTGCATTTTACCTTGCACAATCTTCTCTGCACATGGCCTGTAATAATAGGTATATGAGCTGGTTTAGAATGTGGCTTGGATTAAATTTTACATTTGGGGCTGCACTTTGATTGTGAAGACCTTGTGGAGTAATAGAGGGTTGTGAATCATTTAGATTGGGTGACTGTTCTATCCAATATTCCTCTTCTTAGATCATGTGTTACCCGCCAAAATTTAAGAAGGGACCTGATTTATGCCAAAAAAATATTCAACTTTCTAATTGACAAGTGTGGTCTCATTCGGAGGTGCCTCTTAGGTAGCTTCCTGCTGCTGATTTTCTTCTTGGCTTGTCTCTTGTTCCACACCCATTGTTTTCAGCATAAGAGCTTGGTTCAAGGAAGCGTTGAAACACATTGAATGGTTATGAGGTTGATTGCATGGAAATCACCAGTCATACTCTTGAGCTATGTTATTTTTTACTGGTACCATGGCTCTAGATGTGGATACAACATTGGGATTGTAAGGCTGGAATGGCCTATTAGTAGGAGGTTTTACTTGGTTATGATTTGTAGCTTGAGCAGGTGGCTTATTAGATTGATACGAGGTCTATTAGGTTGGGTTTGAGGTTGATATGACCTAAAATTTTGAGCTTGCTACCTCTTAATCATCACCAACGCATTGCCTACGTTTTGCAACTATTTCATGAATTCTTGGACCTCGTTTGAGGTACAAGAATATGAGGTATGGGATTCCATAGAATTCTTATTTTTTGGGGTAGGAACGAGAGCTAATGTAGGTGTTTGGATAGTGCTTGTGCTTCCTAATTATGGATAAAGAGGCATGGGTGGCCTATGTGCATGTTTACCAACGTGAATCAAACAATTTTAAGCTCTAATATCAATATTATAAGTTGTGGGTAAGGTTGTTCCTCCCATGGATTGTATCATCATTACAATATTAGAATTTAGAGATTTAAGGAAGTATAGAAAATAACCTTTAGCTCTTGGTCTCACAACAAGTGGAATTCTATCCCATGTCATTTGAAACTTGAAGTTGAAATCAACCATCTACTCATTTGGTGCTCTCTTGATTGTGGTTAGTTGTTCCAACAGAGAACAAAGAGCTACATACAACCGATCCCAATTTTTAAATGATACCAATGTCAAGCTTCTGAACCATTGTAAAGCCTTTCCTTTAAAAGAAGAGGCCAATAATTTGATAGCCACATCCATTTCATTAACTTCATGTATAACACAAACATTTGTAATGTCTTGAATGTGATCAATCGGAGTTGTATGGTTTTCTCCAGTGAAATATGGAATGTTCTTCAATGTTGTAACTGGAATTGGATTTTGTGCATTGAGAGCAAGTGGGATGCTTCCCGTGAAGTTGACATGGAAATTTGGTGGACTTTGTAGTGGTTGTTGTTGTAGATGTGCCATTATAATTAGTCTAAGAACACTGGTTGATTTAATGAAAGGTATACCAAGCGGAGGTGTTGATAGTATTTTATTATATGGAGATGGAGACCTTTGAGCTCTTCTTCTCCTTCTTCCTCTACCAGGAGATAG
Organism: Taxus wallichiana var. yunnanensis; assembly: GCA_018340775.1. Taxonomy (NCBI): domain Eukaryota; kingdom Viridiplantae; phylum Streptophyta; class Pinopsida; order Cupressales; family Taxaceae; genus Taxus; species Taxus wallichiana. Next base: position 305,822,403 of record CM031240.1, read on the forward strand.
TTGTAGATATTCAAAAACACATGATTCTCTTGTTCTTGACCCCATTTGAATCTTTCTCATAAATTTGACAATATTGGATTGCCAATATCAATGAATTATTCCCTTTCAATTCTCCGGATGTGTAATTTACAAGATTATTACAAGCTGGAATTTTACAACAAGTGCACATCATTCTTGCTGCGCAGCTTAAAATGAAAACTTCTTTGTTGTCCCACCGAGCATGCTAGAAATATTATCACCAAATCACAAAACCCTCCAATTTTCACAAGTGTGTGTGCCTGAGCTCATGGTGTGACTGTGTAACATGGGTACTATCTCCAAGTGTGGGACTTACTACTTGAGATAGACCTTCAAAGAAAGATGGTTATTCTTCCTACTTTAGTGCAAACTAACTCTCTTTGAAATGAAGCTACTCTTGAGCATCTCTATCCTACAATTTCCAAGGGAATAGGGAGAGAGGAATAACAAGAAAATCAAGGAAAATTACACTACAAAGGTGATGCACTAAAAAAGGGTAAGAGAAGAATCCCCAATGTGTGAAAATGGAGGTAAAATGTAGATTAGAGAGGGTGATAACAGTTCTCCACAGTCTAACAAAAACCTTCACAACAAATTTACATGCATACACAATAATAATAGATCCTGCAAGAGCATAGAGTAGACAAAAACATTGTAATAAGATTAGAGAGGCAAAGAGAATGCAAAAAAACACAACAAGGGAAGATACATCCACAAACTTGCATCTATTGCTTCATTAATATGCACAGTCCAAACTATTACAAAGGAAAGGCCTGGATCACCATGTAAGGATTCCACTATAAAGGCCTGCAGCACATTAGCTTTAGAAAACTAAAATGATAGAGTTTTGCTACTCAAACTATCCTTCCTTTATATTGAGCCCGACACTTCAATTTATAGACTTTTGAAAGGGAGAGAGGGGATGCAATTCCCGAAATCCACTTTCCCACCAATTTAAAGTCATGATAAATGAGCATGGTTGGTGAATATTGACCTGCAAAATAAATCTCAAGGTGTCCCATAACTTGCAGCAGTGAAAGAATGATTTCCCATGCTCATTAAATGCCTCTCCAACCACTATCCAACAACAAAACTGAACTGGGCTTATTTTCCTTAAAAATCACCATAAAATATTCATTAATTTATCCATTTATTTAAATTTTTCATTGGGATTGTAGCCATGATTCCAACAAGACCAATTTTGCGTGATTTTGTTAAGGGATACAAAAGTTATGGCTATTTGAGTTCCTGCAGCTTTTTTTGAAATTGCAAGGCTTGTTGTAATGTCTATGGACAATTAATTATTTGGTTGGAAATTATATTTAAAATATTTTTTCCTCCTCCTAATGATTTCTACATGATTTTACTTTTTTGGGAATTTTTAAATCTTGTGGGCCCACCTTCATTGTATTGCCCAAAGTGGAGGGGTTTGTATGTTATAAAGTCTTTGATTTTAGCTAGCTCGATCAACTTGGCCAAGCTGGTTGTTCCCCCTTTTTTTTTCTAAAATGGCATAATTCTTCCTTATAATTCTAGCTCAACATTTCACCACCGAGTCATCCCCTTGATTGCTATGTTACTTACCATCTACATGTCACCTCACCCACATTGAGCACCGAGTCACATGCCTACACCGCCAACTTACCTCTCTACTTGGTGCATTGGCTTCACCTATGTCGACCACCTCATTTACTCCTAGTGCAAACTCCACATTAGTTTAAATATTGACAACCACCCTTGCTTTGCATTGCAGGTTTGAACTTATTACAATGAACTCAATTTTTTATGTTTGGTGCCACTCGTGCCTCCTTTCCCCACATCGCTCGATTCGGGCTCAACCGTTCTTGTGCGTTCATCGTAGACTCGGGCTAGGTGGGTCATTAATCGCCAAATTACCCGCATATCTCCTTGCTTGGAAATTTTGGGGATCTAGATCATTGTTCAAAATTGAACCCATCACAGCCCTTCCGAGGGCTTCAAACCCATCAGAAAAGGGTAGGTCAAAATCTGCCTATAAATTTTTTTCGAACTTATAAATCATTTGACAAATTTTAAGTGTAATATTTTTTTCAAATTGTCAAAAGAAGGGCTGTGTGGAAAAATGGTCGTCAACCAGAAATGAGATTTGACGCCCGTCCTAGGAATTTTTGCTTGCTAGTCTTTACGGTTTTTGTTTTTGAAAAACTATTTTGTAAAAAAAAATTAAATTTTTATTTAATCAAAGTAACATCTTGTAAATTTGGTCAAACGTTATTTTGGTTAATGCAAGTTTATAGTTAGCACCGCCACTTCCATTGTAAATTACCATTTTCCAGCGCAACAACACAATGTCATAAATACAATACCATTTCCGCATAAACTGCCCTAAGTATTTCCATGTGTGTTCATAAAGACGAGTAAGTATTGCAGTTAATTTTTTCAATAAAATTTTTGAATCTCCCTCCACTTTTTGAGTACCTAAAATTTTGTATTTGTTTGTAATATACTGCTCAAAGTTTTCTCTTACAGTTATGGATATGGACACCTAAATATTAACATTTAATTCACGATATTCCAACTTGATATACAAAAGTTCCAGATAGCTGGGAGTTTTTCCTACATGCCACCGGTTTTCTTCAAAAGTTGCAAATAGCCGAGTTTTTCTACATGATATTCTGGTAGGTTCTACATTAATCATCTCTCTCCAATTTTTAAGCAAGTTCAACATCTTCTATTATACATTTTTTCCTTCAAAACATTATGGGCCATGCTTCCTTCTTGTTGTTTGTTTTTTCTGCTCTGAATTAAAACATGATTTTTATTATAATAGTAGTTTAAACTATGTTCATGAATATCATGCTTCCTAAGAATATATACAAGTTACAATGATAAATGTGCATCTATAGAAAGGTTCAAAAAGATAGTGTGTTACAAAAAAAGAAATTAAAGGATATGGGTGTGAAAGACATGTCATTTGAGAGTATGAAGCAATTTTTGTTGGCATGCAATATTACAACCCTTTGTAATGAATAGATTTGACATGTAGACTTGATTTATCCTTGTCATGTGAAGTGTGAAATAGTAATGTTACTTTTGATTTATCCTAAGACACTTTAGAATTATTGCACTTTCAGCTAAGTCTTTTATCCCTTCCCTTGCATTTAGGTTTTTAACTTCTATTTTCTTATTTCTTACGTAAGATCTACACTTTATTGCTTATTATTTATCATATGTTATTCTACAATATCTAGGGTTTAACATCAATCCTATTTTCACACACACACACACACACACACACACACACACACACACACACACACACACACACACACACACACACACACACACACTTATCTTTAACAAAACCAATAGGTTATATATATATATATATATATATATATATAAAGAGTTGGATTATTGAAAGGTTATATGGCCAAATAATTAAAGTTTTCAATAAAAGAATATAGAAAGAAGGGGGTGGGATAGCTGTCCCACCCACCCCGATACATGTTGAGACATCCCCACCATCCATTTCTATGGCCACAAGGCCGCCTACCCACCCAATACACAGGCCTTACAACCTTTTAATCCGAAAAATTACCCAAGGGGCTTGACCATATACCACCAATATATATATATATATATATATATATATATATATTTTAGTTCTCTATACAATAAAATAAAACAATATATTTATCGAAAGTTTTCCATAGTTGTGGATTTTCTCCCAAAATAAAAACATTAATCAATCTCCAACCCCGCAAATAACAAGTCCAGATCTTGGAGATCTTCTATAGAAGAATGGAGGAGAAACTAATCCTCAAACCCTTAAGCATGAATCCTTGAGCTTTCTTCCCGTAAAAAAACTCAAAGAGAAGAAAATGATAGAGACGCGAATGAAAATTTGAGAGGAAACAAACAATAACATTAGGGTGAGAAAATATATCCTCCCTTTCAGGTTTTTTTAGGTTTAGTTAATATAAGTGTAGAGATCTTTATGATCGTAGGGCCCAAATTTAATGTTCACTATGACTTAAGTCATGTGGGGGCTCTTTCAAAGGGATTAAATTAATTAATTTGACTTGGTTAGTGGCCTTGGTAATTTGGTTGTAATGTAAAAAGGGGGGGTTATTTATATGTTATATTCCCGGAAAACCCAAACACGAGATTAAATGGTTAAAATATTTACTAGAAGAATATATCATTATTTTAAATCTATTTTATTAATTTTAAATATATTTTAAGGCATGGGTCCATTTCAGAGACGAAATTGGACCCATGACCCTTTTTGTTTGATCGTGGTTTTTCGCCACTTGAAAATTAATTATTAATTAGTATATATATTAATCGTTCATGGAATTATTACTAAAATTACCACCGTCACAATTTATTATTGTCAACGTTAAAAAATATATAATATAATAATAGTAATACTAACTGTAAATAGTTTAACTTGCGTATGTAGCATTAAGCCAACTCTTTGTCCCTCATACTGCTATTGCAACATTGTTTTAATGGCGTGAAGATTGTTATAATCCTCTTAGTCGTTCATGATTGAAGATTGGTTCTGATTTGTTGTGTTTTACAACTTAGTTGTGTTACCTTTGTAATGAGTAATTTTAACCTTCGTATAATTATTTATCCCTTAAAAAAATTATTACCACTTTATTACCTTTCCCATCTTCGATTAGGATATTTGGTTGTCTTTTAACATGTTTTGGAACTCGCGTTGAGTGAGGCATGACACTTTGAGCAAAAGAAGGAATCTAGTTGGGATGGTTCGAGCATGTCTTTGATGAGGCTCAACCCCTTGGTATGGGCTAGGGTGATAAGCCTGATAGTCCACCTCCTCCTCTACCACCTACTTCCATGTTTTGCATTCTTACGCTTGATATTTATGTTCCCTATTTTGATTGAAGTCCACACTATATGGTTTTTAATGCTAGTAATTTTAGGTTACTTGGCATCTCTCAAGGCATGTTCAGCTCGATCTTATTGGAAATATCACATTCGGTGTGTGACTTTTTCCACCCATTTTTTTGTATAATAAGCATTGTAAATTTTTATTAATATAAAAGTGCATTTTTAGTAAAAAAATTAGATTTTAACTTACATAAGTGAAACCAATAAACACTTAATTTTAAAAATGGTATAAAAATATGAAATTCTAACATATTTGTAACAATGAAGGAGATTGTATCCATATTTGAGCAGGTTCCAAGATTGAAAAGTACTTTACATAAATTTAAACAAATTTAAATGAAAATTATTTGTACAAATTACATATTATTGTACAATTTGTATCAAACAATCATGTAAAGTAACCAACCAAAAGGTGACACCTCATTTTCTAACCTTCTAGATGCCAATAAGTTTACATAAAACCCCTTTTATTACATCCCAAATCACTTCAAAAGGTGACTTTCCCTCAAAATTGATGCAGATTTTGTGGCCTATCTTACGGAGGCCATAAATTTTGATCTAGAAACTGAAACTATTCCATTTGTTAAATGGAAAGGTATTGTAAATTTCTATACCATATTACGCTTGCTAGTTTCTTACAACACATTTCAACTTTTTTTGGAGGTGAAAATCATTCATCCTGGGTCCAAAATTGAGTTTGAAGGTTTTTTTTTTTATGAATTTCAAAATGTCATATCTTTTTTAACCACGAGTCATCTTGAATTGAAATTAAAGAAATAAATTATTTTGGGTGTGTTGTTAATGTGCAATAATTTGTAGGATACAACAAGCTAAATTTAGAACTTACTAATAATAACTATTATTATAAATAGTAAGTTTTTCTAAAGATAGTATGTTTAGTCAAATTTGGTTTGGAATTCAAGTATAAGTAGGAGTCTTTTGGAATCCAAATAAGAGGTTATCTAATGTAATTGCAAAGGTAGAGAATAAGGAGGATTGGTTGGGTTTTATATGATATTTAAAATCTTTCCCTATTTTAATTGGGTTGTTGTAGTTTAGCCTCATCATTTGGTATTAGAGTGTAGGTTCAGGATACGATGGAAAGAGGTTGGGGGTTATGTAAAAATGCATCAAAATCTACAATAATTTCATAGGAAACTAAAGGTGTTATAACAAGTTATTAGACATCTAAGGGGACGATGGAAAGGAGATAATATAGAAGAAGACTTAGATCAAGAAGACGAAACACATAAAGAAAAAGGTAAAGAGAAGCCACAAATCATTGAATAAAGGTTGATAAAGGAACTTGAGGGAAAAAGTGATGGAATTAGGGTAGATTTTTCTTATGTGGTGGGATTTTAACCCTAGAGGAGGTGATAGACGTGTTAAATAAAATGAAAATTTTATTGGAATGGTAGCCCATGACATAAGAGAAGAAGGTAAAATTTTCATGCACAAAGTTGAAGGGCCACAAAATGATATGGTGGAATAACTTATAGAAGGAGAAAAATTGAAATTAAAAAGAGAAGATAAAAACTTGGAGCATGATCGAGAAGAATCTAAAGAAGAAGTTTTTACCTATGGACTATGGCCAAAATTTAGATAGAAGTTGTTGCCGCCAAATCACTGCACCCTCTGAATGGCCAGAATGTGAACAGACGTTCGCTGTGATTGGGACACATGGGATCACCTCTCAATCCATGGGACTTGGGCTTGAAGTGAACCTCCAAAGAAGGCCGAATTCCTCTTCCTAAAATCAGTGATGTACTACTCCTAGCGTAACAAAATGGTTATCTAGTCCTATGCTAACATTTTCATGGATTTTAGGGAAAGAGATTTGTAAGAAATGAAACTATACTAGGGATGGTGATGCACAAAATAAAGATTGTTTCTAGACTCAGGAAGGGTTGATTTAGAGAGGGTGTGTGCACTACAAGTCAACTTCACCTACTTCAACTTATAGAGGGTATAGAATACCACAGGCTAGGAAGCACAAGTTTCCTTTGTTAAACACGATCGATTTTTTTATCGTCTTCTAGTGAAGAAGGATGAACTTGAGAAGGGTGGAAAAGCACCACAACTCAACTACATGCAATACTCCACTGCTTGATAAGCACAAAAATCCAAGAACCTGTAATAGAAACTTGAACTTGCATAGTGTACCTACAAGCATGAAAAAGGTACAAAGAAGCACTAAAGGATGAAAGGACAAAGATTAGTCGCAAAACACACACTTTTATTTCTTCAATAACATGCACAATGCATCATACATTTAGAAGAGGAAATGTTCGACATTACAGTCTTGAAAGGAGGCTTGAAAGCTCCTCAACACACAAGAACAACTTGCGAAGAAGAGAAATCTTGAAAACATACACTTGCCTAAGATGTCTAACTGTCCAACTTGTCTAACCTATTAGAACCCTTTGGAATGAGCTTCCAACTTACATTTATAGAAGAATATGTGAGAGAGAAGAGGAAAGGTCATAATTACATTCCTAAATTGAAGGCACATGATGTATTTATTATAGTTGGTTGAACCACTTGAGAAGGTTCCATCATGTATCATTAATACCCAGTTGACCTAGTTCTCCTTAATTAATTAAAAGAATATTTAAATAATAATAATAAATATTATTATTAAAATATTTAAATAAAAATATTAAATTAATTAAAAAATAATGTGGGACCCTCCCGTTGACTAGTTTTCACTAAGGAGGAAGGGGTCCATGTGAATGAGTCAAAAGAACCAACTCGGTGGTTGGCTCGTGAGCCAACTCACCGAGTTGGTCACATGCTCCTCCGGAGTTTCATTGCAAGCAATCGAGATGATCGGTTTCCTAGATGATATCACCTCGGATGAGATCCTCCATGGCTACACCAAGCTGGTTGCATATGCAAGTGAGCTCCGAATCTTCATCACAACCGAGCCAAACTCCTACCTCCGAGTTCCCAAAATAAGCTCTCCACCGCAACCGAGCTTCCATTGCATTGAGGTCACCACCGACGAGATCCTAGACCAAACACCCTAATGAAGTCATTGAGATCTCTATCTACTTGGTTCTCGACTCAACTTTATAATCCCGAAATGATTCGCAAAGATCTCCCTTGCAAGATTCTCGATACATTCCATCACGTCTCTAGCTAATTTGTGCCAACTTTCCCTTCACCACAAGCTCTATCTCCAACACATTGATCTTTGAACTCAATCTACATTTACAATCTGGGTTCCATGTTTATGTTGTCAACATCCATTCTCTTCTCGATTGATGGCTATGTGATTACCGAGATCTCCAAAAAATTATTTGCATTAGATGAGTAACTTGTCCATTATTCCCTTAGTTAGCTCATAACTATTGAGTTCGGCTCGCCCAACCATCACTATTCAGTCAAAATGATAGACATATTTTCCTATGTTGGTTCTTGTACATCGAGCTCCATCAACAATCGATGTACAAGAATTAATACGAGTAAAGAGCTCTGTCATTTAGTCCGAATAGTGATGGTTGGGTGAGCCGAACTCAACAACTATGAGCTAATCGAGGGAAGAATGGATGAGTTTCTCATCTAATGCAAATAATCTGTTGGAGAGCTAGGTAATCAGGTAGTGAGTCAGACAAGATGAGAGTGGACGTTAACGACATCAACGTGAAACCTAGATTACAAATGCAGAGTGAGTTCATGGATCAATGCATTGGAAATAGAGCTTGTGGTGAAGGCCAAGTTGGCCCAAATTAGCTGGAGACATGACAGAATGTCTCATAATCTTGCAAGGGAGCTCTCTGTGGATCATTTTAGGTTTGTAAATCCGATTCAGAACCAAGTAGATAGGGAGCTTGATGACCTCATTAGGGTGCTTGGTCTGGGAGCTCATCGGTGGTGAGTTTGATGTGATGGAAGCTCATTTGTAGTGGAGATATTGTTTTTGGAACTCATAGTATGAGTTTGGCTCAAATGTGATGAAGATTTTGGAGCTCACCGGCATATGCGACCAGCTCAGTGTATTGATGGAGGAGATCATCCAAGGTGAGCTCATCTAGGAAACCAAGTAGTTCGGTTGTAATGAAACTCTAGAGGAGCACATGACCAACTCGGTGAGTTGCCTCAGCAATTCAACAACCGAGTTGGTTCTTTTGACTCATTCACATGGACCCCTCCCTCCTCAATGCAAAATATTCAATGGGAGGGTCCCATATTATTTTTTAATTAATTTAATATTTTTATTTAAATATTTTAATAATAATATTTATTATTATTATTTAAATATTTTATTTAAATATTCTTTTAATTAATTAAGGAGAACTAGGTCAATGCGTAATAATGATACATGATGGAACCTTCTCAAGTGGTTCAACAAACTATAATAAATACATCATGTTCCTTCAATTTAGGAATGTAATTATGACCTTTCCTATTCTCTCTCACATATTCTTCTATAAATGTAAGTTAGAAGCTTATTCCAAAGGTTTCTAAAAGGTCAAACAATTTGGACAGTTAGACATCTTAGGAAAGTGTATGCTTTTCAAGAATCCTCTTTCTTCTGCAAATTTTTCTTGTGTGTTGAGGGAACTTTCAAGCCTCCTTTAAAGACTGTAATGGAAACCATTACCTCTTCTAAATGTATGATGCATTGTGCATGTTATTGAAGTAATAAAAGTGTGTGTTTTGTGGCTAATCTTAGTCCTTTCATCCTTTTGTGATTCTTTGTGCCTTTCACATGCTTGCAGGTACACTGTGTAAGTTCAAGTTTCTATTACAGTTCTTAGAGTTATGTGCCTATCAAGTGGTGGAGTATTTCATGTATTTGAGTTGTGCTACTTGTTCACCCTTCTCAAGTTCATCCTTCTTCACCGGAAGACATTATAAATTGTTTTACACTCGATCAATTTTAACAAAGGGAACGTGTGCTTCCTAGCTGTGTGGTATTTTATAACCTCTCTAAGTTGCATTAGGTGAAGTAGAATTATGGTGCACACACCCTCTCCAAATCAACCCTTCTGAGTCTGAAAAACCCTTTATTTGGTGCATCACCAACCCTAGTATAGTTTTATTTCTTGCAAATATCTTTCCCTAAAACCCATGAAAATGTTAGCATAGGACTAGATAACCATTTTCTAACACTAGGAGTAGTACAACACCTTATTTAGGAAGAGGAAGTTGGCCTTCTCCAAAGGTTCACTTCGAGCCCAAGTCCCATAGATTGAGAGGTGATCCAATGTGTCCCAATCACACCGAATGTCCTATTCACATTCTAGCCATTCAAAGGCGCAGATGATTTGACGACATCGAGAATTTTTTGAATAAATTTCTTCATTCCTATTTCAAATTAGTGAAGTAATACTAAAGAAAATGAGTAACTCAAAATATGCAAGGGTTTAAGGTACCTCGAGATGGGATGACAATGTATGGGTGTAAAATTATCAATCTTCCTTCATATCGAGCTAAGTGACCTATAAATCAAAAGAAACTCAACATAGGATGGATTAGTAGATAGATGGGAGGGTTTCTGAAAAATTCAGTTTAGGAAGTGAGAAATTCCTAGGATGGATGTCAACCCTCATTCGATAAAGATAAGATAAAATCAAATATTGATAAATTAGATGTAGCAGAATTTGAGCAATGGAAAAAAAAACTGAAATACTAGATGTAAGATAAAGAAAACAGATTTGATCTAAATGGATGAAATGTAAATCAAAACCGGGTGGTCGATGGTGACCTGAGACTATAGAGGTCCATTCGACGAGACCGGGACATGATGATAATAAATTTAGAAAAAGAGGCCTACAAGATATATTTTAGATGGATCTCAAGCTGATCTAGATCTGAGTTGAAGGTAGTATACTTAAAAATAGGATGGATATGGATTTAATAGAAAGGATGCAAGAAAATTATGAAAATTGATGATAGGTAGACTAAAATTAGATGTGGTCGACGGTGACCGGAGGGAGTCGATGGTGACTAAGGCCCGAAAGAACTAATTTTAGATGGTAGAAAAGGCAGGAAGATGAGATCATAAGGTTGGATGGATGTAGAAACAAAGAGATCATGACATGAGATCTGGATGACAAGAAAAGTGATATAATGGAGGTTGCATTGAAAGAGACTAGATAGGGTCCATGGTGATTGGTGCTGATATAATTTCGATGAAAAATGGATGGATTGAAACAAATACCTACAAATGGAAACAAAAGGATGATAAGGATGAGGTAGATTTCCTAATAACAATCCGAATATGCACAAGATGTTATTGAAGGATGTAAAACCTAATTTCAATTCATCATAATAATTGGAATTTTTTTATTTCCTAAACTAACATATGCCTTTAATGATTTAAATGTACATTCTAACATTTTTAATCTAGTAGGTCTTAATTTCAAATCTTGAGATAACAAACCAATAAGCATGTGCATAGTTATGGGTCAACTGGATTCACTGATCCCCCATAAATCACTCTTTTGAGTATGTATACGATGTATACCCTTTATTTCCCTTCTCGAATTTGATTTTACAAGTGTTTCTCTAAGTTTCTACCTGAAATTCATTCAATTGAATCCCATCCGACATATCACACTTTAGTTAGAACTAGGTGAACTTGATAGTGTAATGACTCACACAACTTTGGCCAAATTTTATCACTCATGCATTGCATGATCTATTTCTAGATGGCACATTCATCTCCAAAAAATTTCCCATCAACATGTCACTTGGTTCAGTTATCAAAATTGAATCTATTAGTTGAGTTAAATTAATTTCAAGAAAAACACAAGACACAAAACTTGTTCATCCCGTGTGACGAAGCACGAGTGTGCAAACTTAGGTTTCTTATGGGAGAGAAAGTTATCACGTAACAACCTACGTCATCATGTGACCAATTTCTACCCCATATCAAACATAAGTTGGTACAAAGGTGACTAGCCGGAACAAAACAAACAACCTTCACATCATAACTTAACTCCATTCCTTATTGATTACGTTTGACATAATAATTGAATCTTGAGAGAAAAATTAGGATAATTGTTGTATGGTATTATTCATTGAATGACTTGTGTCATTTGATGAAAACTGCACCACAACATCCATCTGAAGTTTTCCTACCGAGTACCATGCATTAGGAGTGTTGTAAACCGAAACTTAAACATTACATTGAATTAGTTTTACAACAGGTTTAATCTTCATTTCAAGAGATACTTTATCACTTACAAATTTGATCCTAAGGTCCATAACTTAGTTTTGATAGTCATTGAAAATCAATTCCATAAGTTCATTTATGTACATTCATTAATATTTATAATATAATTAGGGCAACATACTACCTTTTTAGCACATTCCATGATTAATCAAATCACGACCATGTCGTTTATTTCTTAAGTACGTATTCACTTGAACTCATCAATAAGTAGATCAAAATCATACATATTAGTCTCTACTACATGCAAAGGACTATATAACAATTTTTCCTCATTTATTTAACATATCGAAGAGGAAACCATACAACATCTATAAAATAATAAAATTCAAACATTTACTTTTATAGTTTTTTCACACAGAATCCCTTAAGTAGTTTATCCTTTGCTTAACAATTTCAAAGCTATTTCACATAAGTATAACATTCCCTATATGTCCCTAAATATTTTCCACACTTTATCGAATAGATTTTTTAAGTCACATATAGTTTATACTATGTTTCCTTTCAAAATACTTGAGATCGGTTTTACAAATAATATACAATGTTGTATACTAAATTTATATTTCCTTTCAAACTGAACAAATATATTTATTCGATCAACTTGAAATAAATTTACTGATTTATAGTCAATAAATAAAATTAGTTTAACATTCTTTTCCTTTCAAAGTAATAAAAGATATTCATGGCTATAATGTGATTCATCGAATTATAACTACGAAGCATAAGCCCTCACATGCAACATGTCATGTAATATTCTCAACAATATAACATAACCAATCAAATAAAATCATCATAGTATTTAAAATCATCCTCCCGCAAAGACTTACTATCTGTCATATGATGAAAAAATGTTAGAAAATGATAAGTTCGAAGAACTGGCATGAAAAGATCATTCACCTTATCATTCTTATTTATAACATTAAAACATTCATATGATCTTTCCTTATTCATGGATACATTCAATGATATCATCATATAAAGATAAATAATAAAGGAGATATCATTCCATACCTAACAAATGTTTCTATCCCAATAACAAGTAAGGTATTAAATCTCAACAAAAACATGACTAAATGAATACCAACATAGAATACAACCCGAACTTATTCATAATTGTATTGGTTAACAAATTAACATGAGTTAGATACCTTAACATTTTTATCTGAAGGTCAATTTCATATCACAACTTGTGAGGGTACAAATGATAAATCTTAACAACTAGTTTCCAATCATCCAACTATAAATATTTTTTCACACAAACTAAGGAATATTCTGAAATCAAAATGTCCACATAATTAACCGAGAATAGAATCTACACATTAAATTTTCCTTCCTTTATATTATTATATAAATTACTATTAATAAAAAAAAAGAAACAATCAAATACCTTGTGAATCAATGAAGTGCTTATTCATAACTAATCAAATTATCTTAAATAATTAAAATGTACCTTAAATAATTCGAACAAAAATCAAATGAATAAATATTCGATAACCATATAGTCACGAGGACTGTAATTTTATACTAGGAAAATATAATTTAAAAATCTATTCCACTTAGAGCCCCTCTTCTAATGAAGCCTCAAGCATTATCACAAAGGTTAGTCATCATCGAGGACAAAATAGCTCATATGAATGCTACATTACGTAACCTAACAAACTACATACCATCCTTTCCCGTAAGTTGAAGCTTGCATATAGGTAAACGAAGGTAATTTTACAGTGGTAGAAGGCTGGGTAAAACCCCATATGCCTTAACAATATAACGAAAAACCATTAATCACATACCTAGATGGGTATTTGCTTTAATAAGAAAAATGTATTATTATTCAATCATAGTAATGGTATACCTCGGATGGGTATTTCATTTATCAAAGAATAAAGAATATTATTTAGTTTTAACAATGTCCACTCGGCCTTAAGTATTAAATGACTTATGAAGAAGTCCCAAGTCTGTCACAAATATGGTGACCATATTTCACCCATATAATTCATATATTAGAAGTTGTGCATAAAAACCCTATTGTGTGGATATAAGACAAAAAAATCAAACGTCGAATACCCCTTCAACAATCTACACTCATTCTCAACAAGGAGACAATGCCTCATATATAAAACTTACAAAAGACATGAGAACCTGAATTGGGTATTCTGTTAAAAATTTAAAAAATACCATATATATTTCATGCACACACATGTTTACGAATAGATAAACCTTCGAGTTTAACCAAAATGATAACAGGGTATTCCTTTAGTTTTACTCTCACAATATTCCAACATACAAACACCCAACTGTTATTTGTATGGAGAAAAATAACATACATATTTTTTTGATGCCATAAATAATAAAGATGGGGAGAATAACGTTTTCATGCCTGTAATAATTTTGCAGAGTGTCTCCTATGATTTCTTCATAGTTGGTCAAGCCCAAATACTTCACCCAATAGACTTGCGAATGCCTTCACAAAAATTAAATAAGAAGCACCCCTTTCGTTGATCATACTCCCTTAAAAACTCAACTGGATCCATAAATAATCTTGTGAAAAGGTCATCACAGTTAGTGTTAGCATGTAGAGCTAAAAATAGCTCGAAATGAAATCAAAATTCCAAAACTTCATGTAGATATCGCTATGCCGAGAAAATATAATTAAAAACACAATGAAACTAGTCAACTCTTAGTTCTAGTGGTGACTTCCTTGAGAAGCCACTCAATTTTCATGAAGCCCATAGGGTTTGCAATTAATCAAATTAATGAAACTAGTACTCAACTACCTGTTTTCCTCCCATTCTCCACCGCCTTCGCTTCCATCTTGCCAACCAAGTTTAACAATGATTCCCCATCGTTAGATCACAAGGTGGATTCCATCGAATGGTTGAAGACCATTTGACCAATTCAAACCAAGTCTCATAAAATGGCCTTTGGCCCTTCTATCCATTCGAAGCCAGTTAATTTGAAGTGACAGGGTGGCAAAGTGCCACTATTTGCTCACCCATATACTTGTTCATGAGTTCGGGTGGTAGCTCAACCGAGCTTCCACCTTGCATGCTCTTGCATAACAATATAAACATTAACATTTTATAAGGTCGATGACCTTACAAAAAATTATATATATATATACCTATCAACACCGAAATATCCCGAATTAAATAAGATTTCTAGAATAGTAATTAATGGTTCAAATCACCATATAGTGGATTAAAGAAAAATTAATTAAACATAATACATGGGTTGATAATCAACTAGTTGATTCTATTCGGAGAGATAATATAATCACATCCATGGTCGATGACCATTTAACGTATGCACAAGGATATAGTCTCAGACCACTTAATCATAGAAATAAAAAAACATACTTTACTACACTGTATCTGAAGGTTTCACCAAGTTAGCATTATTATTATTGTGGGTACAACCTTGACTAAACAATTTTCCATTCTAACTTGACATCATTTAATTTCGATTCTTGCTTTGCGATGTTGTAATCGAGTTAAATCATGTATTCTAATGAGGTAATCATTAAATGAAGAACCATGGTAATATAACCATGAATGTGAAGAAAATAAAAGCAAGAGATCACATCATTCGATAATAAGTCCATTGTTATCAACATTAGCTATTAACGAAACCATTCTTAAATAGAGAAACAAACATTTTCGTAAGGTAACCAAACACATATCAACCATAACCAGATAATGTATTCTTTTATCCAAGTGAACTAGTGGGGTATGAGATACCTCCCCTTAAGTGTCATCATCCCCGATGATAAGTTTAAAACATTTGAAGAATTAAAACTATTTTGGATAAGAATTATTCTTAATAAATATCATGACTCGAATAAGATAACTAAACTTTGAATTATTCAGGTTTCTAGAGCTAAAAATAGTACTTTAATAGGTTGTAGCAACCTAAATTCAATATTTTTTTGCTTAAACAATAAATTTTTATGACATTTTCCAGTCATTCAAACAATAATAAATACTAAAAGGATCATAACAAGAAACAAATCATTATGTTTATCACTAAAACATGTGCGAAAAAAGCAATTTTTATTTCATCCATAATCTCCCAAGTTGCACTTTCTTCATAAAATTGGTTCCAATGAACCTTGACCGACTTATTTCTATATTTCGTAAGTGCATCTTATGAGTTTCAGAACCCTTATGGGTTCAAATACGATGACACCAAAATCCTGAACCTATAAAGAGTTCCAATT
The DNA here is from genome assembly GCA_018340775.1 of Taxus wallichiana var. yunnanensis. Taxonomy (NCBI): domain Eukaryota; kingdom Viridiplantae; phylum Streptophyta; class Pinopsida; order Cupressales; family Taxaceae; genus Taxus; species Taxus wallichiana. Next base: position 305,838,722 of record CM031240.1, read on the forward strand.
AAGTACATGAGATAAACCTAGTACATACTTTTTAAGAAAGAGATATGAAAAACATCACACATCTTGGACAATGTGGGAGGCAACATTAACCAATATGCTACAAGGCTGATCACTCCAATAATTTCAAGGGGTCCAACATAGCGAGGTGACAGTTTGGCTACTTTGCCAAATGAAATTGAAATTTTCTTAGGATTAACTCATAAGAAAACTTTATCTCCTTGTTCAAATTTTCTATCAACTCTCTTTAAATCAACGTAGATTTTCTACTAATCGAAGCCGCTTTCAATCATTCACGAATGAGCTTAACTTGTTATTCCATTTTAGTCAAAATTTAGGTCCTATAAATTCTCTCTTCCACATGGTTGTAACGACAGTGTTCTACACTTCCATCCATACAAGGCCTCAAAAGGAGCTATTTTCTATGAGGAGTGATAAGTGTTATTATAAGAAAACTCAACTAGTGGAAGGTACTCTTCCCACTTGCACTACTAATCCATGCGACATCCCGAGCATAAATTCCATCACTTGATTAACCCTTTCAGCTTTCCATCTGTTTCCATATGGTATGTAGAACTGAAATTCAGCTTTATCCCTAAAGCGGTATTCAAGATTTTCCAAAAATAAAAATTCATCCTAGGATCTCTATTTGAAATTATCAATTCAGGTACTCTATGCAATCAAGAAATATCATGTACGAACCTTTTTGCAAGCACATGTGAATCATCTTTCAAGTTCCCTCGCTATAAAATGGGCCAATTTTGTAAATTTGTCAACAACAACTAGAATTACATCATGTTTATTCCTTGACATATAAATCCCTTGGAAAAAATCCATACCAATTAATTTTTGTTTATACTACATAATAGTATGATGATACAACATTCTTTCTTGATGCATATGTTCAACCTTAATTCGTTGACATTCCAAGTAATGTGATACATAGTTAACTATGTCCTTCTTCATCCCTTTCCAAAAATACTATTTTTACACCAAAAAGCATTTTAGTCACTCCAGGATGTCCAAAATAAGGAGCATTGTGAAATTCTTTTTTTGTCCTTAATTCATTTTTCAAGGGTACAAACACTTGATTTTTAAATTTTAGGAATCTTTCATTGGAAAATCTAAGTTCTTTATACCTCTTATCATTATGATCTGCAACAAGTACAATTTTAACTTGTTTGGTAGTAAGAATCAAACATCATTTCTTTCTTTACATCATCCTTGAATTGTGTTCTCAAAGTGACAAGGTTAGAAATGTGCTTCCTATAAATTAGCGCATCTACCACTCTATTTTCCTTATCTTTTATGCAACTGATATCAAAATTTAATCATCTTTGCTACCTTGCATTTAAGTTCAACTGCATGAAGATATATTTTAGCTGATATGATATGTTTTTAGTTCAAAGGGCTTTCCCAAAAGGTAATGTCTCCAAACTTGCAAAGCATGCACAATGACAACAAGCTATAAGTCATGGGGAGCATAATTCGGGTAATGCACTTTGAGCATTCTGTAGACACCAAATTTGTGTCTTACGACCCCCCGTGCCCCGCATCTTATTTCGCAACCTAGCCTCATCACCTAAACCTTACACAATTATTTATTAATTACCTTATAATTAATAAATCCACATCTCCAAACCTGCCACCTCATTTCGCCACCTCATCATGACCTAGTCCTATTCCTAAACTAACCTAATTAAGACCTATAACTTGGTCTACATCCACACCCATGACTAATTACTCCTCACCCGCACTAAAACCAACCTAATAATGACTTGACCAAGCCCACAACTAATTCCTCGGGAGAAAAGGAGGGAAAGTTGGCTATTTTACTAAAAATAGCCCACTTTGACTTAACCGATATCGGTTCCTACTCGACCACCGTCGGTTACGTAATTGCCATCGGTTCCCTGTAAATGACCTCCCCCAACCAAAAACAAAGGGTTGGATTTTCATTGATCGGAACCGGGGAATTGGTTGGAAGGATCGGGAATTCACTTGGCCGAGCAGAGACAAGTGAAGGAAAGAGAAGAGTTTGCAGAGGAGGACATCAAGCCCAAGACTGCAACTGAGTAACCAGAGCCCAGTGACACTTATCTCAGCATTGGGAGAGAAGATAGCTCATCTTTGATTGTCCGATCATCCTACCTGAGCCCTACCTTCGTTATCACAGTCCTTGAACCTGTATCTTCATCAGGAACTAGTAAGTAGTGTTTACACGTTCTTTTAATAATATTTCTTGATTTTTGAATCACGGTAATTACAAATCTATTCTCGTATCTACTACCCGGTAACACCCTCCATCTAACTGCCATTCCTCTACCCCTACATTGCCCCCAAGAACAGCCCCCATACTCTCCGAGTCTTCTCCATCACCCCATTACCTATCCCCAATCATTTACCAGCCTTATAAACACCATAGCCACCTTATTTCCAACCTTCACTAAAATCCCTAAACCACTTCCCCTATCGATATCGGTTAGCGTAAACCGAGTACAGTGACAATGACTTCTGCATCGATCCACCGTGATTCAAAACCAAAACTAGCCCTTTCCTCTATTGTTTTAACAAGGCAATAATTTGGCAATAGCTTCTTTGTTAGAATTTGTGTTAATTCATATTAGCAGGAACTGACCACCTTCGAAAGGAAGTTTAATATCTCGGTGGTCTTGTATTCTTACTTGCAGTAGTCCTTCCTAGACAAAAAGGAGTTCTTTACAATTGATTTGATCTCTCTCTACGATGCGCGCACACCCTCTCAACATTCAATGTATTCCTCCTAGCCCTAACCCTTATCTCTTTGTCAAAGGAATGAAAGGATAGAAGCAACTCTATTCCAGGAATGGAAGCATTTCTGCGTGAAACACGTTCATCTCTCATACATGATTACATGATCATTTTACATCAAAATACCTCCCAAGCATTCACTAGAGGCATTTGTTACTATTGTAAAGTTCCCATTAGGATCCATAACTTTTAATAAAGGTGCTTAAGTTATATTTTCTTTCAAAAAAGTGAAATCATTTTCACACTTTTCAGACCACATGAATTTATTTTCTTTTTTCTACAGCGTGGTAATTGAAGTTGCAAATTTTGAGAAATTTTTAACAAATTTTCTATAATATCTAGCCAATCCCATGAAACATTTGACTTTATGTACGTTTTTAGGTGTTGGCCATTCAGTTATTGCAATAATTTTGATGGATCTACATAAATTCCATCCTTATTTATGATATGTCCAAGATATTGCACTTCATTTTGATAAAATGAACACTTAGAAAGTTTACCATACAATTTTATCTTTCTTAACACATCTAAGACAATTCTAAGATGTTCATTATGCTCTTCAATGATTTTTGAATAAATGAGAATATCATCCAAGAATACTAGTACAAACTTGTCCAAGTATGCTTGAAATATATTATTCATTAGATTCATAAAAGTTGTTGGAGCATTGGTAAGCCCAAAAGGTAACATAGTGAATTCATAATGTCCATACCTTGTCCTAAAGGAAGTCTTGTGAATATATTCTTATTTTATTCTCAATTGATGGTATCCAAATCGAGATCAATCTTAGAATAAATTGATGCTCCATGCATCTAATAAAAGAGATCATCTATTCTTGGAAGAAGATACCTATTTTTGATTGTGGCTTTGTTAAGCATCCAATAATCGATGCATAGCCTAAGTGTTCCATCCTTTTTCTTTACAAATATTACTAGTGCTCCCCAAAGAGATAAATTTGGTTTCATCAAACCTTTTAATAATAGTTCATGAAGTTGTGCTTTCAGCTCAACAAGTTCCATTTTTTTCATTCTATAGGAGCCTTAGAAATTGGTTCGGTTCTTGGTTTGATGTCTATTGTGAAATCAAACTCTCTTTTAGGGGAAGACCAGGTAATTCTTCGGGAAAGACATCTCTGTACTCACGTAGTAGTGAGTGTTCTTCCTCAAAAGTATTACCTTCTTCACCCAAATATGTAATTTTTATAGCATATAACACACAAACTTTGTTCTTAGCTTTCTTAAGCTGCATTGTTGTGATTTGTCAAAATAGTAAAACCTCTTTTAACTCCTTGAATCTCATCTATTTTTGTAGGTCATCAAGACACTTAATTTACTTTTCTAGGAAGTCTACAATTGCCTTATGCTGAACTAACTAGTTTATACCTATGACTATGTCATATGAGCATAAAGGAGCTAAATATAGGTCAACTTTAGTGGTAAAGCTTGATAATTCAAGTGTTGTGCCAAACAAACATTGTTTAATAGTGTGGACAATGTTGTTCCCATACTGAACAGACCATGTATTTTTCATAAAACTAGCTTTTATTTTAAGTTTAGATGTTAATTTTGTTGAAACAAAACATTCAGTAGCATCGTATCAAATAAAATGGTTACAGGTAATCCATACAACTTACTTGCAACTTCAACTAACGTAGCTTGCTTTTCAGCTTGCTTGTCAATCACTGTAGTGTGAATATGATGTTGTTGGTTTCCATATTTCTTCCTTTGAGGGAACATATTAACATTAATGATCTATACTGCGATGTAAAACTCCCAAATGGTCCTTTCCTTTCAGATTTATTTTCATTGTTGGCTGTATTTTTTAGCCCATTCTTTTTGTTATTTACAACAATATTAATTACTATATTTTTTTTTTTCCATTACCATTATTATTTTTGTTTTTTCTACCAAAATTCTTCCATGCAAATTTTTTTAGGTGCTAATGAGGATGGTGCATTTACAAATTTCTTTTTATTTTCCTCTATATGTGCAGAAATAGCCTACAGTTTCTATTCTTGTCTAATTTACTTCTCAAAGACAACTTCCATAGTTGATGGCCCATGGAAATCAACTTCTCCTCCTATCACAGGGTTTAGTCCCATGTTAAATTTCTTAATACAAAAATTTTCATCTATTTGGTACTGAGACACGTACTTGAGAAGTTTCGTGAGCTTTTCCCAATACTCAGTCACTGTCATTTTTCCTTGTGTTAATGTCTAAAATTTAGACATCTTGTGGTCATAATAAAGATGATGTAACCACTGTTGTATGAAGTATGCCTTAAATAGATCCCAAGTTAAATTTTCCTCATTGAAAAATATCAACCTTGTGGATATCCCACCATGAGGATGCCTCATTGGAGAGCTGATAGGCTCCCTAAACTACCTTAGTTTCCTCAGAGAAGTTTCTAATGGTGAAATACTTATCCATTTCACTGAGCCAATTCTCAGCTCCATCACCTAAGGATATACTATCAAAATTTTGTGGGATGATCCTCTTGATATTGTTTGACAGTTCAGCTACCAAATGTGACCTCTTGTTCTCAGGTGGGTTTACCTCATTAGCATTCAAGTTTGTATTATTATTTACATTTGCATTAACATTTACAACATCATTATTTGTTGCATTTAGATCAACAACATTATTTTTATAGTGTTAGGTTATTCCTGAGATGGTTCAATATCATCACTATCATTACCGTTATCATTACCCATGACTTGCTATTCTAGAACAATAATAGAGTTTCATGTATCTTGTCGAAGCAAGGATCTCATCCAAATTATGCATTGTGGATACTTTTCCACTAATGCAGGTTGGTTTTTGCAAAGTTTTTTCTTGTTCTAACCATGTTCTCTATTAGAAAAGAATTTAAGTTTTATTATAGCATGAGGAATCACTAGCTCTAAGAGCTATAACCTTTAAATATAATACCAAAATGTAACACCTACATTCAATTCATCACAATAATGAGATTTTTTTTTGTTTATCTAACTAACATATGCCTTCAATGATTTAAATGTACATTCTAACATTTAAATCCAACAACTTTTAATTTCAAATCTTCAAATAACAAATCAATAAGCATGTGCATAGATATGGGTCAAATGGATTCAATGATCCCCCATAAATCACTCTTTTCGAGTTTGTATATGATGTATACCATTTAGTTCCCTTCTCGGATTTGATTTTAAAATTGTTTCTCTAAGTGTCTACTTAGAATTCATTCAATCGAATCCCATCCGACATCTCAAACTTTAGTTAGAACTAGGTGAACTTGACAATGTAATGAGTTACACTACTTTGGCCAAAGTTTATGAGTCATACGTTGCATGATCTATTTATAGAAAACACATTCATCTCCAAAAAATGTCCCATCACAATGTCACTTGGTCCAGTTATTAAAATTGAATCCGTTAGTTGAGTTAGATTTATTTTAAGAAAAGAACTAGACACAAAACTTGTGCATCCCATGCGATGAAACACGATTATACCAACTTAGGTTTTCTATGGGAGATAAAGTGCTCACACAATGAATTACTTTTCACGCGACCAATTCCTACCCGTATCCAACATAAGTTGGTATAGAGGTTACTAGACCAAACATAATAGACGAGATTTGAATCTTAGCTTAACTCCATTCCTTATTGATTATGGTTGACATAATAAATGAAGCTCAAGGGAGAACTTAGGATAACTATTGTATGACAATATTCATTAAATTACTTGCATCATTTGATGAAAAATACACCTAAATAGGCATTCAAATTTTTCCTACCAAGTCCCATGCATTTGGAGTGTTGTACATCCAAACTTAAACATTACATTGAATTAGTTTTACAACAGGTTTAATTTTCATTTCGCAGTGATACTTTATCACTTATGAATTCGATCCTAAGGTCCATAACTTAGTTTCAATAGTCATTCGCAATCAATTACATAAGTTAATTTATGTACATTCATTCAACATTATAATATAATTGGGGAAACATACTGCTTTTTAACACGGTCCACAATTTATCAAATCACGACCATGTCATTTATTTGCTTAAGTACATATTCACTTAAACTCATCAATGAATAGATCATAATCATCCATATTAGTATCTACTACATGAAAATGAATATATAATAATTTGTCCTAATTTATTTAACATATTAGAAAAGGTAACCACACATGCATCTATAAAATAATAAACTTCAACCATTTACTTTAATAGTTTTCACATAGTATCACTTAAGTAGTTTATCCTTAACAATTTTAAAGAAAATTCACATAAGTATAACATTCCCTAAATGTCCCTCAATCTATGCCAAACTTTATCAAATAGATTTTTTAAGTCATAAATAGTTTATACTATGCTTACTTTCAAAATACATTGACAATCATATGATAAACAAAGATCAATTTTATAACAATTATACAATGTTATATACTAAATTTATATTTCCTTTCAAAACTAAACAAATATATTAATTTGATTAAATTGAAATAACTTTACTAATTTACTATCAATAAATAAAACTACTTTAACATTCTTTTCTTTTCAAAGTAATACAAGATATTTATGGCTATGATGTCATTCATCAAATTATAACAGCAAAGCATAAGCCCACACATACAACATGCCATGTAATATTCTCAACAATATAACATAATCAATCAAATAAAATCATCTATCTTTAAAATCATCCGCCTGCAAAGACTTGTTATCCGTCATCTGAAAAATGTTAGAAAACGATCAGTTCAAGGAATGGCATGAAAAGATCATTCACCTTATCTTTAATATTTATAACATTAAAACATCAATATGATATTTCTTCATTCAGGGATATAATCAACGATATCATCATAGAAAGATAAAAAATAAAGGAGATATCATTCCATACCTAATTAATGTTTCTATCCCAAACACAGTAAGGCATTATATCTCAAGAAAAGCATGAATAAATGAATACCAACACATAATACAATGAACTTATTCATAATTGTATTAGTTAACAAATGATCACGAGTTAGATACCTTAACATTTTTACACGAAGGTAAATTTCATATCACAACTTGTAAGGGTAAAATGATAAATCTTAACAACTAATTTGTAATCATTCAAGTATAAGGATTCTGTTCACACAGACTAAGGAATATTTCGAAAACAAAAATTCCACATAGTCAACCAGAATAGAATCTACACTATTAATTTTTCCTTCCTTTATATTATAATATAAATTATTATTAACAATAAAAGAGAAAAAGTCAAAGACCTCGTGAATCAACAAATTCTTAATCATAACTAATTGAATTACCTTAAATAATTCAAAATTACCTTAAATGATTCAACCAAAATCAAGTTAATAAATATTTCATAACCATACAATCACGAGGATTGTAATTATATACTTGGGAAACATCATATAAAAATTGATTTGACTTAGAGCCCCTCTATTCCAATGAAGCCCTAAGCATTATCATAGAGGTTGTCCATCTTTCTAAGGACATCGAGCTCATACGGAAGCTACATTACGTAGCCTAACAAACTACATACCATCCTTTCCCATAAGTTGAAGCTTGCATATAAGTAAACGAAGGTAAGTTTACAATGGTAGAAGAAGGATAGGTAAAACCCCTTATGCCTTAACAATATAAAAACCATTAACCGCATACCTAGATGGGTATTTAATTTAATAAGAAAAAAAAATTATTATTCAATCATAATAATGGTATAAATAGATGAATATTTCATTTATCAAAGGATAAAAAATATTATTCAGTTTTAACAATGGTCGCTTGGCCTTAAGTATTACGCTAACCTATTCAAGAAGTCCTGTGTCAAAATGAATGTGGCGACAATATTTCATCCATATAATTCATATATTAGAATTGATGCATCTAAAACCCTACTTGGTGGATATACAAATAACAAAATCAATCTTCGAATACACCTTCAACAATCTACACTCGTACAAAGAGACAATGTCTCATATATAAAATTTATAAAAATCATTAGAACTCGAAATGGGTATCCCGTTAAAACTAAAATAATACCATATATATTTCATTCACATACATGTTTATGAACAACTAAACCTCCCAAGTTTAATCAAAATGATAATAGGGTATTCCCGAGTTTTACTCTCGTAATATTCCAAAGATACAAACACCCAACCTGCTATTTACATGGAGAAAAATAACAAAAAAATGTTTTGATGTTATAAATAATAAAGATAGGGAGAGTAACATTTTCATGCCTATAATGATTTTATAGAGTGTCTTATATGATTTCTTCACGCCTTTCAATCCCAAATCCTTCACCCAAAAACTTCCGAGAATCTCTTCACGAAATTCAAATAAGAAGCCCTTATTTCGTTGATCATACTCCTTAAAAATCAACTGGAGCCATAAATAATCTGTAAAAATCTCGTCACAGCTTAGTGTTTGCATGCAAATACAAAATTAGCTTGAAATGAAATCAAATTGCCAAAAATTCACGCAGAGATTGCTTTGGTGAGATAAAAGAATAAACAAAACAATGAAATGAGTTAAATTTTAGTTACATGAGGCTTCCTCAAGAAGCCACTCATTTTTCTTAAAGCACGTAAGGTTTTTAATTTATAAAATTAATGAAATTGGTACTTGAACTACTTGTTTTCCCACCCGCCTCTCCACCACCTTTGATTTCCATCTTGATAAGCCAATTTTAATAGTGATTCCACATTGTTACATTTAAAGGTGGAGTCCATCGAATGGTGGAAGACCGCTTGACCAATTCAAACCTGGTCTTGAAAAATGAATTTTGGCCGTTATATCCTTTCAAATCCATTTAATGTGAAGTAATAGGGTGGAAGTTCCATTATTGGCTCACCCATATACTTTTTCATGAGCTTGGGTTGTATCTCGACCCAACTTCCACCTTGCACGGTCTTGCATAACAATATAAACATTAACATTTAATAAGGTTGATGACCTTACAAATAATTATATATGTCTATATTCATATAAATATGTATGCACACACACACACACACACACACACACACACACACACACACACACACATATCACCAATATACTTGTTCATGAGCTTGGGTGGTATCTTGACCCAAATTTGTCACCTTGCATGGTCTTGCATAACAATATAAACATTAACATTTAATAAGGTCGATGACCTTACAAATAATTATATATGTCTATATTCATATAAATATGTATGTACACACACACACACACACACACACACACACACATGACCTTACAAATAATTATATATGTCTATATTCATATAAATATGTATGTACACACACACACACACACACACACACACACACACACACATGTGTGTGTGTGTGTGTGTGTGTGTACTTATCACCACAAAAGTATCCCAAATTTGATAAAATTTCTAGAACAATAATTAATGGTTCGAATTGCCATATGATGGCTTAACGCAAACTTAATTAAACATAATACATGGGTCGATAATCAACGAGCTGATTCTATTTGGAGAGATAGTATAATCACATCCATGGTCGATGACCATTTAACAAATGCACGAGGATATAGTCTTAGACCACTTAATCATATAAATCAACAAAACATACCATACTACCTGGTAATAAAGGTTTCATCAAGTTAGCATTATTATGACAGTGGGTACAACCTTGCCCGAACCATTTTCCATTCTAACTTGACATCATTTAATTGTTGATTCTTGTTGTGATGCTACAACCAAGTTAAATCATGTATTCTAATGAGGTAATCATCAAATGAAGAACCATCATAGTATAATCACATCAAGACAGATAAGACAAGTAACATATCACATAATTTATATAATAAGTCCATTGTTATCAGCATTAGTTGTTAATGAAACCATTCTTAAGTAGAGCAAAAAGCATTATCATAAGGTAACCAAACATATATCAACCATAATCGATAATGTATTCTTTCATCCAAGTGAACTAGTGATGTATGATAAATGATATAGATGATAATATTGCAATAAATAAACAAAGTATGCTAGGGTGAAAGATATCTTTGTAAATCTCCAAATACGAGGCAAAAATCTCCAAGAAGACTCCCATATGGATGTAGTAGCTATAAAGATACTCAAGAATGAAGGCAAGATCACAAGAAAGCTCCAAGATTCCAAAATTTCATCCTTCAGAAAGGGAAGGGTAAGGGTGGATTTATGGGGTCAATAATGACTGGATGGGTCACCACCAATCTCGGGGATCCGTCCATTAAGGCGGCGAGAATATGGTTTTCTCGAGACAAAGAGCCCAAAAGATGCTAGATTAGGGTTTGAAAGGATTAAGATGAATTAGGGTTATATAGGATGAGTAAATGGGTAGGTGGATGGTGGAAAATATTAAATAAAGGCCATGGAGAGGTGAAATAATTAAATGGTAGTCTATAAAGCATAAAAGAGAGGATTTAAGAGGAGAAAATAAATTTAAACGAGGGTTTAGAATTAAGTAAACATGATTAGGGATGAATAATGATGGAATAAATTGAAGTTAGGAGGGAAGAAGGGAATTTTGAAAGGGAAGAGAGGTATGTATGTAGAAAATATGATAGAGAGTGAATGCAGGGTGAGAGGTAGTGAAACCAAAAATTGATGTCTACATTTGCCCCCTTTTGTTGAGTGGTTCACATTGGGTAAGCCATCGAAAAAAACGATAAGAAATAACAAGATTATAGATGAGTTTCTCCCCGAAAAATAGGGTCGATGAAATAAAAGGAAGTTGATCATGATTTTGAAAGAGATAGATGAAGAAGGATGAAAATGATGAGAAAATAATATGAGGGGATAAGATATCCTAGACAAGGATAAACAAAAACTAAAAAAGTAAATGAAAATATGGTAGTGATTTCATAATTATTTTGGTAGGGAACAAAGTACGAACTTAACAAAGATGAGGAAAATGTAGTACGATGACAAAGTGATTAAAAAAACCATCATAAGATGGAGGGAATCCAATGGGAATTTTCTCATAGGGATGTGCAATCCGTGAGACCAATGGGTCAAAGGAATACATAATATATGCAAAAGCAAATGTGAAAATGGTCAAGACAAGGGTCACGAAAAAAAGGATAAGGGGATGGGTAAAATGTGAATACTACATGCTATCGATAGTGAGCATTCGAAAGGATGTGTTTGGGGTGGGAATAAAAAGATAGATAAAATAATGGTGCCTCAAGAGGGAATAAAAATATAACCACAAAGGTGAGGTGATGAATACAAGAGGAAACAAGAGGCCTACAGATCCAGATTTGAAGACCTCGTGACCTATACTAGTGGTAGAGTCGTGAGAGGTGCTCCAGGTGGCATCACAGAGTGCAAGACAGTGATTCGTCTACTTGGACCGTGTGCTTGGATTTATACAAAGCAATAGAAGCCAAGGCATGATTCTATGAGTGTATCGTGACTTCAAAACTGCCACCGACATAAAGATATGTTGCATACTTGACTCGATTAGCGAGGAAGAAATGACGTGACACGACCAACACCATCTTGGATTAAAGTGAGTTTTGCACACCCAAAATTATATACCTGGATATGATGGAGATGATGAGACACAAAGGTTAATTCAGGTACCTTCCCTAATGGGGTAGGATTTGAGACTCTCGTATGTACAGGTTCACTAATCTTGATGATGTATCTAGATTGAGACAAGACCATTAGTGTCTTGTGACTTGATGTATGTATTTACTTGGATTGATGAGATATATATGGATGATTTTTTTTTGTGATTCATAATGTGTCATGTGTTTTGATTTATGGTTTTTAAATATGTTTATCTTAGATTTATAGTGACGTGATGATTATATTGTTATGGATTGGATTTGTTTATAATCTTATAGATTTGATTATGATGATAATGGATTTTATGTATATGTTTGATTTAATTAAGATGACTATGCATTGATGATTATAAATGAGATAGATGTTTGATGATTATGGATTTGATGATTATGATGGTCAATTATGATGTTATGGATTAGATATAGATGATGTTAGATAGAAATGTGATGCATTAGGATGGATTTATAGATGTTAAATAAATGTGATTTGGAATGGATAGTAATTTTTTTAGCCATGGTAAAATAATGGATAAATGATGTGGTGAATTTATAAATATGTTAACTATGGATGATGTTATACGTGAAAGTACACACATAGGAATGGATAAGATGATTAAATTAGAAAGAATATGTTAAGAATACGTTAGAAAGGATGTGATATCGATAGGTGAACAAAAGGGATATAAAGGACACTCAATTGTAGTAAGGAAAAAATGAAGAAGTGATGATTCAAACCATATTGAAGGAAAACAAGAAAAGGATCCAATCAAGGAAATGCACTTACATCCAATAACATGTGTTAACACATAACCATCGATAGTCGATGATCTCAACAATAAAAAAGAAAAGTATGGAAAATGATAGTATAAACCTAACATCGATAAAAAACAAGGGGTTTTAATAACATTTGTATGCGGGAATAGATGTTGTCCATAAGTGGGTGTTCCTAGGAATATGCCCCAGCTTTGAGAAATATGACACAAAATCATCAATGCAGGAAGTTTACTATGGATGCAAAAGTTGATAGGTGTGGGAAGATTTATTAGGATGCTTTTTTTTTATTTTTTATGCTTTTTCTTTTGAGTATATAGAAGGATGATCAATGTAGGAATCCTTTACTGACTTGATATAATATGGCATCCATACTTCGAGGAGCGGTCTATGTTTTTGTTTTTGGAATTTTATTTTATAAATGGAAGGGTAAGATATGCATGATAAATGTACTTCGAGGACCAGTCTATACTTTTGTATATTTTAATTTTATGAACATCTTTCCTTCGAGGGAACAATCTATTTTTTTGGGTATTATAGATTTTAGAAGAGCATCTAGGATTTTGAATTTTAATGAAAGATATGGGGATAGTTAGGTAGTGTCGACACTAAAATTTTCCTCCATTTCATTAATGTATGTATTAGGAATAGGATGTTGTTAAGTATAATTAGTAGTAGTGTCTGATAGAAGATAACGGCGCCATCAGTACGGTGTCACCAATAATGTGGAGTATGGTAACAGTCAAAGTACAATAGGAATGTTGTAAAAGTAAATATTTGTCGTAAGTGGTCCGGTAATGTTAAAATGTCAAAGTTTGGGTAATTAGAGAAGTAGGGTCTACATGATTAGGAATTAGAAATATTATATTGGTAATAAGGACAAGGAGTGAGGTCATAAATATTTTGTGTATTTTATTTGTAAAAAGTCTAAAAATGTGGAACCCATGTAAAATGATAAGGTTTATCTTATCTTAAGAGATAAGCTTACATGTACGTAGATAAGAGTTAAGGTATGGAATATGATTCGTCGTAGTGGATTTCTTATCCTATCTTAGAGATAGGATGGATAAGCCTGAAGTTCTATAAATAGAGAGGCCACCCCCTCATTTAGCATAGAAAGAAGAAGTAGTGAGAAATATTGTAGGAAGTGTGCAAAGGAAGCCATCACGCTTAAAGGTGTGTCAAGAAGCCATCAAGAGGTGTAATTGTAAAGTTTCTCCCACAGTCTTGTTGAAGTACCTCATGGGTGAGATTGTAACAATTTCATGTTAATATTATGATTTACTTTGATATTTCAGATTTGTCATCATTCCGCCTTATCATAGTCGATGGTATTCTTGTGTTCGGTTGTTGTTTTGTTTCCGTTTACATCCACCAAACTAAAGGTCAGGCATTAGTAAATAATCATAAAGACGAGGAGTTCCCGATGAAGAATTATCATAGTGCCGGATTGGTGATGACATTTTGGTTCCGCTTGCGGATCATTCCTCGTTGGTGGATTTTCTCGGAGAGATATTCCCACTTAGTCAAAAATCAATCGGAGGGTAACCTTGTTTTTAATGTGCATAGTAGTTACCATGAGTCATTTTTGCCATGAATAGTAGTTACCCTGGTAAAGTCATTTTTGCTGGGAATAGTATTTACCGCAAAGAAAGTCACTTTTTACCATGAATAGTATTTACCATGAAGAACTTCACTTTTTACCGTGAATAGTGTTTACCACAAGAAAGTCGCTTTTACATGCATAAGTCAAGTTTTACCATAGTTTACCGTGGTCATTTCTATTTTACCGTAGAAAGGTGTAAAGTCACTTTCTAGTATAGTGATTCCAAATATTTGTGCACATAAGTCTTGTTAATTGTACTTGTGGGTTGGTATTTCACGGTGGTTACTTTTGAAAATGGGAAAGATTCCTGTTTTTCAGCTCAATCTAATGAAGATGCTTCTTCTTTCATTCAAGAGTTTAAGCGATCTTGTATTTGTAATGGCCTTATAAGAAGGGAACAATGGACTGAATTTTTTCCTACCTTTTTGGATGGTTCCGCACTTAGGTGGTTTGAAACACTAGGTGATAATGTGAAAAACTCATGGGATTTATTAATTGAAAGTTTTCTTGAAGAATTTGGTGAACAACAAAAATATGCAGATCTCATGATCAAGATCACAAAGCTATCCCAAGGAGAGAAGGAGAAGATAAGGGATTATCATGCTCGTGTTCTAGAGCTAAGGAGGAAGCTCGATGCCTAGATCCGGAAGGAAGGATTAGTGGATGGGTTGATGAATGGCGTGGATAATCTCCTCTGTAAGCACTTCATTCTTGGGATGAAGCCGAGATCAGACAACGAGTGAAGTATGACTGCCCAACTACCATTGAACAAGCAAAGGAGATTGCAAGAAGGCAAGAAGAAAGCATGGAAGAGGAGCCCAAAGAAATTGTTGTTAAAGTAGAGCCTACACCAGCACCTTTGGTCCAGAATCCACAACCACTCCCGATGAGCACAAATATTTCTCCTAGTACATCTACTGAGTATGAAGATCTGCTCAAAAAGATGGGTCAGTTAACTATTAATCTTCTTCAAGGAAAGGAATTTAGTTCTCAGGGAGGAGATAGAGGTCCAAAAAGAAATATTTCTGAAGTTGTTTGTTATGGTTGTTATAAAAAGGGTCATTATAAGTATAATTGTCTAGATAGAGCTTCTACATCTAGTACAAGAGATAATGATAAAGGAAAAGCACCTGTGAATTCTCTTGATGTAGTAGATAAGAGTAGAAATAATGAAGTAGATGTGTTTGTAACAAAAAGAAAGAAAGAAAAAGATAATCAAGATGGAACTGATCCTAAGAAGATGAAAGGAGAAATTAGTAAGAAACATAGGAGAAGAAAGCTGAGTGTGCAGGATTTTCTGATTTCACAGGGGCAAGGACCATACTCCATCTTGGAAGATCTATCCAAAAGGCCTGCAAATATTACATATGGTCAACTCTTGGCTATCTTCTGAGAATATGCGGGAGTTACGAGGTGGACTCAATGCTCGAAGAAGGAAGGAGGTTGAGGTCCCTGTTTTGGAGGCAGAGGCAGATCCCTATGCTCCACAAGCTAAGGTATTATGTAATGGTATTTCAATTCATGATGTCTTAGTTGATGGAGGTGCTGCGATTAATGTAATGACCAAGTCTCGTAATGAATATTTTGGGTTTAAAATTGATCGCCCTTCAACACTTATGTTAAGGTCATTAAATAAGGGAAAACTAAACCAAGGTGTAGTTTCAAATGTGGCAATATCTCATTATGGGTGATGTATGTGTGGTAGACTTTTAGGTGATGAAAAATGCTACTGCTATGCACTCAATGCTGCTGGGAAGACCATGGCTCAGGAGAGTTCATGCAAGAAACTATTGGAATGAAGGTTTCATGACACTTGGATGTGGTAGAGAGAGGGTGAAGATAAATGTGATCCTCGACATCATAAGGCGTAACTCGTGGATTCAAGTGATGAAACCGATGATTGGACATCCTTTGATTACTCTAGTACCAAAGTGAAGTGGACACTCAAGATGAAGAAAGCGAGGTGGATGTTTCAGTCATGGATATCCCGCCCACCACACCAACTCATGACCCCATAAAATTATCTCGAAGAAGAAGTTGATGACCGTCTCCAAAAATAAAGATTGGTGATGCTGTGATGGAGAGTGAGAAGGAATCCTACCTCCACTCTTTCAAGGTACATACACCTATTCAATTTTGATTACAAGGAACTCCGTAAAGTAAGTTGGGTAGAACATTCTATTGAGCTGGTAGATGGTGCTAAGCCCATAAAGCAAATGCCATATAGAATGAATCCTAATTTTCCAAGACTGTAAAAGAAGAAATAGATAAGTTGCTTGATGCAGATTCATATTTGCTATGGAGAATTCAAAATGGGTTTCTCCCATTGTGATTTCAATAAAAAAATGGGAAGCTACGCATTTGTATTGATTACAGGTGAAGCTCAATAAGGCAATAAAGAAGGATCATTACCCTCTTCCATTTTCGATCAGATTTTGGACGAAGTAGGCGGCCAGAGTGCTATAGTTTTGTTGATGGATATAGCAACTCTACAACCAAGTTCGTATAGCGAGAAAGATCAGTCAAGACCACGTTCACCACTCCTTGGGGGAACGTTTGCCTATAGAGTTATGCCTTTTGGATTGTGTAATGCTCCAGCAACATTCCAGCGTTTGATGAATAGGGTGTTCGAACCCTACATTGGGACCTTCATCAGAGTATTTCTGGATGATTTTTGCATCTATGGGAGCAAGTTGGACCACCTGCACCAGATGGAGACAACATTTCAAAGGTTAGATGAAGCACAAGCCTCACTAAACCCTACAAAGTGTGTCTTTGGATGTTCTAAAGGTGTTTTGTTAGGGCATGTTGTATCCAGAGATGGTATTGGTACTGATCCTAATAAAGTTTCAAAAATCAAAGATTTACCATTTCCTATGAATAGAAGTAAGTTGAGATCATTTTTAGGCCATGTGGGTTACTATAGAAGGTTCATCAAGAATTTATCAAAGATTACACAGCCACTAACCCAGTTCTTGAAGAAGGATGTTACTTATGAACCAGGAAATAAGGCGCATGAAGCTTTTGGAAAACTGAAGGAAGCCCTGGTGTCTTCACCTATTTTGAAGAATCCAGATTGGAGCAAGCCATTCATTGTGTACACTGATGCCTCAGATGCAGCACTAGGAAGTACTTTGAGCCAAAAGGATGAAAATGGGAATGAACATCCAATTTACTTTGGGAGCGCATAAAATGAGCAATCTGAGGTAAATTATACTCAGTAATCGAAAAAGAGGCTCGCTATCATTTTTGTCAGTAAAGAAGTTCAGAAATTACTTGCTAGGGAAAAAAATTTCTAGTCAGAATACAGAGATCATCGAGCTCGAAAATATATTGTAAATAAGCCTAACCCATCAGGGAGGATAGCAAGATGGATAATTTTGCTACAAGAGTTTGAATTTGATATTATAGATAGACCAGGAAAGAAGCATGTCAATGCAGATGCACTCTCTCGAGCCTATGATGGTTTAGGATCATTTTGTGATGATGATGATGATTTTCCTTATGCAGCATTGTTCTCCTTGACACAATCCCTAGTGAATGCATATATATTTGGAATTATCTCAATGAATTCAAGTTTCCGATGGTGCCAATGCAAAGACTAAGAGAAAGATTACTCAAGCCGATCGTCCATATTCTATTCTCGCATGGAGCATTATTTCGAATAGGACCCGATGGACATCTAAGAGGGCGATTGGATGTGATCAAGGAAAGGATCTGCTAGAAGAATTCCACAATGGTACATGTGGAGGGCACTTCTCCTGACAACTTACAAAGCAAGAAGGAGCTTGGATGCAGTTATCACCGGCCCACTTTTTTAAAGATTGTTATAATTATTGTAAGACATGTGATATTTGTCAAACACATGGTAACCATAAGACTTCATCAGCTCCATTATGTCCTATTCTTCCACTTGGTCCCTTTGAAAAGTGGGGAATAGACATTGTAGGTCCACTTCCAACTACATCATGTCAAAATAAGTATATTGTAGTTGTCACAGATTATTTAACCAAGTGGGTTGAAGCTAGGCCATTGAAAACAACTTCTATGGATGAAGTGGCAAGGTTCATATATGAACGCATTATCACCAGATTTGGTTGTCCATTAGAAATTGTAACAGATCAAGGAAGCCACTTCATTAATGAGGTGGTAGAAGCCCTAGTCAATAAGTTTTCTATTAAGCACAGGAAGGCAACAACATATAAGCCAAGCACAAATGGACAGGTGGAACGAACAAATTTTGTGTTGTGTCAAATTCTAGCAAAAGATGCAGCCTTGCAGTACATAAATGGGATAAAAGGATTCATGCAAAGATTGTGGGCATATAGGGCAACATCAAAGTCAGCAACAGGATACTCCCCATTTTAGTTGGCCTATGGCATTGATCCAGTTCTTCCTATTGAGTTTGATATTCCCACTGTGAGAGTTATGAAAAATGAAAGGATGGATGAAAGTGATTCAATAAAAGAAAGGTTGGTACATCTTCATTTGCTAGAGGAAATAAGGGAAATAGCAAAGGATACAAACCATAAGAAGAAAATGAAGCAGAAGGAATACTTTGATCAAAAGATCCAAAGGTCTCCATTTCATGTGAGTGACTTGGTCCTAGTATATGATTCTAGATACAAAAAAGAAGACAGAGAAAATTTCTTCCAAAATGGATGGGGCCCTACAAAATAGCAGAATATGTGCATAAAAATGGTACGTGCACTGACCGGAGGAATTGGATGGCACTCCCATTACAAAATGGGTCAACCACGACAAGTTGAAGATTTTCCATGCACTGTAAATAGTCTACTCCGAGGACGAAGTAGAAGCTAGGAAGGGGAAGATGTCGACACTAAAATTTTCCTCCATTTCATTAATGTATGTATTAGGAATAGGATGTTGTTAAGTATAATTAGTAGTAGCGTCTGATAGAAGATAACGGTGCCATCAGTACGGTGTCACCAATAATGTGGAGTACGGTAACAGTCAAAGTACAATAGGAATGTTGTAAAAAGTAAATATTTGTCGTAAGTGGTCCGGTAATGTTAAAATGTCAAAGTTTGGGTAATTAGAGAAGTAGGGTCTACATGATTAGGAATTAGAAATATTATATTGGTAATAAGGAAAAGGAGTGAGGTCATAAATATTTTGTGTATTTTATTTGTAAAAAGTCTAAAAATGTGGAACCCATGTAAAATGATAAGGTTTATCTTATCTTAAGAGATAAGCTTACATGTACAGATAAGAGTTAAGGTATGGAATATGATTCGTCAGAGTGGATTTCTTATCCTATCTTAGAGATAGGATGGATAAGCCTGGAAGTTCTATAAATAGAGAGGCCACCCCCCTCATTTAGCATAGAAAGAAGTAGTGAGAAATATTGTAGGAAGTGTGCAAACGAAGCCATCGCTTAAAGGTGTGTTGAAGAAGCCATCAAGAGGTGTAATTGTAAAGTTTCTCCCACAGTCTTGTCGAAGTACCTCATGGGTGAGATTGTAACAATTTCATGTTAATATTATAATTTACTTTGATATTTCAGATTTGTCATCATTCATCTCTTATCATAGTCGATGGTATTCTTGTGTTGGGTTGTTGTTTTGTTTCCGATTACATCCACCAAACTAAAGGTCAGTGCATTAGTAAATAATCATAGCACGAGGAGTTCCCGGTGAAGAATTATCATATTGCGGATTGGTGATGATAGTAGTCCACCGTAGGAGGGGACAAGGAGTTTAAAAGTGACACCTATGGTTCCTTAGCGTGGTTCCGGTAGGTAGATAAGAGGGTAGCAGATGTAATAATCATGGAGTTCTCACCAAGAAGGAAGAACCTATCCATAAGAAATATGCGATGAGTAGATCCGTGGTGCCCATATTCAAGGTCGTAGATAGGAAAGTGATGGTAGACCACATAATTCCGGATCATTATGATGGAAAATGGAAGAGGCTAATTATCAAAGTATGACCACTAGGATGACTAAGTTCTCATTAGTAGATGTGTTAACAATAGAAAAGCCACAAGTGCAATGCATTAAGATGTTTCATTTCTATTTTACGATTAAGAGAAACCAAATGATAGGCTCCAGACCTATACTTACACATGATAATATAAGGTCCAATCCAATTAGGAGAAAAATTCTACGTTGAATAATTTCTAGAGAAGTGGTAGAGATTAAAAGAGGTTAGGGGGCAGGGAGGTAGTGTCACCTGTACCCATGGGCTGGTTGGATGAAGAAGAAAATGGATCGGTGTGCATGGGAGATGTAAGTGAAGAAGAAGATGTGAGAGGATTAAGAGTGAGGGGTGGATACTCCCCCAGTGAGAGATGTTGTACCAAATCAAATAACTTAGATACATATGTTGATGTCAAGAGAGATAAGTTAAGATTGTTAGAAGGAACTTAGCGATGATGAATCTAGTTTTTGATTGGACATATGATTGAGGATCATGAGGGTGTGGAGGATCGGTAATGTGGATGGAATTGATAGAAAGAGGGGGGACCACTTTGAAAGAGGTAGTGTTGGATGGGGGATTACGATTAATTATGTGGATAGAAAACCTAACTTAGATGCCTTACGAGGTGAGGATTTAATTAAACAATTGAATTTAAATGTGGATGAGATAGAAGTAAGTGGGAGGTCTTCATTGATGAGAAGGTCATCATCTTCTATGAGATTATGGATGAGATCTTAGAGGGCCCAAAAATGTTTAGTGTCATGTCCTAGGGTGTGATGATAAGAAAAAACAATAGTAGAATAAAACCATGATATTTTTTTCCCACACAAGTCAAAATATTTAATGGGGAAGTGTGATTTATGATATTTGAACTATATGTTAAAGTAATTCCATGTAGGAGCCAACAAAATTTTGCAAAGAAGGGACGATGCAGATTTTAGATGAATTAGATTTAGGGGTGGTGGAGGAAGGAAATAGTGGTGTTTTTCTCTTATGATTGGAAAAATAAGTGGATGTCAGTGACTTGGTCTTAATTTAGGTGATTGGGGTTTTAGAATATTTGGATTCGGGTTTAAAAATTGGGGATGTAGATGATTTTAAAGGGTATCAATCTTGGAATGAGGATTAAGGACTTAGGGTTAGCGAATAAGAACACGAGATGGTGTGCCACAAGATTTGATTAAGAACAATAAATGAGAACACAAGACCTTGGGCCCGGGAAATATAAAACTTCCTTTGAAGGTGGTCGAGTTCCCTATTAATATGAATTAACACAAAAGACGTAAAATATCAATTAAATTGTTTCGTTGAAGCTAGGTAGGGAAAGGCTGGTTTTAGGTTTTTGATCGGAGGAACCGATGGCGATTCTTGATAGCGATGCCGGTTATGATAGCGATGCGATTCTGCGATTCGCGATAACCGGTCTGGTGGGTTACAGGATCTTCTTAGTAGCTATGGTGTTTTGTAAGGCTGGTTTATGGATGATATTAGGAAATGGGATGATTAGAAGCAAAAGAATAACGATTAGATCTGATGACACGTTGGGTAGTAGATTGAGAGACGGATTTAGGAGGACTGAAATTCACGAGCATAAGAAATGTTATAACGAGAGGACATGCAATGTGACTTACTTGGTTTTGACAAAGATGCAAGTTGATCTCCTTGGTTGTAAACACTTACAGTATTTCCACTCGTCTCTGCTCTGTCAGTGAAGATCTGGACTCTTCCTCACTCGATGCTCTCTGTTGATCCGAAAATCCTTTGGTGATCTCCAAAAATGAAATTCCGATCCGTTGTTTTGGTTTGGGAGCCCATTTACGAGGCGATGGCGGTTCACGTAACCGACGCGGTCGAGTCAGTAAGAACCGGCATCGGTAAGGAAAAAGTAGGCTATTTTTAGTAAAATAGCCCACCTTCCCTACTTTTCTCCCGAGAGATCAGTTGCGGGCTTGGTCAAGTGGCTAGAAGGTCGGCTTTGGGTGCGAGTAAGGAGGCATTAGTTATGGATGTGAGTCTAGACCAAGTCATGGGTCTTAATTAGGTTAGTTTAGGGTTAGGGCTAGGTCATGATGAGGTGGCAAAGTGAGGTGGCGGGTAAGGTGATGTGGATTTATCAATTATAAGGTAATTAATAAATAATTGTGTAAGGTTTAGGTAATGAGGTTAGGTTGCGAGATGAGATGCGGGTCACAAGGGGTCGTAAGACACAAATTTGGTGTCTACATTAGCCCCTTATTGTCGTGTAGCTTGTTTTGTAAAGCTGCGCGGACAATAATATGAAGTGGTTTCTCCTGTTAAGGGTATAGGTAATCCCCCTCAAATCTATCACAGATTGGGTGAACGGGAAATCAGGGATAGGGTTGATAAAGGGTAATGGTAGAGATGATGGTAAGATGGTGGGGTAGGTCGAGAAGCGAGACGCATGTTGAAATGCATTAGTGCACGACTAGGGTACATGATTTGATGAGCAAACCAGCGGTGCGAGGCAAAGTCGATAGTTTATCCAAACAAGGGTGATATAATCCTGGTATCGAGGCATAGGAAGTAGCCCCGGGGTATATAACGGTAAGGTACGAGGAGCGTTTAGGCATGTTCGGCGGTACGAAAAGGTTGGTTTGGTTGAGATAAGCGTCACGGTCTAGAAATGCAGGCAAAGTTGGTCGACAGATCAAGTCGAGGACCCTAATCATGCTAAAACACGAGCAGGTGAGCTCGATTGAACAAAAAACTACGGATGGGTGGATAAAAGTGTATGGTGTTGATTTTGGGTAAGGGATGGAAGTGGTGCGGCCGTGGGTCGGGCCAAGTTGTTGGGTTGCGGCCTTGGGTCGGGCCAGAAGGGTAAAGGGAGGCCTTGGGTCGGGCCAAATAGTGAGGGCGAGGCCTTGGGTCGGGCCTTGGTTGAGGCCTTGGGTCGGGCCAAATTGGTAGGTTGAGGCCTTGGGCCTTGGGTCGGGCCAAATGGTAGGGCGAGGCCTTGGGTCGGGCCTTGGAATAGGTAGGTTGAGGCCTTGGGTCGGGCCGAATAGGTAGGTTGAGGCCTTGGGTCGGCCGAATAGGTAGGTTGAGGCCTTAGGTCGGGCCGAATGGTAGGTTGAGGCCTTGGGTCGGGCCGAATAGGTAGGTTGAGGCCTTGGGTCGGGCCGAATAGGTAGGTTGAGGCCTTAGGTCGGGCCGAATAGGTAGGTTGAGGCCTTAGGTCGGGCCGAATAGGTAGGTTGAGGCCTTGGGTCGGGCGAATAGGTAGGTTGAGGCCTTGGGTCGGGCCGAATAGGTAGGTTGAGGCCTTAGGTCGGGCCGAATAGGTAGGTTGAGGCCTTAGGTCGGGCCAAATAGGTAGGGCCTTGAGGCCTTGGGTCGAGGCCTTAGCCGAATAGGTAGGTTGAGGCCTTAGGTCGGGCCAAATAGGTAGGTTGAGGCCTTAGGTCGGGCCGAATAGGTAGGTTGAGGCCTTAGGTCGGGCCGAATAGGTAGGTTGAGGCCTTAGGTCAGGCCGGACAAGTGAACAAATGGTGTGCAGCAAAGGTGGATAGAGGCGATATTGGTGAAAAAGAGGCAAGGAGTAAATAAGGGCAAAGAATGGGGTGAAAGTTGGGTAGAGAACCGATGTCGATTACTGCATGACCGATATCGGTTAAGGGACCGATCTGCAGGTTCATTAGGGCAAAAATGAAACCGATATCGGTGAAAGCGAAAAACCTATAAAAAAGAAAAATACGGCTTGTCATTGTCACTTTTGTGTATTTGCAAACCAAATCGACTTGTCGGCGTGGAGAGTTGAGATTAGAGGCTTGATTGAGTGAGGTGGAGCTATTGTATTGGCGGAGAGAGTTGATAGTGGGCCCGATTAAGGAGGCGGCGATTGATTGGCGGGACCCAGCGGTCGGGATTGGAGCCATAGCACGAGCGAGGAGGAGGCTGGAGGGGCTGGACCAGCTGGACCGCCACCACCCATCCCACCACGACGACGTGTCGTCGTTCGGGTAGATTCGAAACTCTTTAATTTGGTGATTTGGTTGTATTATGCTAAATTGGGGGTTTGGGTAGGAATTAACCTTTTTTAGGAAATAATGAGAAAATGGAAATGATTTGAAAAAGGGAGAGGGTAGATAGGCTAGATAGGCTAAGGTGGGTAGGTGGGTAAGTTTTTAGGGTATTTGGGTGGGTAGATGGGTAGAAATAGGTAAAAAATGGGTTTTGGGGGCCGCGCGGGGGTTCGGCTCCGGGAGAAGACAGTGACCGATGTCGGTCACTAAGCGACCGGCATCGGTCACACAATTTTAGGGAAAGGGAGTGTTGTTGGTGACCGGCGTCGGTCATGTATCGGCCGGCGTCGGTGGCTTGTGTGTTTTGGTTTGTGGGTTGTGTGGGTGGGTTGGTTGTTTTGGGTTTTTGGGTTGGGTTGTGGGTGGGTGTGGGTTTGTGTGGGGGTTGGTTGTTTTGGGTTTGGGTTGGGGTGGGGTGGAGTGGGTGGGTGTGGGTTTGGGTTGGGTTGGGGTTGGGGGTGGGTTTTGGTGGGGTGGGTTGGGTTGGGTTTGTAGGTGTGGGTTTGTTGGGGGGTGGGTTAGGGGTTTGGGGTTTGGTGTAGGGTTGGGTTGGGTTTGGGGTGGGTTTTGGTGTAGGGTTGGGTTTTGGGTTTTGGGTGGGTTTGGTGTAGGTTGGGTTTGGGTTTTGGGTTGGGGTTTTGGGTTGGGTTGGGTTTTGGGTTGGGTTTTGGGTTTGGGTTGGGTTGGGTTTGTGTTTTGGTTTGTGTTTTGGGTTGGGTTTGTGTTTTGTTTGGGTTTTTTTTGGTTTTGGGTGGGATGGTTTTGGGTTTTTAGGGTGGTAGGTTCTTTAGGGGGGGGTGGTAGAGAGTCGGGGTATGGTCGGGGGGATAAAAAGGGGTGTTTAGATGATAAAGTAGATGTTGTAATAAAGAGTAGGTCTAAGGATGTGGGTTGGTTTTGCGAGCACGTCGGCGATTGGCGATGCGGGATAGGATGCCCCCAGCTGTTGGTGCGGATGAGGCCACACGTATCTGCGGCTCATTGGGCCATCATGCGCGAGTGGGACTCGGTGGAGTCAGAGTACGAGAGCGATAGAGAGATCACGGCTGATGGTCGCCCTCATCGAGAGATGGGATCCGGCGACCAATGTGTTCCATCTCCCGGCCCAGGGAGATGGCCGTCACATTGGAGGATGTGTATCGCATCCTTGATTACCTATCGAGGAGAGCGATCTTCGAGTAGATCGAGAGCTGCCATGGACAACATCTGCGAGGTTTTGGGGATGCGGCCGCGCTGCTGACCTACCATAGCGCGAGTATCGATGCAGTGACATGTACCGTGCGCATCGACACGAGACACGGCCCAGGCATGTGTTGATGATGGTTGGGATCACTGCCTTCGCCCTCCCGGACTCGAGAGGAGGCCGCTTCCCACGAGCATTGATGGGGGTGCTTTGCTTGAGATGGTGGAGGAGCACACACATTTACGCTGGGCACCGGTATATCTGAGTGCGGTGTACGAGGAGCTATGGGGCTATCGCCGGAGGAGGCGATCGGTATTTGCTCTACATTTTGTTGCATTGTTGGGCATACGAGCACATCGTATGCATCGAGCCGATAGGGTTACCCAGCGGCCGGGGCCACGGTCATATCCGATATAGGCTTTGAGGTGGTTGGGGGTCGTGGGCGACCCACGGCGATTGTTGCGAGTCGGGATGTGGCATCACTATAGACATTTGCTAGAGGGCCTTACAGCGTAGACATTGTATGGAGACCCTACGAGAGTCACCACCACAGCGAGAGGCCCGCTTACGGTTGCGCTAATCAGTACACATTACGGATAGCGGGGCGGAGGCCGAGAGAGTATGCGGCGGATACCCACAGAGAGAGATGCAGCGGCGAGATGGGGCTGCGGCAGGGCGAGCCACCTCCCTTCCCTCGGTCGGGAGGGATGATGTAGAGAGCCCCACTTGCTGCACCACACCTTTGGATCCAGTTGGGTAGCGGAGAGGTCGCGGTGAGGTGTAGATGATCTTTGGGTGCAGGAGCATCTGAGGTGTGGTGGGGTTGGCGAGAGGCGCGCCGAGATAGTACCGCTGCACGGCAGAGACTTGGCTGCGATTATAGGAGAGAGAGATCAGCTCGAAGTCGGTGCGGCTCTTACGAGGGGCGGCTAGCTGCTGCACGAGCACGAATAGGTGTCTTACGAGGGCGGCTAGCCGAGCTCGAGCACGAGCACGGCGGCACCACCACCACACCACGGCCACGAGTGCGAGCGAGCGCGCACAGTGCCGCACCACCGCGGCCACACAGCACCACCACCACACACACGCGCAGCAGGAGCTCGGGGCATTGGTAGGTGCCAGGGCGAGACCCAGCCCGGCTCCGTCGGTGGCTCGAGAGCGCTATATGGAGGTTAGAGCGAGAGGCCGATATTATCGAGGATATTCTTGATGAGTACGGAGTCGAGTATCAGGCTTATGCAGCGCATAGGGCAGAGACCTCTCACAGCCAGAGATCTCGGGAGGTGCAGCCACAGCTGGCGTGTCCGTGACGGGGGGGCGAGAGGCACCACGAGGGACCAGCGGGGAGAGGTGCAGGGCGGTGGGGAGAGGCCCGAGAGATCCCAGACATGGTTGTTGTATTTTAGAGATGGGCACCGGTCTGCGAACCGGGTGTATTGATAGAGGCCTGCGTGCCTATGTATTATTCATGTATTCATTCATTCATTTATTGTATACCGGCCTGCGAGCCGAGTAGGGGTTGTATAGTGGATACCGGTCTGCGAGCCGAGTATATAGCTATTTTTGATACGAGGGACCGGCCTGCGAGCCGAGTCGAGATTTTTTTGCAGTTATTGCGGCCTGCGTGCCGGCTTTGTTGTATGATGAGATCACAGAGGCCCCGATGTAGGGCACATTGTATTTTTGAAAACTTGTATATATATATATATATAGAGCGATGTTTTGATCCACATGCAGTGTTCAAAATGTGTTTAAATATTTGGTTAATGGCTGGTAATATATAGAATGTGTGATGAGTTTAATTGACATGTTGATAGATGGATGATGCTGATGTTTTTTTTTTTTTGTACGTATATATGAATGTCAGGTTATGTGATGAATTGGTGGTTTTGTGACATTGTGATATATGTAGCGATGAGTTGGATCCAAATGATGTATAGATTGATAGTTTCTTGATATCCGTAGTTGATGGTTTGTGTATTTGTATAAAATAAATGATGTTAATGAAATTGTAATGCTATGTGTGGTGGATGAACAAATGTAGTAAATTGTGTTGTTTATGCGGGGAAAAGAGGCGGGCGCGACAAAAATTTAGGTGAGAAATGAAGAAAAGAACAGCTTTGTTGAGAAAAGATAGGTGTGTAACCGATATCGGTTAAGGAACGATATCGGTAGTGATAGACCGATATCGGTTAAGTAACCGATCTTACGGTTATTTAGGTATGAGCTTTTCTAAAAATAGAAAAGCTAGGGTGGCACTTAAGTTTTAATTTTAGAGCCATGCGAGAGGTTAAATACGTGAACACGACGCTTTTTGGCAGTAGAGACGAGGTTTTGCATGAGAGATTTGAGTGATAAGGAGAAAAGAGACAAGGAAAGTGAATGTGATCCGAGATTGAAGCGAAGAAAGCGAAAAGACAAAGTTGAAAAGGGTGGTGATCATGGCAGAACGAGGAGAAGCATCCAGCAGGCAGGGACAAGAGGGAAGACAAGGGCCACCTCAAGCTGCTGCAACCCAAGAGGTAACGTTTTGTTTGTGATTTGACTACTGCATGTTTTGTGAATAAGATGGGGGAGAGTAGGTGGGTAGATATGAGAAAGAAAACATGATAACAAGGGTTGCAGGTGAGGTAAGTGTTACGGGGTAGGTAATCAGGGGTTTCAGGTATGTTTGTATGTATAAAAAGGAATAAACGAGCAAATTATTGTCGTAGGTGGTTGTTTTTAGGGAAGGTGTATGTAATTGACAGTGACCGGTAGCGGTTAGGGAAAACCGGTATCGGTTACTGAACCGATACCGGTTATGTATAACCGATACCGGTTACTGGAGGAATTTCCAGAATGTTTGAAAAACCCTGACGGATTGAATGGTTGTTTGTTGTTTTGGTGTATGCAGGCAGAGGCAGGGTTGAGGATGAATGATAGTGTGCCAGCGCTGTTGTCACGAATCCGAGCGGATGTAACACCAGTGGAATGGACATTGATAAATCGTTTGGGGTTAAGTGGAATCCGTTATTATTCACGAATCGCACGTAACCATGGTATGTTACAGGCGTTGATTGAGAGATGGAATCCCGAGACAAATACCTTTATCGCCAGGGGAGATAGCATAACATTGGAAGATGTGTTCCGTATTTTGAGACTCCCTATTACGGGAGAACCGTATATCGAGCACTACTAGCGCGGCACGGGGAGCGATAACGCGATATTTGGTCCATCGCACGAGATTTGACACAGCGAGTTTATCATTTACGTATGGGGTAATGTATACGGCACACCACGAGGAGACAAGGTTAGCGATGATATTAATGATAGCGGTAGGGTATTATGCATTACAGAGGGCGGAAGGAGGAAGATTTCCAAAGGCATTGATGTGTGTTATCGGGAGATGATAGAAAGGAACGTGACTTTTGCATGGGCACTGCATATTTGGCGGAGCTATACGAGGGTTTATGGGCTTGTAGGTGAAATCACGGGGCGACACTTGGATTGTTCATACTTATTACAACTTTGTTGGCTATGAGCACATTGTTTGTGTGCGACCAATAGGCCAATCCCTCCCGAGCGGGAGAGGCCGGATCTACGAGAGGTTGGGATTGAGCGATGGGTCGAGAGCAGAACAAGAGGCAAGATCTCGAGCCGTGACGGGTGACATTGTGTATTACGAGGCGAGTATGGGAGAGGGTGACGGTTGCGGACATCATTTGGAGGCCTTACGGTAACTATATGGTAGCAGAGAGAGCATAGGCGAGGAGTTAAGGGGTGTAGAGCGAATGAGGTGGATCGCGGGGCACGAGGCCGTGTGAATATGAGAGGATTCCTATAGATCGCGTGCGGCGACAAATTTGGATTTGTGCGGGATATACCCACAGCTTATAGACCATATATGAGGATCGGCAAGAGGCGGTACTCTCACCTCCCGGCCAACACCTCGAGAAGGTCTGAAGAGGTAGCGGCCCGATCGCGAGGTAATGGATGCGAGAGCAGCGAGAGGCCTATAGATTATGGTGGGCAGCGGAGCTGCGAGGTATACGTGATTGTCCACGACATAGCTGTGATTACAGCGAGAGAGGATCGTCTGCGGCGTTTAGTTCAGCAGCTCAAGCGCGAGCGAGTGAATGAGACAAGAGGATTGTTAGCGATTGCGAGTCACGGGCGGGAGACTAGAGGCTGGAGTCCTCCATGCGAGAGGCGTATTCATATGTTACGAGGAGAGATTGGCGGATCGGTGGCGGTACCATAGCCGTGGTACCTTTGAGGACGAGAGAGGCCGGCGAGAGGGTCGATGATCACGATCATCACCTAGTTCGGGATGAGGCGTGAGGGTGCAAGTAAATGTTAGCAAGGTATAAGAATAAATAAGGATGCCGACACAACGTGTCGATGATAGAGAAGATGTATTTGTTTAACATCTAAATAAAATGAGATATGTATGTTGATTTGAGTTATAATAATAAGAATGTTTTTGTTTTGACTTTCGGTGTTTTGAAAAAGGATAAAGAGGAATGTGATTAAATAGAAATACACAAAAATATTTATATTTACCACACATGATAGGTTATGGTAGGGGATGGTCGAGCTAACCTTGGGAGACCCCATGTCTCCGAAGTGCTGCCTACATAGCCCATTGCACAAAGCAAGGAGGGGCCTCAGACCGATGTAGTTCTCCCTTAGGATCAGGGAGAGGCGAATTCAGGCAATTTGGTACGGTTTAGGCAATTGGTTGGTTGGTAAAAATATTAAGATTGGTAAAGGTAAGGTTGATGGTGTTGGTAATGAATTGGTGATGTTGTAAAAGGTATAAGGGAAGCGAAAGTTAGCCTACCCAAGTAGAAGGGAACCATGTCCTGATTAAGGTCAACACACAATCCTAGATGCGAGGCAAAGCAGAAAGAGTGCTCCGTAGGTGAAAAGAGCTAAACAAACCACACAACGTAGAACGAGCTTGGAGCCCTAGGTACCGTGCATAGACGAGAAGTCAATAGGTGAAAAGAGTTGTGTGATCACAATATATCGAGCGTACATTACGTCCCTTGAGTTGAAACAAATGGTGAGGTGAGGTGGATGGTATAGCTGAGGTTCAGAGAACTTATTACAAAGTGAGTGTTCTGACGAAAGAGAACCTACCCTAAATAGACAAGTCCATGACTCAAAAGTCCTTTTGAATGAGGCTTTTATTTTATTGAATGTAGGCGATCGATGCGGGAAGTCTACTGAGGATATTGATTGTATTATTCTTGAGGTCTTCACGAAGGCGATCGATGCGAGAAGCTTGCTAGAGAGGCGGCTGTGTATATAGCTGTCCTTCGAGGAGCGATCTATTTATAGTAGCGAGATATGATTTTAGTGCATAGCTTGTCCTTGAGGAGAGCGATCTATAGAGAATAGCATCAATAATTTTGGCATATAGCTGTCCTTCGAGGAGCGATCTATATTTAATTTAGATGACTAGATGTTCTTTTTAGCGTGAAGCATCTAGTTTAGTAGGAAGTTTGACTCAAGAAAATCCCATAAGAATACGGCTTATTTTTAATACGTTGAAGTCATGGACTAGACTAAAAAGGGAAGGCATCGTTAAGGGAGGTGAGAGGTGAGCTTGATTTTATTTGAGATGTAGGAAACAAGTGCATGTGGTGGTATGGGAGCTCGGGACGAGCGGTAGGCGGATAAGAAGTGATATAACACTAATTTCAACAATAGAATGGTCGAAGATGCAAGGCATTAAGGGCTCGAGCTCGGGTTTACCATTAAGCGAAGCTAAGCGATAAGTACAGATCCATAGGTGTGAGTGATTATATAAGGCCCAATCGATTGGGAGCAAATTTTCCACGTTTGCTCTTTTCTAGTTTGGTTACATGTTGATTCTCTTTGAGGACAAGATCACCAACCTTAAAAATACGCTCATGAAGTCGCTTATCATAAGCACGTTTAATGCGTTTTTGATAGATTTGAAGGTGATCAAGAGCTGTAAGACGGCGTTCGTCAAGAAGCTCCAATTGGGCTAACCGCTCTTGGCGGAAATCATCGTTGGTGAGAATATCCTGAAGAGATATTCTAAGGGAGGTATTTGTATTTCGAGAGGCAAAACAGCCTCGGTACCGTATACGAAAAAGAAAAAGGTGTGGCATTAGTGGAGTGCGAATACTAGTGCGATAAGCCCAAAGGGCAAAGGGGATGTGATCGTGCCAATTTCTTCGGATTCATTGACAACTTTCATGAGGATTTTGGTTAGTGTTTTATTAGAAGATTCAGCCTGACCATTGGCCTGTGGATAGTAAGGTGATGAGAAACTAAGTTTGATACCAAAGTTGTCACAAAGGTCTTGTAACAACTTGTTTTTAAAAGATTTACCATTATCTATTATTAGGCGATGAGGAATACCAAAGCGACAGATAATGTGATGGTTAATGAATTCGACAATTTTTTCTTTTTTGATTGAAATGAGTGGAATAGCCTCCACCCATTTTGTGTAATATTCGGTCGCTGTGATTATCCAACGGTGACGTTGTGAAGAGGTCGGGTGAATCTCACCAATAAGGTCTAAACCCCATTGTGAGAAGGGCGAAAGATCTCGGCGACACAGGAAGCGGGTGGCTAGGAGTATGTTGAAGGTTGGCATGTTGCGACACATAACACAACGCTTAACATATTAAGTAGCGATCGTTATTGAGAGTAGGCCAATAATAACCAAGGCGAAGGATTCGTTTGGCCACGCAAGGCAGCTAAAATGTCCACCACAAATACCGTCATGGACTGTTGGATGGTATGAGTGGCCTCAGCGCCCGATTAGGCAGCGAAGGAGGATGCCATCAAAGCCACGTTTATAGAGAGTCCCCCATGACAACATAACGTGAAACACTTTTAAGAAAAGCACGTTTGCCGTTACTAGTAAGGTCAGGTGGGAGGACAGAGATTGTAAGGTAGTCGTGAAATTGGTGGTACCAGGTATCCTGCGAACTAGTAGACACAGTATTTATCGTACAAACTACAGGGGTTGAATAGGATGGGACAAAAAGTTGTTGGACCACGACGAATAATTCAGAGTCAGTTGGTGCGGCGGGAATTTGCGAGGCTAAGCAAGCCATAGTGTCCACAAATTTGTTAGTGGAGCGTGGAATGGTTTGTATAGAATAGTGAGTAAATAAGGCTAGAAGTGAATCCACGTAGTGTTTGTATTTTTGAAGTTCCTCATTTTTGCATTGGTAGACGCCCATAACTTGATTGACTACCAATTGAGAGTCGCCAAAATGTTGATAGATTTGATGCCTAAGTGTAACGCAACTTGGAGACCCAGAACAAGGGCCTCGTATTCCACTGTATTATTAGTGCAAGGGAAATCAAGCCGAAATGAAAGAGGCATAGGTTCAGCGTCGAGAGGAATGAGAACAACGCCGGCTCCTCCGCCGCTGCGCCAGGCATTTAGATCCATCGAAGAAGAGGTCATTTGATCTGACTCTTCCCGGAGTGAAAGAGTGGCGATGAGTTCGTCGGGAAGGTAAAATTGGTAAATTGTTCCCCGAGGTAAAGGGGCCTCCATGAGTTCAGTGCAAGAGTTTGTCCTTTGATTGACTTACATTGTATGAATTCAAGGTCAAGGTCGGCGAGGAGCATAAGCCATCGAGCGATCGTTGGTTTAGATGCGGTTTGGCGTACATATAATGAATGGGGTCACATGTGTTGGTGATGACAAAAGTTTTGTGATTCAGGAGGTAATGTCGGAGTTTGGTGGCTACAAATGATAGGGCAAGGCACAATTTTTCTACATGTGTATACCTAGTCTCATAATCCACGAGGGTACGACTTATATAATAAACGGCCTGTTCTCGTCGTGCCGAATCCCGATGTGCGAGCATAGCACCTATAGCATGGTCAGTGGCGGAAAGATAAAGGTAGAAAGGGCGGTCGTCCTGGGGTGGGATAAGCACGGGTGGCTGCAAGAGATAGGATTTGAGAGCTTCGAAGGCTTGGTGACACTCCTCACTCCATTGAAAGGCAATGTCCTTTTTAAGAAGGTGATGAAAAGGTTGACACCGATCCGAGAGTTGGGAGATGAAACGTCGGATAGATTGGAGCTTACCTTGTAAACTACGCAATTGTTTGAGATTTTTGGGTGGGGGCATTTCTAGGATAGCTTTGACTTTAGATGGATCGACCTCAATGCCACGCAAAGAGACGATAAAGCCAAGAAGTTTTCCCGAAAGAACACCAAAGACACATTTCTTTGGTTGAAGGCGGACAGAATATTGTAACAGGCGATCAAAAATAATGGTTAAAACATCGAGATGTTCACTACGATGTTTAGACTTGCCGAGAAGATCGTCGACATAATCTTCAAGGATAGTGTGCATAATGTCATGAAAAATGTAGGTCATAGCCCGCTGATAGGTAGCACCAGCATTCTTAAGGCCAAATGGCATGACACGATAACAGAAGGTTCCCCAAGGAGTTATGAAGGCAGTTTTGTGTTGATCGGCAGGGGCAACCAAAATTTGGTTGTATCCTGAAAAGCCATCCATGAGAGAGAGCATCTCATGACCTGCAATTAGATCAACAAGTTGGTCAATGCTAGGTAAGG
This sequence comes from Taxus wallichiana var. yunnanensis, assembly GCA_018340775.1. NCBI lineage: Eukaryota > Viridiplantae > Streptophyta > Pinopsida > Cupressales > Taxaceae > Taxus > Taxus wallichiana. The sequence goes on from CM031240.1 coordinate 305,873,209, forward strand.
GAAGTCATCCTTAGGGCAAGCGAGGTTAAGATCCGAAAATCATGCATATCAAAGTCCCCTGTCGCTTTAGTGGCGAGTGCGATGTTAGAAATCCATTGAGGATAGTCATAGGCAAGATGAAGGAAGCAGAAAAAGTCGTTGGAGCTCCTCTTTGACCAAGAGAGCAATGCGTGGATGCATTTTCTCAATTTATGTTTGGCTAGTTTGGAATCGGGGTTTAGGGTGATGTTATGGGCGGCATGGTAGGATCAATTCTGGCATGTCGGCGTAAGACCATGCAGCTTGGTTGCGAGCACGGAGAAAGGTAGTAAAGGCGGCTTGTTACGATGTGTTAAGGGATTGTCAATCTTCACAATGTGAGATCCTCCTCCGTGTGTGGATGTTGATTTCTATAGTAGATTCGTTCGGCATGGTTTGGGTTTGAGATGGTAAGGCTCGTTGAATATAAGAATCATCGCGCCCGAGTAAGTGAGGATGGAGTCATCATCTGGCATTCAACAACATTAATCAAAGGTGAATCCTCTTGATCATGTCGGATACGAAGGGGAAGAGAAGATGGGTCCTCATTATCGCGTTGATAAGTGAGAGGACCTATGAAGATAGCATTTATGAAAAAAAAAAAAAAGTTAGGAGGGGATGGATTCGAGTCTATATAGATTACGTGGGTGATGATGGCAAAGTGGGTGATGATGGTTTGGTAGGGGCGGCGTCTTCTTCTTCCGGAGATACGGTGACGGAGGTGTCTCTGTGTAGGTGTTTCGGGAAAACCGAGACCACTGCTGCGATCATTATGTTTACGGGTAGTCACGGGAATGAGTGTATGTCGGCCTTGTTCGTAAAGGCCAAAACCAAAGCCTTTCCACGCACGCGTGAGTCAAGAAGGTGAGGGCGAAAATGCGACGATTTGTCAAGTATTGAAAATCGGATTGGAAGGAACCACACCAAGAGGAGGTTCGGGGTAATGGAGGATGCGTCAACAACACCCCCATACGTTAGGTTAGTGCGCGATGGGGTGGTCGTAAGAGATTACCTCCCCCACGCGACGGTCGTAGGTGGGATGTGCATGTAATTGTCCGTACTCCTGCGGGGTAGGGAAAGAACTAACGTTATATAGGCGGTACTCCCCCAGCGTAAGGCGCTGAAAAACATCTACTAAGGGGTCGGAGGTTGGAATGTTAGCTGCGGGAAGGGAAGTGGTTTTTGCGATGGTGGTTTCATCAGTTGAAGGCGTAGGCGCGGTTGAGGTGGATGGTTGAGGTACATTTGAAGAGGATGGTTGGGTTGAATGTATGGGTGTCTTGATTGGTATAAGCACATCGTTAGGGCAGTATAACATATTGCGAGGTTTTAAAGGGGAGGGTCAGCTTTTACGGTGTAGGACTTCCCCTCGTACTCAAATTTTATGCATCATGTAATGTTGAGGAACGCATCCCATGGCTCGGATCGAGGCGACCCAGCAATATATTATATTGGAACTCTCCCTCAAGACATAGAAGAGTTCGGGTAAAGTCGTGGTCCTACCCGAATGTTGAGGATCACGGTGCCTAAGGTAGAAGTAATAGCGTCATTGAATGACCCATGACATGATGGGGTTGGCACACATGCAACTAGAAGGGATATTCATTTGTTGGAAGGCTTTTGAAGAGATGATGTTTAGGCTAGCACCCCGTCAATCATAACACGAATGTACCGAATGTCCCGGATGTAAGGCGAGATGAAAAGAGCGAGTCGGGATCTTACACCAAAGTCAACAATTTCGTCTTGGAGAAACCAGCTGCGGCGACTTGTTGTATGCGAGAGGCGAAGTGGTTGGGGCGATGGGTTGTTTGGTGAGAGAAGCAACGTGATTGGGTGTTAGAATGGAGCGACAGGCGGGGTTTCATTAGGTAAAACCTCTATCCCTTGAAGGATCTCAACGAGAGCTTGTCGATGAGATTGAAAGTCGAATGAGATCATACGAGTGTCATTTTACGGGCGATTGGTGAAGGCTGTTTAATCATATTTCGGTGGCAATGCCATTAGAGATGGGATAGGCGGGTCATGCGAATGACCACTTTAGGTGGTGGTGCAATCGGGATGTTTGACGGAGAAAGAGATGCGCAGTGTGTTTTCTTTTGCTTTCCCATTGTTTTTACGCCCTCGAGTAGCGACACTAATCATATTAATCTCGTAGACTGAGATGAGGAAGATGGTTGGGATAACTCATGGTCTTGAGGTGGGGTTGTAATAATGATAGATCTTGGTGAGGCGGGGACGGATGGTATAGGAGAGGAATGGAAACTAAAGGTCTCTCCCTTCGTAAGTTGTCTTTCTTAATCTTTCTATCAGGGAGAGGTGGTGACGAAGAAGATGGTTTTAGAGCTTTGCATCCCTCCACATCATGTCTGGTGTGCGGTGATAAGCGCAGATTTTAGACTCATCGTAACCCATAGGTCGGGGTTTAGACGGGTCATAAGGTCTAAGTGGAGGTAGGGAAATGGTCGCATTCTCTACCAACATAGCAAGGATTTTGGCGTAAGATCCTTTGAGTGGGTCAAAATCGGAAGAGGATGAGGGTATTGGTTGTGCGGGTTTTGGTAATGTTTGGGCGTGGTTGGTTCGCACGGGTGGTGGTTTAGCCGAGGGTGTTGATACGTGGTTTTCACTAAACGTGATTTCTTTGGCGCGAAGCTATGTTGGATGATGAGGCGCGAGATGATGTGGTATCGAAAACAACCACGGGGAAATAGGAGTGACCAAAAAACAAATCTTTTGATGATGGAATTTGTTTAGGGTTGATAGGTGGACGGGATACGCGGAGTAGCGGTGTTGCTTATACCACAGAATTTACGTATGGGTGCGGAAGGCGTAGGTTGTTTTGAAGAAAATGCGGGAGGTATGATATATTGATGTAAGGTAGAGGATGGGGTCCCAATATGGAAGGTAGGTATGGCGATGATGGTTTTGATTGTGATAGGGGCACGGATTGAGTTTGTCTCTAGGTGGCGGGACGGATTTATTTTGGATAGATCGAGTCGCTTAGGCGGGTGCGTTAGGCCCAGGCATTGGTGAGGTCCCAGCGTAGGGAAGATCTGGTTAAGTTGATAGAAGTGGACGGGGCATTTGGTAGAGGTGAGGGGGTGAAGGTGAGAACAGGGGCATTTTAAGCACGTAAACACTTGGGTATATGGTGGAGACATCGGGATCGAGTCATTTGCATTTGAGTAGAAAAAGGGGTACTCAAGCGTTCCCATAGGGCTGTCATCATTCTTACGTGGAATGGCAGTCCTCACGTGTGAATATGAACTTTTATGCGGAAGAAAGCGAGCGGGTTGTGATTCCAGTCCACTGTGGGTGTGACACAGGAGGTAGATGAGGCACTGTATCAATAGATGTTAAGAGGTCAACCGGTCGTTGAAAAGATTTAGGCGATGAGGGACTAATAGGTAGGAGGGCGTGTTTGAGGGGATCTGTCATGTTTAAAGAATGTGGTGATGTCAGTGTAAGAGATTTCTCGTCTAAGGATGTCAAAAGGAGTGGCGAGCCTTCCTCTTGTGCAGCAAGAGCGGTAGAAGGGGACGTTTGGGAAATAGATAAATTAGATAACATCCGCTCACAATCTTGTAGGGATGTGGTGTAAGAAGACTCATCGATGAGAAGAGAAATCAGGCGATTAACTCTTTTATGGGTAAAGGAATGATTTCACTTTGGCTTGATGGTGGTGAAGGAGGTTCAGACTCCTGTGTTGGTGGAGAGGCTTGATTCAAAAAATTTTTCAATAGAGGCTTTTGGCTGAGAATCGAAGACTGCATGGATCTCATGAACACTCTCCTCGGCTAAGATATCTTGGTTTACGTTACTGTTGGACGAGTGATTCGGGAATGGCTTGTTGAAAATTTTCAGATTTCGGTTAGCAGGGGCGTTAGGATTATCGAGGGCTATATCCCCCGCATCAACCATTTCCTGCACTATGTTTTTCAACATCTTGCAGTTTTCATGACTATGTCCTTTTACGCGGTGAAAGTTACAAAAGTCATTTTCTTTGTACCAGGAAGGTATTGCGCGGGTGGAGTCAAACCCAGAGTGAGGTTTAACAGGGGGCAAGGTAATGGCTCCTGCTTTGAGCAATTTCTCCAGGATGACGCCATAAGTTTCTCCCAAGGGAGTGTAATTGATGGGCTCGGCTTTGTACTTATAAGTGGTTTTCGGCGGAGTATTGGACGGTGTTTGAGATTTGACCATTACCACGTGGACAGCTCCTTTTGATTTAGAAGAAGTGGATGCGTGTGAGGAGTGGTGGTGTTTGGCTTGTTGGTAGAATCGGAGTTCGGAAATGGGGTTTTGTTCTGCAACCATGATTTCTCTTCTTAAGGCTCGAATTTCTAGTTTTAGAGCCATGGTAAAGGCCTCGTCGAATGTGCGGAAAGTTTGAATTTGAAGAGTAGGAGAAATGTGCTTAGCACATGCCAGCGTGAAAAGTTCGATAAGTTCGGTTTGAGGCAAGGCATATGTAAGTTGTTGATAAGGCCGCCATCGTCCCACGAAATCTGCGATAGATTCGTCTTCAATTGTCGGATGGCATAAAGGTCGGTGATAGATACTTTCTTGCAATGTTAATGGAGAAATGATCCAAGAAAGATTGGGCTAGTTGGTTAAAAGAGAAGATCGAGTCTTTGGGTTAAAGCACTTTGTACCACTCAAGGCGGGTCTGATAAGGACATGGGAAGGTGCGAGTATGAGCGTCATCATGGGCGATCAAATAACAAGCATGTCTAAATGATCGCAAGTGTTGTTGAGGATCCTCTTTCTTATTAAAAGCGAGTAAATTTTGGCAACTCCCATTGAGGAGGATATGAATGAAGGGGACGAGAAGGGTGAATGGGCTCCCGACAAACTTGCTCGTATGTCAGTCGCTTCGACTTCCCGAAACCAAGCCTCAGTTTTGCATTTTGTCCATCATTTGTTTGATGAAATCATGGTTGGATGAGATGATGGTGCGGTTGTGTAAACGAGGCAAGTTGGACCAAGGGCTTCCATTTGGACAATGGTGGGGCTAAGTGTTGATAAGGTATGGAGGATGAGTATGTTGGAGCAACAGAGAATAGGGATGTCCCATATAAGGTGTTGAGGTTCTTTGGATACGTGTATGGGAATGAAAAGGTAGGCGGAGCTTGAGAAGGAAAGCTCGTGTGAATAGGTGGCAGAGAGCAAGTCATGAATGGAGTGGTCTGAAAGAGAGATGAGGTAGGGGCAGTTGGTGGTAACGATACGTGAGGTCCAAAATTAGCCAAGGAAAAGCCAATCTGAGTCGTATGAACCTCTGAAGCCGTCGGATTGGGAGAAGGGGCTAGAGATGCAGGAAGTAAGGCGGTGTTATCAGGAGGAGTGGGAGCTAAATGAGCAGCTATACTAATAGGCATGCCAACAAGGAGCTGACCATCAGGCGTACGGTCAGGGGCATGAGACAAATAGTATTGTACAGTGCTGGGATTAGCATCCAGAAATTTGGCAAAGTCCTTGTCTCCTACAGGAATTTGGGGGATCTCACTGGTGTCCGTAGGGTTCCTATAGAATGTGAAGGGGGTGATTCGAGGCGAAGACACACGGAGCGAGGCATGTGAAACCATGGCGGCTTGCTTCAGTGTGATGACAACCATGGACAAGAACACGGGGAAAGTTTCAATCTATCGAAGAACAAAAACAACCTCGAAATGATGAATTTGGCAAGTTCTTTGGTTTGTCGGGGGCTGATGAAAAAGATAACGATATCGGTTTAATAACGGTGTCGGTCGAGAAGAAGATGGCGCGTCGGTCGATTAACGATGCGGTGTCAAAAAGTCTAGGATAAGAAGATATAAAAAGGGCTGCTAATTTGATTTTTAGCAACGTTGAGTATATTTGTCAACTTATTGATCACGAGAAGACAAAGTATGACGAGAAAAACGAGAATTTGAAAACAAGCAAGATGCACACACAAAATCCGAGAGACTAATCCTAGGGTTAATTTTAGTTATCGTGGGCTTATGCCTTTAGACGTAAGATGATGTCAGATCCTAAACAACAAGACCTAGGGGAAATGTCAAGTTTGTTTTGGCTTATAAGGTTACCTCAATCGGGCGGAGGAATACCGCGGAAAAGGGGGGATGTTTGAGCTGTTGTGTTAATTGTGAAGTGATTCGGTATGTGTTGTGCAGTGAAACTAGGGTTAATTTCCTGTCAATACCGTGGATATCACCCCCACGTGTACGACCTGTTACTTAATCTATGTTCACTAGAATTGAAGAACAACAAGCAGGAATGCAATGCATGTGTTTTAAACCCAAATCGAAAATTATGTTCGATGAAGCAAGAGAGATGACTTTCACTAATGCGAAACTAGGAAAGCAAGACAAATTCTTTACGAAATATATAACAAAAGCAGCAACAGCAAGTATGCTTCCTAAAATGAAAATAAGCAAGAGAAAGAAACCCAAAATGGGTCCCACCGGGCGTGCCAAAATGTTTCACTCGGAAATGACTCGTTCCTTTTAGAAACAGATAAGGTTAGGGTTAGGAGGAATACCTGTAGAATGTCGAGATGGTGTGCGCGTACCGTAGAGAAAGATCAGGCTGATTGCGAAGAACTCCTTTTTGTCTTGGAAGGACTACCTGCAAATAAGAACACAAGACCACAAGATTTGATTAAACAATAAATGAGAAGCTGCCTTGGGCCGGGAAATATAAAACTTCCTTTGAAGGTGGTGAGTTCCCTATAATATGAATTAACACAAAAGAGCGCAAAATATCAATTAAATTGTTTCGTTGAAACTAGGTAGGGGAAAGGCTGGTTTTGGTTTTGATCGAGGAACCGATGGCGATTCTTGATAGCCCGATACGATTATGATAGCGATGCGATTCTTGATAACCGATACTGGTGGGTTCTAGGATCTTCTTAGTAGCTATGGTGTTTTGTAAGGCTGGTTTATGGATGATATTAGGAAATGGGATGATTAGAAGCAAAAGAATAACAGTTAGATGCAATGACACGTTGGGTAGTAGATTCAGAGACGGATTTAGGAGGACTGAAATTCACAGAGCATAAGAAATGTTATAACAGAGGACATGCAAGATGTGACTTACTGGTTTTGACAAAGATGCAAGTTGATCTCCTTGGTTGTAAACACTTCTGGTATTTCCACTCATCTCTGCTCTGTCAAGTGAAGATCTGGACTCTGTTCCTCGCTCGCAATGCTCTCTGTTGATCCAAAAATCCTTTGACTGATCTCCAAAATGAAATTCCGATCCGTTGTTTTGGTTTGGGAGCCCATTTACGAGGAACCGATGGCGGTTACGTGTACCGGCGGCGGGTCAGTAGGAACCGGCATCGGTAAGGAAAAAGTAGGCTATTTTTAGTAAAATAGCCCACCTTCCCCTTTTTTCTCCCGAGAGAAGGTCGGCGATTGCGGGCTTGGTCAAGTGGTCTAGAAGGTCTTAATTAGGTTTTGGAGTGCGAGATCAAGTCATGGGTTAGGTTAGTTTAAGGTTAGGGCTAATTGAGGTGGCAAAGTGAGGTGGCAGATGTGGGATTTATCAATTACAAGGTAATTAATAAATAATTGTGTAAGGTTTAGGTAATGAGGTTAGGTTACGAAATGGGACGCGGGTCACAAGGGGTCGTAAGACACGAATTTGGTGTCTACATCTAGAGATGGTATGGATGTGGATTTGGGTATAGTCACGACGGTAGATGTGATTGATATGGAAGTGAGAATAGATGTAGGTGCATGTGGTGAAGATGTCAAAGCGAGTGTTGGGGTAGTTGTCGGAACAAGAATAGATGTGATTGGTTGGGATATAGTAGATATGGATGGGGTAGTAGGTATGGTTAAATTTGATGAATTTTTAATTGAAGAGGTGGGAACTTAAGTGGGGATGATTAAGTTGTTGAACACATGATGGGTGTAAGAGAAAGGTCTAAAATAGACTTGGGTGCAATGGATGAAGAGGTAATGGATATAGGTGATGGAATTGGCTCTTGATTTACAGTATTGACTTTGTGAGAATTAGGTGCTTCAGATGATGGGGGTGGAGTTTTATTTTTAGTAGATGATTGGGGAAATGTTTCTTCAAAACATTGAGAGGTTGATTAGGTGGTGTATTAGGATTATCTACTTGGATGTCACCATGATCTAATAGTTTTTAAATGACGTCTTTAAAAGAGAGATATTTGTTGATGTCATGGCCGTGAAATTGATATTTACAGGAATGTTCCTCACGATACCAAAGTTAGTTTGGGCCATGATTCATCAAAGGGTCATATAAGAGGAAGATGAATGAGATTGACCACCATTAACTTGTCAAATATTACACTACAAGATTCCCTAAGAGGGGTATAATTAGGAGGCAGACAGAGATATATGGGAAGTGGATGTAGATGAATATTTAACCACGATGGCGTTAGGGGTTCTCTTTGATTTTTCAACATGCTCGGAGGACTTAGTGAACTCAAACTTGGGTTTTTTTATTAGAGTTTGAGATGGCCTTATTCAAGGGCATGAAGTTTTAAGTTTGTCAACCATGGTGAATTCCTCTTCAAACATTTGAAATGATTGAATTTGAAGAATAGAGGATATGTTCTTCACACAAGACCTTGAGAAAATTTTAATTAATTTAGTATGTGGAAGGGATAATGATAATTGGTTGATTATCATACACCATCTAGTGACAAAGTCTATGATAGACTCATCATCATACTATAAAATGGTGTAGAGGTCCGCGATGGTGATCTTACATGCAATGTTAATCGAGAAATCTTATAGAAATAATTACACGAGTTGGGTGAAGGAAAATAATGAGTGATATGGGATTACATTGTACCAGGTCAACACGGTTCCATCTAACGATATGTGGAATGTATGAAGCATGAAGTCTTGATCATGAGAAATAAGGTAAAATTTATGTCTAAAAGAATGAACGTGTTGTTGAGGGTCCTCCTTGCTATTGAACTTAGAAAATTTTGGCATTTCTTAGTGATGAGAATAAGGATTTATGGGTACGGAGGGATTGATTTTTTTTTTTATAAATTTGATCATATGAGAATATGGTTTTGAATCCTAAAGTAGTGGCTTCAATATTAGCCATTATACTCAACAATTCTTGCATGGGATCATTATATGGATGCATTTGTGAAGTTAAAGGATAAGATTATGATGCATAAGAGGTGGATGGGTTGATTTGTTGATATATTAGATATGTTTGAAGATTTTTGGGTATTGGTGGAGGTGGTTAATAAGGGGGGATGTAATTAAGGGGTTGTGATTGAATGGGTTGAGATAAAGCTTATTGTGAAATGGGAATGTGATATAATTGGTAAGATTGAGTTGGTTGTTGAGAGATGGGGACACTTGATTGATTTGTTATGGGATGAGTTGGAATGTAAGTAATGGGTGGTTGAGATACTTGAGTTGGTTGAGTGGGAAGTATGTAGTGATAAACACCTCAAGGAGGAGGTTGATGGGTTTGCGTTGATTTGGATGGATGGGGCTGCAAAGTGATCACATTGGCATGGACATGTGAAGTGGTCATGAGGGGTAGTGTTGAATTATGTTGTTTGGATATAGGAGGAAATAAGTGAGAGTCATGAGATGATTGAATAGGTTGACAAGTGATCATGTTAGATGGTGAGGTGATGGAAATAAAAGAGGTGATATTAGTGTTGACGCAAGGAAAATTGGGTGGAATGGGCTCCACCAATTGATTAGTTTGATGGGTTTGAGGAATTGTGGTGGATTTATGAAGTAGATGGTCATAAATGGCAATAATATTAGCATCAAAGAATTCTTGAAACTCTAAACATCCATGAGGGATGGTAGGAGGTCCAAGAACCTCTAAAGGAGTAGCAGATGGAGGTGTAACTGGTCTAGAGGGAATGGAATGATTGGAGGTAGAAGGATTTGTTTCAAAATGGGGATAATTTTGAATGGAATAGATATCATGAAGGGAAACCATATAAATGAGGGGTTGAGAGACAAAAGGTGTGGTGATCATGGGTGTAGAAGAAGAAGTGACAAGTGTAGAAGCTTGTTGGGAAACATGATTAGAAGTGGAGATGTCATTGGATATAGTAGATTATTGCATTTTCTTGGTTTGAGAATGGGTAATAACATGCATGAAATAGAAAAACAAGAACTTATATAGTTTACTAATAAACAATTCAAGCAACTAATTTTCGATCATCTTGATTATTTAAAAATGTGAGAAAGAAAAGAAAATGGGCTTGAAGGGTGCCTAGGAAATAGTAATATTTTTATGGTTTCAGGTAGTTATGGCTGGAATCCTCGATATACCCAAAGGTACATGTAAAATGAGTATATGATGACTAATGGTATGGGGCTTGGTATTGGGGCCTACCCCCTCACTTCACGGTCCCATAACAATAAGGGAGTCAGGTGCTTAGCCAATATACTAGTATACAAAATTTTTGTAACACGTCCATAACACTGTGGTGAATTTTTATTGGGTGATGAAATCCCAATAGTTACACATGGGAGGAATTTTTTAAGATGTGTATATTGGTTTGTGTGTTTGGATGTGTGTGATGAAGTGTATACAGAGAGTTAAACCCCTAGTTAAACTAGATTTCCAAGAAAATATGAGGGGTTATTTTTAGATTCAAAATGAAATGTGTAGATTTGATGAAGGCTATAGAAAAAGGATGCAATATAATAAAAAACACCTAGATAACACTTTTCCTAGATAAAAAAGGAATACCTAGATAACACTTTCCCATTTTATATGAATTTTTAACTTCTTAAGTAAGCAAGCAAAAGCCAATCCAAACAACACAATCCAATGCAAGAAAGAAAAATGATGCAATGCTCCTACCTACGAGGTTAGCAGAAGATGGATAAAATAAAATGGAAATGAAAGACAAAAATGAAAGACTAACCAAGAAAGGGTGGGTTCCACTAGGCGTGCCAAAATGTTTACTAAATTTCTTCATTCCTGTTTTAGATTAATGAAGAAATACTAAAGAAAATGTGTGAATCTAAATATGCAAGGGTTTAAGGTACCTCGAGATGGGATGTCGATGTACAAGCGCAAAATGATGGATCCTCCTCTGCATCGAGCTAAGTGACTTGCAAATCAAAAGAAACTCAATAGAGGATGGATTAGTAGATATATGGGAGGGTTTCCTAACAACATCAGTCTTGAAAAGTGAGAACTTCCTAGGATGGATGTCAACCCTTGTTTTGATAAAGATAAGATAAGATAAAATATTGATAAATTGGATGTAGCAGAATCTAAACTAAAACAAAAATTGAAATACTAGATGTAAGATAAAGAAAATAGATCTAATCTAAATGGATGCAAAGTAAATCAAACTTGGATGGGTTGATGGTGACCCGAGACTATAGAGGTCCAGTTGATGGTGACCAGGACAAGATGAGGAGAAATGCAGAAAAAATAGGCCTACAAGATCTGTTGTAGATGGATATGAAGCTGATCTATATATGGAAGTGGATCTGAGGTGAAGGAAGAACATGTTAGAACATGATGGATCTGGATTTAACAAAAATGATGCAGAAAATTTTGAAAACTAATGATAGGTAAATTAAAAATACAATCGGTCAACGACAACCGAGAGGGAGTCAAAAGTGAATGGATCTTGACGAAACATATCAAAGATGAAATAAAGGGAAGGAAGATGAGATCTGAAAGTTGGATGGATGTGGAAACATAGAGATGAAGAAAGATGATCTTGATGACAAGAAATATTATATAATAGAGGTCGGATCGACAATGATCTAATGGGGTCGATGGAAACTAGGACTGATATAAGTTTGGATGAAAAAGGATGGACTGAAAAAAGCCCTGTATATGGAAACAAAAGGCCGAGAAGGCTGAGGTAGAGTTATTGATAATATTTGAACTCTGCACAAATGTTAGTGAAGGATATAGATGATAATATTGTAATAAAGAAACAAAGTATGCCAAGGTGAAAGAGATCTCCCTAAATCTCTAAAGTTGAGACATACAATCTTCAAGTAGGATCCTAGATGGTTGTGGTAGCTGCAAAGATACTCAAGAATGAAAGCTCCAAGATTGTAAAATTTCTTCCTTTAAAAAGGGAGGGGTAAGGGTGGCTTTATAGGGTCAATGATATCATGGATAGGTCACCACCGATCTTAGGGATCCATCTATTTTTGGTTGGTGTGAAGATGGTGAGCTTGAGAAAAAGATCCCAAAATATGTGGGATCGGGGTTTGGAAGGATTAGGAAAAAATAGGGTTGCATAGGATGATTAAATGGGTAGGTGGATGGTGGAAATTATTAAATAAAGGCCATGGAGAGGTGAAATCATTAAATGATAGTCTAGAAAGGATAAAAGAGAGGATTTAAGAGGAAGAAATAAATTTAAATGAGGTTTTAGAATTAACTAAACATGATTAGGGATGAATAATGATGGGAAATAATTATAGGTGGGATAAATTTAATTTAGGAGGGAAGAAGGGTATTTTGAGAGGGAACAAAGTTACGTATGTGGAAAATACGATAGAGAGAAAACATGGGGTGAGGGGTTGCGATACAAAAATTGGTGTCTACAAGAAGATTTCAAAATTATATGTAGAAAGATTATAATGTTTAAGATCATATTGAAGAATTTTACAAGTTTTCCATTCAAGTAGAGCATGATGAGATGATAGATAAAATGGCTACAAAATATGTAAATGGTTTTAAATTTTCTATTCAAGATGAACTAGGCATGCATAAGAAGAATAACATGGAATACTCTTATCAATTAAGCTTAAAGGCATAAGAAAAGAAGGATAGACTAGGATTTATAAGATTTCAAGGACCAACGAGAGAAAAATAATTTCCAAAAAGTATGAAGTGGTATAGACACTCATTTTGGTAATTTGTGTCTTGTGACGACAAAAATTGTACGACATGCTTACACTAGTCCACACTTTCTCAATTTGGCAACCTTTGCTATCTTATCCACATTCCACTCATTCTATCTTGCACACACAACCTATTTTTTCACAAAACAATGATATTAATCCATTAAATTAGGCTATAGCATCGCATATCACAATTCCAACTTTCAAAGAAACCACACATACATCTAAGACCATAAAAAAAATGGAGAACCGAAACACCCATACGTTATGGGCTGACCTAGCCACTTTGGTCCCTTTTCCTCCCATGACACCTTTTCTAATTTCAATTCCTTGTGTACACTCCTAATCATCCTTATTTGATTTTTCTATATCTATAACACATATATAAGGAAGTAATTCTTCTCCCCATTAAGGGGGAATTGATTCTACTTGGAACCTACCATCCTAATGAGAAAAACATTAAGAAAAATCACAATAAAAGATACTCCAAGAATCCCTTGAGCTCCAGATAATCTGCATACTCATTCTATGGAATTCATTAAATTATTTCTTGCAAGTATAGAAACATTTTATCAAGGTTAAGTCAAGCTATGGAAAGTATCAAGTATAATACTATTGTTGCAATATCATGATTATTAATTTGGTAACATGCATTCTAGATATTATGTGCTTGGAAAGAATAACATTTGGTTTCAGCCCTCTTCTAAGTAGTGGTGATGTTGGAAGTGCATAGGGGTTCCCATAACCCACCTAATTTTTCTGCAAGACTCTCTCACAATCTACGGTTTTAAAGGTTAAATCAAGTGCAGAACGAGCATTGTACTATATTGGAGGCCCAAATTCTAGAAATGAGAAGGATATGATGAAATGAATAGGCACATGAAATTTTAGAGGATGAAAGCATATAAGAACTAAACATACAAATAGGGCCATAACGGGGGTACACTTTGGGGCCTACCATATGCTTTAGGCCAGGAAGCTTCTTAGATCAAAGTTTTAGTAGCGAGGCTCTCTCATATACTCTCCAACCATTTCCAAATCATTAGATCAACCTAAATCAAAACACAATCAAGGATATTAGCTAACTCTCCATCTCTTCCTCATTTCTATTGCTTTGTTTCATTATCTATCGTTGTTTATATTTTTTAATGATTATTAATGATATGTCTACAATTATCCTTGAAACTAATTGTTTATGATAATCTACAATAGGTTACTACCCTCAAATTTATTAACCATTTAGATTAAATCATTTTGTGAACCCGACCTTATATGATGTGTATCGAGATCTCTCTTTATTTTTCTTGAATCATTTTTCCAAACCCTAATGATCCCGCTTTTACATCTCATGCCCAATACGTGTAGTGGTCATTTTGGTTCTCAATAATATCTTGAAATCTCACCCTATAATCATACGTGTTCCACAACCACAACCTCCTTTGTACTTATGAATGACAACACACTATCCTATCCTACCTAAGTTGCTTTAGAAGACATAATCATTTGATAGTGGGAATTCCAATAATAAAGATGTTAATATTGACCAAGAATAACTTAATGCTCTATCTCAATTCCATACTCTATTGTATGATAATCTGAGTCATGTAGAACCAGTCATTGATGTCCTCTTAGTTGCAAAATTTTCTCGTGATAGGGCTTCATATGAGAGTATGCTTTGAAGATTAGGGTTTTCCTTTATTTCCACATCTTCCATTATGGATTTTTCTCCCCACTTCCATGGGAACATCTAGTCTCAATGTATCCATTATTATGTAAAATACTCAAATTTATTCTCCTCTTATTTCTCATATTACACCTAATTATTCTTCAGAACCCGTGCCTAAAAATCCTTGATGTAAGATATACAAGCCCAAGTTATTCAATTAAAATGGGGTGCCACTAGCTCCTCTTATTCAATGGCTTCATCACTTCTTCTACAAAGTCCTCTCACACTTGCGGTGATATCTTATCCACTTCCTCCAAGTTTTGTTTCAACTAAAATTCCACTTTTCAATGGAAATGAAGATCCACAAGAACATATTAGATCATTTTATTTTGCTTTCTTATATTATGCTTTCGATGATACTTTTTGGTACCCAAATTGATTCTACCTTAGAAGGTGAGCAAAGATAACATGTTTGACAGAAGCTTAGAGACAAGTAGATCATGTTGTATGTCATTTTGTAGCCAGGGAAGAGATGTAACTTGCTCTTTGTCACTTAGATGTGGAGAAATGGGTAGCACCCTCAAGAGGATTTGACCTATCCTCACTACTTTATGGTTGTGCCTTTCAACCAGGTGAGAGGATCCTTTTGTAGCCTACTATTTGTGGAGGAGATGGAGATATCCTTCCTTGTGAAGTTATTGAAAAATACCTTGAAGAAAATATGATCAATACAACAAAACCTAACTCTCACGAGTTATCACTTTAGATAATGGAGATATTTTCTAGGGAAGGTTTAGGGTACTAAAGACAATGAAAACCTAATTTTTTCTGTATGTTTTAGTAATAGAAATTATGCATTTGTGCACACATAAGACAAACAAGGTAGTATGGGTAAGATTGGTTGATATTAAGTGAATTTTTGGTGGGAGGTGAGGCAAAATGAACTTGACTCGCCAGATCTTTGAGAAATTTTACAAAAATGGAAAGCTTAACAAACAAAATGCTACAGAGCAACTAAAATGCTCCTTTAACCAAAAGGTGTACTTCAATGGAGGTCTAGATTAGCATGTTTTCACACAAACTT
This sequence comes from Taxus wallichiana var. yunnanensis, assembly GCA_018340775.1. Taxonomy (NCBI): domain Eukaryota; kingdom Viridiplantae; phylum Streptophyta; class Pinopsida; order Cupressales; family Taxaceae; genus Taxus; species Taxus wallichiana. The sequence goes on from CM031240.1 coordinate 305,888,822, forward strand.
CAAGAATTGAAAATGAAGGCTCAAATTGAAATGCTTAACTAAAAATTATCAACCTCTATTTCATCACGCCTAAGATACCCTCAAAGGATAACAAATAATCTTATCAAAGATGCTAGGAGTTATAGTGATTTTAAGTTTGTTTATTTCACTATCAAATGAAATCTCTTCTGATAAATGAAATTGAAAATGCCACCAAACTATCACAAGGATAAGATAGTGTGTGATTCACAAATATTTCAATGTAAGATTGCAATGGGAAAAAGAAAAACTATTTGCAGACATTGATTTGAAGCGAGACACAATTTTTCCCGAATCAACACAGAATAAATCAAATTTGATTAAACTCATCAACAGGGAAAGTTTCTAGAACAATCTCAGAGCTTGTCAATGGTTGTACACTCACAACCACCTTGACACGATCAAATTTAATACAAAAGAGATAAATAGGTTTCTCAGAAAGATGGGCTCTATCAATATTTTTCTCTTGGAAAGTCAATCCCGACCTCTAACACTCTAACCATTTGCACAATAAATTCATGCAATTTATAAAATTTTACAACAGATTTTTCCCCAAAAAACCAAACATTGAATGTACCAGTGCTTGTTAAGATATCGATCTCGATTCCTAAAATTAGATTTGCAAAAAGGTGTTAGGTGCTTAGGTGCTTAGATCTCTTCGAATATCTCCTGTGTTCAAATATTTCTTTTGGTAGATCACTCTTCATCTTATTCACCAAATACTTCCACCTCTAATCTATCAAATCTAGTTCTTTGCGTGCCTAGGAAGGAAAAATTGGAAGATCGATCGAACTGATAGTCGATCATATATTAATGGTAAAATATGTCTTCAGATCTTCCCCACCAAACCAAGATATCAAATTTATTTTCCTCTCTATTTGGCGTGTAGGAGACATCAAGAAATTATGAAGACTCACATCTCTAGGAGCTTTTGAGTAAAAATGGTGGAAAAATCTGACATGTATGCACAACCTGTCGTTGATTTCTATTTTGAATTTGGGTACATGTCCACGTGGAAGATTCAATTTAAAACAGGCCTAAGGGTTCCCTTTTTCCTTTTACAACCTTTTGAAAAAATGTAAAAATTTCTAATTTTGCTCTGCCCTCCACCTTTGAAAAATGGGCCTGACACGTGTCCCAATGTGGGTCCCAGTGAAATGCGCTTCCTTTTTATACTTTAACCCTTTTTTCACAAAAGGAAAATTTTCCAAATTTCCCTGGATGTCCGCACCTCCGCCGTTGACTTAAAAGCAAATTTTGACCTATCCTTTGTTAGGCTTGCGGGCCATTTTGATAATTCTAACCCTTTCGATGACAAGAGGCAAAAAATCCAAGTTTCCCCCGATGGCCTGCTTTCCCCACCCTTTTGGATTTTCAAATTTCCATGCTTCTCAATGGTGCATCTTGAGATGGTCTCCAAAAGTTGATACCCTGAATGAGCACGAGTACACCACGTTTCCTAGCCCGACAATTTTTTTTTAAAATTTGAGAGCTCAAATGAAGGCGCCATGTGTCCAGTGGTCTAAGATAGTCTCCTTTGGTACATTGAAAAGTCCAAGAAAAAGTAAAAGTGATCGAAGCCTCCAAGTGTCCTCCTAGCACTTCTTTTAAACAAAACTCAAAGGCTGGTCCCCAAATATGCGCGGTTCCTCCACGTGTCCTGGGCCCCTTAAAACTTTTTGAAAAGTCTAAGTATGGGAAGACCTAGCGGAAGCCTCCATGTGTCTCCATGGTGCAATTTCAAAATGGTGCCCAAGAGCAAAGACCTTGAATGAGCATGGGCTCACCATGTGTACCTATCCCACCAAACTATACTAGTTGCATAAAAATTTTCTAAGTCCAAGAAAAGCAGTGGAAGTCTCCACGTGTCCTCCCGGTGCAACTCCAAGGACAAACTAAAAAGTGAACCTTCAAATGAGCATCATTCCTCCACGTGGGAAAGTTTTAGGTGAGGTGAGCCATAGAATTTTTAGAGTGCCCGACAAGTCAGTGGACAACCAAAAAGGGCCACGTTTCCTTTTGATGCAAAGATGTAAATTTGACCGGGAAAAACACCTGTCAAACCGTAAAATGTAGGAAAATGACCATTTGAGCACAGAAATGAAATTTTCTCCAAGGACAGAATTTAGAAATGTTACAAGGTTTAACAACATTTCGCTAAGCTACATCCATTCATTTTTCTTTAGGTATTTAATACAAAAACGACATGGATAATAATTTTTGACTGTGGAAAATGGAAAGAACGGTACAACCCGAGTTTTTACATCTAATTTACAAAACTTTTCAGATGAATAGAGAAAAAGGAATCAACCATGGATCCATAAGTGATCCTCAACCTAGGAAAGGATTGATTACGAAATAAAATGGAAGACAGATTCTTTTCAAGCACAATACGGGAGATAAAATGTGACAGAGGTCGTAAACTGAGAGATTTCAATGGCAAATGGGGCGAGACTAATCTGAGCACCAACATCGGCTCCGACTGGGGATGGGCACTCCTTGTGAGTGCCATAAGAACAAAAGTAGACCAAGTGCCAAAAATATCCATTAGGAAAAGGAGTCAGCTTGCAGAGCAGAAAAATAGAGCCATCTCCCAAAAATGAACAGAGAAACCAACAAAAATAGGCCACCAAGGACCAGAACGAGAAAAAACAAAAAGACAAGAAACAACCAACAAACTATACAATGTAAAAATGATGTTCACCTTGATTTAGAGAAAACAAATCAAGGAAAATCTTCAAGTGCTTGTCATCCTAGATATGACCATGCTAAGCAGTCCTGATATGTCTTTAACAATTGGTCGTATGATTTACTCTTTTTTCCATCCAAGTCGCAATCGACCACATTTCTTCAGATTATCCTTTGTTCCCGGCCAAGTTTTTATCATCCTTCGAGGATGCATCAAACATCAAATTCCCAGGAAAATCATCATGCTCATGATACTTGCATTGATCAATTTCATATTCCTTGAAAGCAACATAGCTCATAGAGTTATCAATATCAATATCTGTATGCAATACTTCATAAGAAGCATTTTTGGGTCCTTAATAAGATATAAAATCTTATTTTCACTAGGTAACTTCATAAGGATGCCCTCAATTGGTATGATGGCATAAGACATGTCCATCTCGAACATTTCTATCAACACTTACAACCCACTTTCTTGATAACAACATGCCCCATTTGGTTGGGCAATCAACAATGATAATATCAAGTTTCAAGTTCCTACACTGGGTAAGATGCAAGTTGCACCACCAAACCTTTCAAACATCCCACCAACTAGTACTTCTCTAGAATCCATGGAAAGTGCACTTCCCATATGCTTGTTGTTACGTTGATATCCATCCCATTCATAACTTCTAGAGGCATAAAATTTCATGATGCCCCCGAATTAAACATACAGTTATGTAGCAATCTGTCCTTGATGATAAAAGTCGTGAAGAATGGATCAACATTTAACTGAGACTCAACTAAAGATGTCCCCAAGTAAACTTCAGGTTGTTCACCTGTCTCTTCTAGTACTTGGGGTTTTTTCAATTCTGCAATGGTAGGAGGAATCTCAACAGGGTGACCTTTTCTTCTCTAAACCCCAAATATTCAAATGCTCTATTCCTATGCTCAGGGATTCTAAGCAATTCAACAATAGGAACAAAAATATTGATCTAACTCAAGATTTAGGCAATATCATAATGGACATATTTTAGCAAGGCAAAGCATTGGAAGGGAGATTGAAACACTCATAAGATGGCATGGGACTCTTGACAATTTGGGCATGAGAAGTATAAGTTTTTTTGGGATAGAAAGGCCTTTGGTAGACGCATCTTTCTTAGGATCATCTTTAGGAATGTTTAAAAGTAAAGGAGTTTTTACTTGGCTTGAGGCCCTATCCCTTTGACAACAATACTTCTCGTGTTATACTCCTTCTCTTGGGCAACCACGACATTCATCAATAATGACCTATCTTCCTCAGATGGGATTTCTCCATCATACTTCTTTATCATCAAATCTCTTAAGTATTCAAAGTCATTATTAGGTATTTCAAAAGCTTGCACTACATATATTTCACAAGTATGAGAAGGAGGAAGAAGTGGTACCCTGTGAATGCAATCCTAAAAGTTTCATCAGTTTGACCACTTATCACTTTAGTTGAAGTTTCTCCTTGTTGTGAGCTTATGGAGCAACCCATCATGCAAACATCATCATCATTATCATCATCAACTTCTTCTTCTTCTTGCTGATCTATTTCACATGGAGCATGGGGCATGAAACATCTGTCACACCAATCAATGACATCTATTTCTTCAACAACAACAACTCTGCAGCCAAAGGATCAGACACCATCTTGTTTTCCCTACACTGGGGCTGTTTATTGCCAAATCCAATAGGTCCCTTGCATATGTCATTAGATCTCTACTCATTTCTATGATGATTTGTAAATCTGTGTTGGCCTTGTTGCTTGTGCTGACCTTGTGAACTCTGTCCAATCCCTTTCTCTCCCCTGGATAATTTTTATGATATTTCTTTGATAGCTCCTACCAAAGTCTTTACAACTTCCTCCAAATCATAAACTTTACTTGTTTGAGGTTTTTCCAAGTTAACCAGCTTCACACCCTCCCTCTTAGGAGGTTTTCCAATTGCCTTGATGTTGTTCTCAATTTTTAGAGCCATGGTGAAGGCCTGCCTCAAATTGGTAGGGTTCTTGTCCCTCAAGTAGTAAGAAATTTTTTTATCAAATGCATCTGAATATTTGATCAAACATGATTCATCACATGGCCTTAAGTTAACAGCAATCTCCTTAAGGTCTTGTTAAACCTTGTGTTGAAATCATGTACTAACTCATTAGGATTCTTCTTGATATTTTCAAACTCTGATAAAAGAAACCTAGGGTCTGTTCTATCACCATATTGCAATCTAAATGCATTATTCATCTCCATCCAAGAATCAATGGAATTATCTGGCAAAGCTTTATACTAGTCCCTTGCATCTTCTTCCAAAGTATGGATAAAAATTTGATATATACATCTTCATATTCAATCTCAAAGTCTTCCATCATATTGATAAAAAGCTTTAAATGTTGATCACCAGTTATAGCATTATTTCCCTAGAACTTTGGTAGTCTATTTCTTACATCTTGGGAACTGCATTTGGATAACCAACCATCCCTACAAAATTTATAGGTCCAAAGGTATTTACAACAAATGGAGGTCTGGTGGGGGATGGGCCATGTTGTTTTGAGGAGGTGACCTTGGGGGAGAAACAAACTGATAAGGGACAGGGGTCTTTGAAACATAGGAGTATAACTTTCAAAATGGATATCCTCTAAAGGCCTTGTTTCTTGGAAAACCCTATCAAATTTTGAAAAGACAGGGGTAGAATGAGAAGAAAACTTTTCAAATTCAAATGAAGGCCCCTCTCTAGATGGAGAATTCAATTCCACAAAGAGACTACCTAATTCAGAATCACTTGAATGGAAATCTTCAATGATAGGCTGATCACTTTCATCAATGGGGATTTCTTTTCTTGACTACTGATCTCCAACAACTCTCCAGGCTCTTCTTCCTTCTGAATTTGTTTTTCCTAGCTCTAGAAATAATGTCCTAGCAGGATCCTTAGCGAAGAAAGATCTTCTTCCTTCCATATTTGCAAAGATTAGTAACAAATCTCACTTGACAGAGGTTAAGACACTGGTATTTATCAAGAATCAGATCAACAGGAGTCACCACTAAGGATTTCCACCTTAGTTGTGAAAATGCACTAAAAATATGATCTGTCAAATGTTTGTCAACACTAGCAACTAGAAATGGAATAATCTGACCTTCTTTTACCTAGATTTATCAATGAAACTTAGTGCAATAACTGTAGAAACTAAAAAAATTGCACATAACACTTGTAACTTTGAACACTTCTTACAGGCCTGAACACAAGATGATGTTGAAACAATGTACTAGCACTTAGAGCATATAAGAAATGTTTACCAAGGTCTAAATATGAACTGTAATCACAATGTCCCCGAAAACGGTGCCAATCTGGTGTTGGTACCCAAATTAATTCTCCCTTAGAAGCTGAACAACATCAAAGGTTTGACAAGAAGCTTAGAGACAAGAAGATCATGTTGTATGTCATTTTGTAGCTAGGGAAGAGATGCAACTTGCTCTTTATCACTTAGATGTGGAGAAATGGGTAGCACCCTCAAGAGGATTTGACCTATCCTCACTACTTTATGGTTGTGCCTTTCAACCAGGGTGAGAGGAACCTTTTGTAGCTTGCTGTTTGTGGAAGAGATGGAGATATCCTTCCTTGTGAAGTTATTTAAAAATACCTTGAAGAAAATGTGATCAATACAACAAAACCTAATTCTCATGAGTTGTCACTCTAGATAATGGAGATATTTTCTAGGAAAGGTTTAGGCTACTAAAGACAATGAAATCCTAATTGTTTTTGCATGTTTTAGTAATAGAAATTATGCATTTGTGCACAAACAAGACACATAAGGGTAGTATGGGTAAGATTGGTTTTTTTAAGTGAATTTTTGGTGGGAGGTGAGGTAGAATGACTTGACTTACCGATATTTGATAACTTCTACAAAAATGGAAAGCTTAACAAACAAAATGCTACTGAGACAGCTAAAATTATCCTTTAACCGTAAAGTGTGCTTCAATGGAGGCCCAAATCAACACATTTTCACACAAACTTTAAGAATCCAAAATGAAGGATCAAATTGAAATACTTAACTAAAAATTATCAACCTCTGTTTCATCACGCCTAAGATACCCTCAAAGGCTAACAAACAATCTTATAGTCATGCTAGGAGTTACAATGATTTTAAATTTGTTTGTTTCACAATCAAATGAAAGCTCTTCTGATAAATAAAATTGCAAATGCCACCAAACTATCACAAGGATAAGATCTTGTGTGATTCACAAAGATTTCAATGTAAGTTTGCAACAAGAACAAGAAAAATTATTTGTAGACATTAAAAAATGAATCAGACACAATTTCACCCAAAATCAATACGAATAACTCACATTTTATTAAACTTATCAGTAGGGGAAATTTTCTAGAACAATCTCAGATCTTGTCAATGGCTATACACTCACAACCACCTTGACACGATCAAATTTAACACAAAAGAGATAAACAAGTTTCTCGACAGCTTTCTCGTAAAGATGAGCTCTATCAAGTTTTTCTCTGGAAATTCAATCCCGACCTCTAACACTTCAACTGTTTGCTCAATAAATTCATGCAATTTATAATATTTTACAACATATTTCTCCCCCGCAAAAAAAAAAACTAAACATTGAATTTACTAGTGCTTGTTAAGATCTTGATCACGATTCCCATAATCAAATTTGCAAAAAGGTGTCAGGTGCTCAGTGCTCAAATATCTTCAAATATCTCCCACATTCAACTATTTCTTCCGTAGATCACTCTTAATATTATTCGCTAACTACTTCCACCCCTAATCTGTCAAATCAAGTTCTTTGCGTGCCCAGGAAGGAAAAATTGGAAGATCAGATCGAACCCAATAGTTAGATCATATCTTAATGGTAAAAGACATCTTCAGATCTTCCCCACCAAACCAAGATATCAAATTTATTCTCCTCTTTGTTTGGCATGTAGGAGACATTAAGAAATTATGAAGACTCGCATCTCCAGGAGCTTTTGAGTAAAAATGGAAGAAAAATCAGATACAGATGCACAACTGCCATTGATTTCTATTTTGAATTTGGATCATCCATGTGGAAGATTCAATTTAAAATGGGCCTGGGGTTCCCTTTTTCCTTTTACAACCTTTTGAAAAAATGTAAAAATTCTCATTTTGCTCTGCCCTCTACCTTTGAAAAATGGGCCTGACATGTGTCCCAATGTGGGTCCCAATGGAAACGTGCTTCCTTTTTATACTTTATCTATTTTTTCACAAAAGGAATGTTTTCCAAATTTCCCCAGATGTTCACACGTCCATTGTTGACTTAAAGAAAATTTTGACCTATCCTTTGTCAGGCTTGCGGGCCATTTTGATAATTTTAATCCTTTTGATGACAAGAGACAAAAAATCCATGCTTCCCCCGATGGCCCGCTTCCCGCTCTTTTGACTTTTCAAATTGCCACATGTCTCAATTATGCATCTTGAGATGGTATCCAAAAGTTGAGACCACTGAATGAGCGCGGCTCACCACATGTCCTAGCCTCGATGCGAATTTGTTTTAAAAGTTGAGAGCTTAGCGGAAGATGCCATGTGTCCAGTGGTATGAGGCGCTCCTTTGGTCACTTTGAAAAGTCCAAGCAAAAGGAAAAGTGAGCGTTAGCCTCCAAGTGTCCTCCTGGCACTTCTTCTAAACAAAAATCAAAGGCCGGTCCCCAAATATGCATGGTTCCTCCACATGTCCCGTGCCCCTCAAAACTTTATTGAAAAGTCTAAGTATGGGAAGACCCGATGGAAGCATCCATGTGTCTCCATTGCGCAATTTAAAAATGATGCCCAAGAGCAGAGGCCTTGAATGAGCATGGGCTCACCACGTGTCCTTTTCCCACCAAACTATATTGGCTACATAAAAATTTGTCTAAGTCCGGAAAAGTAGCGGAAGCCTCCATGTGTCCTCCCGGTGCAACTCCAAGGCCAAACTAAAAAGTGAACCTTCAAATGAGCTTCGTTCCTCCACGTGGGAAAGTTTGGGTTGAGGCGAGCCATAGAAGATTTAGAGTTCCCTACCGAGCCGTGTCCAACCAAAAAGGGCCACGTTTCCTTTTGATGCAAAGATGTAAATTTGACTGGGAAAAACACCCGTCAAACCGTAAAATGCAGAAAACGACCATTTGATCCTCGAAAATGAATTTTTCTCCAAGGATAGAGAATTTAGAAATGTTAGAAGGTTCTAACAAATTTCCCTGAGCTACATCCATTCATGTTTCTTCAAGTATTTAGGACAAAATGACAGGGGACAACAATTCTTGACTGTGGAAAATGGAAAGAACAGGACAACCCGAGTTTTTACACCCAATTTACAGACTTTTTTAGATGAACAGAGAAATGAGGAATCAACTATGGATCCATAAGTGATCCTTGGCCCAGAAAGGATTGATTACGGTAACAAAATGGAAGACAGAGTCTTTTCAAGCACAATATAGGGAGATAAAATGTGACAGAGGTCATAAACTGAAAGATTTCAATGCCAAATGGGGTGAGACTAATATGAGCACCAAAAAATACATTTTTAACAATTTTTTCTCCAATAACTTTACAATATTATGTATTACTTTATGGTGTTATGATTTATTTGTTTATTTTGTATGATATTTTTCTCCATTAGCAAATCAATTTTTGGAGCATTTTTATTAATATTGGTACTACAATATCCTATACACAAATAGATAAAATGAACCAAGGACCCAATGAGAATATTAGTGATTATTTTTTTCATTATAAGACTAATCTTACTAAAATGAACAATGTCCTAGTTGATTCTGAATTATAAGACCTCTTTTTTCAAAGCCTTTAGCATCATATCTAATCTTTAGTCATCTTTGATACTTTTCGTTACTTCGATCACTCATTTCATAACCTTAAGGAAAATGAAGGAAATCTGATTTCCAAGGGAAAAATAAAATATACTTGATCAATCTCATGCTAAATTCCAAAGTAAATATATTTTTAAGAGTAAACCTAATGAACCAAAAACTCGAGGCTAAGGCCACTATAAATGCAATGTTCCAACAAACAAACATCCAACTTCAATATCCTCTAAGACATTTTACTAAATTTTCTATACCACCTTGGGTAGTGTCACTATAGATCATTGCTAGTCACCATATCTCTCTTCCTCCATTGCTCGAGTTGGATTCTAGTCATCTTCAAGGCAATAATTTTGATGAAAAATCATATAGTTAATATCGGTGATGCAATGTGAACTCTAAATATAGATGATTTAAGGTTAAAAATGTAATTCAATATATAATTTCTTTTGATGAACTTAAAAGGGATGATCCTGCTATGTATAAACCTTCCAATGATAATGCTAAGCTTAAAATATTCAATGACCCACTTTCTAAACATGAAAAAAGTTACACCCGAGGTAACTCGCTAACTATGCTTTAAATATGAGTTTTCCTCATCAATCTACCAATGATACTTTAGATTTTATTATTTGTGCTACCACTACTTTACCACCCATCATTACCTTTACTAAATCGAATTTCGATGTTTCTTTCAAATCTTCTAGGCTTCACATTGATGCATCTATTGACAATCTTACTCTTAGTAACATAATTATCAATCCTTATTTTTAGCATAACACATGTTCACTTCTTCTTCTACATTATTTTGGATTTCCATTATCCAAAATGAAGCGTAAGTCACCTACCTCCTATGGGTGTATTTATCTTCCCAAAAAAATTGGACTCTCACTATTTACTTACCATTTGTTAGTGCATCTAAGTAGAGAATTGTGACACGGTATTAGGTATTCCTTGCTTACATCTATTCAGGTTGTCCCATATATCGTGCACTAATTTTTCAAGTTAATACATAAGCATCAGTCATTACTATTGAGGGTATAAAACCTAGAACACCTCTACCTATTATTCTTAATACATTGACAATTTCTACCACTAGTGCATCGCCCAATGTAAATAGAATTATGTCTAGTCCACCTAATAATATAATCAATTAAACATCTAGCAATGATTGTTTATTAATTATGTCATACACTCGTAGTGCTAGTCCTATCCTTTCACTAGCAGCTACTGGCCCAAATAGCTCTCTTAGAATATTTATTCCTGTCACTCACTTTCGGCACATTTCTATATCTAATATCCCTTCACGAGAGGACTAGGTCATCATACAAGGTTTAAGGTAAACACCACACCTCTAAGTCTTCTCATATGTATATTTCACCTTCTCTCGTGGTACAAATCCTTAGGAAAAATATCTCCTACACACATGGCCCCACACCTGGTCCCACATGACACCAATCTATTGACCTATGATTAGACACTTCCTTCATTAACAATAGAAGATATTGGGCCTTCACTCAATATACACATTAGCTAGATCATATGCTATTGAGAATCCTTTGGGGGAATAAAAATTTATCACTTGTTCCTTGATGACACACTTTGTTTATAATTTTAATATAATTATTAAGGAGTGGCTATACACTGAACCTCACTTTCCACACACACATTGGTGGGAAAAAAATCTTCCACTTTCTAGTTACACAATATCTTTTAATAATAATACCTATAAAATCTAATTAATCCCCCTGAAAAATTCTTGGATCACCCTTACTTTTGTTCAAGGAACAGTTTTCATCTATTTCCTTTAGGGTCAATAAATCCAAAAAAATCAAATCCTAAAAAAACCAAAAGAATCAAACATATACAAAACATCCAAAAATATTTGTATTTATTTTTCTTAGTTATTTCTATTTCACACTTATATTATTCATGTTGCACATTACTTATCATGTTATCTTGATACGTAGTATGTTATATACTTTTTCTATACACATGTGCATTCACACGGTATATTTATTTTAATGTAGAGTACACACAAATTGTTACATGAAGTAGGATTCTTGACACTTTGCTCTCTACTAGTTCTTTCGTAGCTCTAGGCATCCACTTTAAACTTCCTCACATACAAGTGCTATTATTAAATTTGTTACTATTTTATTTTCTCTTACCTCATTAAATTATTACATACATCATGTCATAGTATTTATACCTCTAACATCTACTAGGTGATTCATGTATAAAATTTGTTTTACATGTCAATTCTAAATTGAGCTCATCTTCATCCTATTTCTTGTTTATTGATTTACATATTTTATTTGTGTTTTCACTTGTTTTTGAGAAATTCCCTATGTTACTTGATTGTTTCCTTTTGGACTTGAGTTCCTTTAGTGTTTTAAGACATCCTAAGTGGTTTCCCATGTGTGTGGCATATTGTTTTTCATGACTATTATATTTTTGTGTACTTGCATGATTTTTATTACAACTACTTTGCATGTATAGACTAGAACATGCACCTTGTGTATAAGGTCCCTTATTAAAAATACCAAAAATAATATAACATATTAATCACAAAAATAAAATAATAACCCACAAAATCCAATAAAAATATCAAACCCCCAAAAAGGAAATAAACGACACCTCACCACTCATTTACTAACCCTCACCCACACATTTAATTCTATCCATCCCACCTACACATCTCGCATGCCCAATGCACTATGGACCCTATCATTGGACCCATATTTTTTCCACTCCCCTATGCACTCAAAATCTATAAAATCACTTCTCCCACATCATTTCATCCTCTCTTAACAATTCTTAGGCCTTGACTCTTTGTGCACAAAGGCTATAATTGAGTTTTCTTTCTCTCATGTTCGAGATATCTTTCTTTTATAGGCCTTAAAGAAGTGAACTAAAAGCACAAAGGAATGATAAAACATGTTGCACCACTGTTCTATCTACATTTCAAAACATACAAGAATCACAAGCTGCGATGGAATTGCGATCTCTATGCAATTTTTGGTTAATCATAACTATGATTGTCCTACGATCCGAGTCGTATACTTGTGATTTTCATTTACTATTGTTCCATTTTACATCAATTAAATGCATCTTATCTCCTCAAAATTGTTAGGGATTTGACTGAGGTAGGCCCCTAACAAAAAATAACTAAAATTCTCCAATCGTGCTTTTGTGTAAGTTAGATTCATATTTGAATGATTTTTACCCACTTTATTCAATAAAAGAAACCACTAGTGTACCCCTCTTCAAAATGGAAAAATAATCCCATATTTTTTTAATATCATTGATTTTAGAGTTTTGATATTAATTAATCTATCTTACGGGTGATTCAAAAATAGGCATACACTACATTGTTTTCTATTGCTTGTTACTAACAATTTGCTATTTTTTCTATTGTATTACTATATATGCACCATACTATACACCATGCACACTCTCCTTTTCCTTACAAAAATCCTATAACACATGTGCATATCATCTACATGTCCTCTTGTTTAGGATACACTAACATTTTCTCCATCTCACATGCCCCAAACAAGGGAGAAACTATAAAGTGATATTTCACCCTCATAACAACTCATAATAAATAAAATAAATAATAGGTACAAAATTAGACAAGTCGGAGGCTCAAAAAGGCTCACAAATCGAATTGGGTCAAGAATTACACATGGACCAAACCGTACAAAAAGGAGCATAATGTATGGGTGTTATGGCCCATTCATTACTCTTCTCGTGCTAGGAAGATTCAATAATTTTCTCATTTGTCACATTTTCTCGGGGACATATACATGCCTTTCACTCATTTTTAATGATAGAATGCATGACATAGTTCAAGTTATGGTGGCAATAAGAGTATGTGAAAGCTATCATTTCCTTTGTATGTTGTGTCATCATTTACAGATTAATTAGATTTATGTTCATTTGTAGTGGAAATTATTTGTGGGTCTTGGGAAGTGTTTAGATGACTATTATCCTCATAGGATTGAATTCCTATTTATCATATTTTTGCGGAAGGATGTGGAGAAACTAAAAATCTTCCCATAAAGCTCTATTCACCATGAGAGGTGTATTTGTACTTCTTTTTATTATCCTCGGTACATTCCACTTAGGGAATTATCACCCCAAAGTACTTCCAACTAGATCCAACACAAAGTTAAAAATATATCCATGGAAACGCTAGTAGGAGTAATCTCTCTTGTCTCACAAAAAATATGGTGTACTCTTTCATTTGTTTTTTATTTTCTACTTTACATATTGTTATTTTCACAATCGGTATAAAGTTTTCAAGTAAAAGTTTGATTTTCTATACTATGGACATTGACTACACCCGTTTCTTTTCGTATTGATCCTATATAAATAAAGACAAAAAAAATGAAGACAAAGTCCTAACATAAGCATAAATCACTTCAAGAAAAGGAAAAGTGTTTCAACACACTTAGATGACTTTTATTTTAAGCATACAATTTTAAATTTCATACTTAAAGAGGGAAATATAGAAACATATTTGGTAATTCATGTTTTGGAACAACACAGATTATGCAACACACTTACATTAACCCACACTTTCTCTATTTGGAAAACTATGCCAACTCAAGCCACATCTCACTCGGTATTTCTTGCACACATCCTATTTATTTGCATAACAGTTATATTAATTGATCAAATTATACTATACCCTCACTTATCATAATTTCAACTTTCAAAGAACCAACACATACATCTAGGATTATAGCCGATAGTGAAGGCCATAACACCCATGTATTGTGGGATGAAATTTCCACTTTGGTCCCTCTTCCTCTAACAATTTTTTTTCTGATTTAAATCCCTTGGGTACACTTCTAGTTGAAATTATTCAAGTTTTCCAGATATAAAACACATATATAAATAAGTCATTCATATCCCCATTAAGAGAGGCATTGATTCTACTTAGCACCTATCATTCTAATGAGTAAAAAAATAAAAGAAATCACAAGAAAAGCTACTCCAAGACTCCTTGAGCTCCACATAATTTGTATAATCATTCTAGGGAAGTCATTCAATCATATTTTCAAGTACCAAAACACATTATAAAACTCAAGTCAAACTAGGAAAGTATCAATTAAAATCCCATTGTTCCAAGATCATGGTTATCGGTTTGATGCATGCACTATAAATATCACATGCTAGGAAATAACATGTGTTTTGATACGTATTTGGAGTAGTGGAAACATCAACGGTACATGTGTGTGTCTAAAATCCACCTAACATTTATTTCTCAAGAATATCTCACCATTTAGAATTTTGAAGGTTAAATTAGTTACACATGGAGCATTGTGTAGCATCGAGGTCTATATTAAAAATAAGAGTAGGAAAGGAAGTAGATAATAGGAACATAAATTTATAGATTTTGATTTATAAAAGTAGCAAAGAATACAAAAAGGTCCATATCGGGGTATATTTTGGGTCATACCATAAAATTTGGGTCGAAGCTACTCATATCATAGTTTTAGTAGTGAGGCTCATTAGATAATTTTCATCCATTTCTAATCATCAAATCAGCCCGAACAACACATATTCTAGGATATCGTAAGTTCTCTTCTTCTCCTCATTTCTTTTGCTTCGATTCATTATTTATATTTGTTTAATGATTATTTCTGATATTTATATAATCATCCTTGGAAAATAAATGATTAGGATAATCTATCATTGGTTAATACCCACTAATAGATTAACCATTTAGGTTAAATCAAGTGGGTATAATAACACAAGAGGAAAAATTCTCATGACTCACAAGAGGATAACATGGAAGGTTTATAGAACCAACAAAGAGGAAGAGGTATCAAGAGAGGGATAGACTATGGAAATAATAAATACGACAGTGGAAGATGATCAAATGGCCCACATAGACTTTATGTTTGTTTTAGGTGTAGTGAAGAAGGTAATATGGAATTTTAATGTCCATAGTATCGTGCACAAGAGTATCGTCCTAGGATAAATTTTAGTATGGATGAGGTTGAAGAAGAAGACACAAAAGTTATACTAGGAGAGAGTCTCATGATGAGAAGAATAAATATTGGCCTAAGGAAATGACACTTTCAATGTGACAAGTCATGGCTATGGAGAAATATATTTTGAACAAGGTGCACATATGGAGGAAAGGTATGTAACATTATTATTGATAGTGGAAGTTGTGAAAATACATATGATTTATAAATAAATGGTAGATAAGTTAGGGTTGTAATGTGAAAAATATCCTTTCCCATATTGAGTCTCATGGTTAAAAAGGGAATTAAGTTAATGTAGATAAGATATTTCTTATTACGTTTTCAATAGGAAATACCTATAAGGATGAAATTTTATGTGACGTCATCCTAATGGATGCATGTCATGTTTTATTGGGGATCATAGAAGTTTTATAGAAAGGTAATTCATGATGGGGAAAATAATACCCATAAATTTTGGAAAGATGGAATAAATGTGGTCTTGTTGCCACTTAAATAAGAAATTAAAATAGAGATTATATTATCCATAAAAAAATTATCACAGAGATGAAGATCGAAGGGATATTTTATGAAACAAAGGTAAAGAAAGAAGTTACAAAGTTGGTACCCATACAAAATGAAGAAACACAGGTATTATAAGAACTATCAAATGTAATACCATAAGAGTGAACACATGGGTTTCCAACCAAGAGGGGTATTGATCATCACATTGATCTAATTAAAGGATCATCCATACGTAATCAAGCCATATATAGGATGAGCCCAAAATTACATGCATAATTAAATAGGATAGTATCAAAAATTGTGAGAAAAGGAGCTATAAAAGAATGTATTATCCCATGTGTAACCTTATCACTATCGAACCCCAAGAAATATGGGAATTGGAGGACATGTATAGAAAATTGATATTTAAATAAAATTACCATCAAATATATATTTCCTATATTCAACCTAGATGACATGATGGATGCATTTGCAAGAGCATTTTTTTTTGAAAAGTTGATCTAGGAAGTGGATACTATCAAATACGTATATGAGAAGGGGATTAATGGAAGAGAACCTTCATAACTCGAGCATGGTATATGAGTGGTCGGTAATGCCATTAGGATTATCTAATGCACATAATAATTTTATGAGGATGATGAATCAAGAACTATGTGATATTACATTGTTAAGTTTGTGGTAATATATTTTGATGATATATTGATATTCAATATAAGTAAAGAGGATCATTTATTGCATTTAATAATGGTGTTATAAGTATTAAGGAAAGATAAGTTATATACAAATGTGAAGAAACACAAGTTTATGTAGAGGATATTGGTATATTTGGGGTTTATAACTTCATGTAGAGATGGATGTAGGAAAACCCCTAGACCTAATGGGTTTTTGACCTTCTTCTTCCAAATGTACTAGGATATAGTGAAAAAGGAGCTGGTGGCGGTGGTTTATGATTTCTTTCAATATTTTTATATGGTCAAACAAGTCAATCACATCTTCATAGCCATTATTCTAAAAAAATTGGGTGTCACTGATCTTGGTGACTTCAGGCCCATCAACCCTTACAACAAAATGTACAAAATAATTTCAAAAATTATGGATTTTTGAATGAGGGAGGTTTGTATTAATTTCATATCCCCCAATCAAGGATCCTTCATTCCAAGAATAAAAATTATGGATATCATCATTTCCATACATGAAACTATTCACTCTGTTAAAAACTCTAAAAGGGAAGCAATGATTATCAAATTGGATATGCAAAAATCATATGACATACTCTCATAGAAATTCCAATTCGTGGTGCTTCAAAATATGGGCTTTGATACTCATTTCATTAAATTGATTATTCTTAGTCATTATAAATAGAAAACCTCAGGGTTCCTTCAAGGATGAGAGGGGCTTAAGGTAGGGAGATCCATTATCACCATTTCTCTATATGATTGTGGAAAAATCCTTGAGCAGATTGTGTTCAAAAAATAAAAATGAAAGAATAATTGAGGGAGTTAACGTAGCTAATGATGTTGAGAAACAATTCCTTCAACAATTCATGGATGACACGGTTCTTCTATGCTAAGCCTTGGTTCAAGAATCCCTTTATTTGAAGTTCATTACTAAGAAGTATGATGAGGTTTCGGTCAAAAATTAAACTTCGGAAGAGTTCTTGTTACTTCATCAATGTTAGTGAATAACAACAACATAGATTAATGAACACCTTGGAATGAAATATAAATAATTTTCTAGATATATATTTGGGAATTCCCTTGTGTGGTTATAGAATGGATGACACAAGATAAAATAAAATTATTGGAAGGTTCCATAAGAAACTAGCATCTTGGAAAGGCTCATTATTGACACAGTCCGTAAAGCCCAATTACTTCAAATTTCGATGCGGGAGTGACCATGTAAATAATGTCTATTTTTACTATCCCCCAAAAATAGAAAGGTTGTTGAGAGTATAAAACCAAGGTTTTTATGGTCCTGAACCAAATTCAAATATAGGATACCTTTGATAGCCTGGGAAAAAGTGACAAAACCCAAAGACAGAGGTGACCTTTGTCTAAAAAATATGTAGATGATGAATCAAAACTCATTGCGAAAATGGGATGGAGGTTTCATAAAGAAGAAGGCACTTGGGTTGACATCTTAAAGGAAATTTTTTTGTGGAATTTTGGCGGCAATTTAGGTTTTTTCACATATAGGGAACTACCTACAAGATCTATTTTTGGAACAATCTTAGTCAAATCGGGAGTTTCGAAGAGTAGAATCAAGTGGAATATGGGGAATAGTTTGAACATTAAATTCTAGGAGGACCCTTGGATTAGAAATCTTCCCTTATAAAGTGTAGATCCATGGAGAGATTACTTCCAATTATATAAAAAGGAGCTTGGATAGAGGGTGTGTAGTGCCCACACTTTTATAGCTCAGTTACTTGTTATTCCTCTTACTATTAGACATGTTTTGACAGGGATTTGTTATATTTTGGACATTACATTAGGAGATTTGATTTGATTAGACATGTATGGACATTTAGGCATATAGCACTGATTTAGCTTGATTACTATGTTGTTTGCATTATCTTATGATGTCATGGATACTAATTGATATGATGTTGTTTTGGAACGTAATTATATTGATGGATACTCAGTTTGTTGCATGTTGGGATTCTATGGATACATGTCATTTTATCATTATGACTAACTTATGGTGAATTATGTATAGTTGTGCACGTTGTCACACTTTTGATTCCAGAAAGATGAAATGTTAGTCTAGAATTCATTGATATCTTATTTAGTAGTTGATTTATATTTTATCGGACAGTGCGTTTAATGTGTGCAATGAGTGTGCAGGTGATAGGTCACAGGAGAACGTGGGACTCAGGCCAGCTACGTAACTTTGCACAAGTAGCCCACGGGGCTAAGTCCTAGCCGTGTTTATTGCTTGAGGCCTTAGCGTTAGAATTATTGTTTTGGGCACCATGGGTGACCCTCATTTGTAATGTAATATGTCTTATAATTATTAATTTTTCTTAAGGTGTTTAAGTTTGTGTTGTAAACTTGTTTTGGGGAATTAATGACCCCACTTGTATTAAGTTTTGAATTAGTTTAATGATGTACTTAATCTAGAGGGTTTAGGGTCACATGCAAACCCTTGGGTGGGCCCCACACCCTCTACACTTGTGCCAAATTTGCCAAACCCGAAATTGGGTTATTTTAGACACTTTTAGGGACCCCTTTTTAGTTTGGGAGTTCCCTTAACATGAAAATGAGCCCTTGGACCCTACCTAATAGGTAGGGGGCTTATTTCCAAGGCTAGAGGGAGTTTTCCCTCCCTTTTTGCCTCTCCTTTGGTCACATCCATGTAAGGGGTATGGATTAGTGTGCTTGTTAAAAGTTGCACAAGATTTGTTTTGTTATCATTTAGAGTAATTTGGGAGAAGAGGGCTAAAAGTCATTTTATCCTTTCTCTCATTTA
>CM031240.1:305913326-305918326 GCA_018340775.1 Taxus wallichiana var. yunnanensis
TATAATGATGGAATAGCCAAAACTTGTTTTTCGGATCGTTGGGTTGATGCGTGTCCTGTTGTTATGAAGTACCTCACATTTGAGGGTAAATTTAAGACAATATTTTCTTATCATCTATCCATTCTAAATTTTCTGAGAAGAAATAAGGAGATGAGCTTCCCATTTTCTCTTTAGGTCCTTGACCTCCTTTATATGTGACTATCAAAATGATAAGAAGGATACTCCTCTCCATCATGCTTGATTTCACTTCTATTTCAAAAAGGAAAAATCCTAATTACCACCCAACCTATAGAAAAAAGAGAGGATGACTCGGATAATGAAACCCTTATAGCTCACTGAAATGGAGGAAAAAAGGTGGGAAATAAGATAGTACATATAGTGTTGCTAACATCCTTTGTACAATGAAACATGGAGAAAATGATAGGGATGAGAGTGTTGTTAGGAGGGAAATGGTTAAAGATACTATTGATCGGGAAGATCACATTATTAGAGTGGAATCCATGGCATGACACCATCCTGGTGGTTAGTAAAAACCTTGTGCAAGAAGTTAGAGAATGTCATAGAAAAATTGAAATTCAAAATAGGAGAATTGGAGGAATAAATGCTGAGTTAATCATGTGGGAACATAGGATTTCAATTCTTCAAGAATAGATTGCTAAAGTTGATGCTTTGAGTAGTGCGAAGGTAATATACAGTTGAGATGAGTATCTCAAATGATAAAAAGATCGAGGGAAATGGAGGAAAATAACACTGAGAATACTCCAAAAAGAATCATCATAAAATGGAAAGATGATATGGGAGTGGGTTCTAAAGACAAGAACCAAAGAAAATATCCCTCGAGAAAGATGGACTAAGGGTGACCTTTTTCTTCCCTCTTTTCTCGTATTAATTTTTCCACGGGTTTTTTTATGTTATTGTCTTGGAGGTCTAAGTAGTTTTGATTTTTTTAAAAAAATTATATATATAATATAAGTAATTAGACAAGTTGTGGTCTTATCTTGTTTTGGCTGTACTTTTGGTCATGCCTATTTGACCTAGTGCTTTTGGTTCCTTTTGTCGACCTTTGTGCCTCGACTCTATTTTTTGTAAAGGGTTTTTTGGGTCCCTTCAAAACTAACTCTTATTACCTAAGATAGTACATATAGTGTTGCTAACATCCTTTGTACAATGAAACATGGAGAAAATGATAGGGATGAGAGTGTTGTTAGGAGGGAAATGGTTAAAGATACTATTGACTCGGGAAGATCACATTATTAGAGTGGAATCCATGGCGAGACACCATCCCGGTGGTTAGTAAAAACCTTGTGCAAGAAGTTAGAGAATGTCATAGAAAAATTGAAATTCAAAATAGGAGAATTGGAGGAATAAATGCTGAGTTAATCATGTGGGAACATAGGATTTCAATTCTTCAAGAATAGATTGCTAAAGTTGATCTTTGAGTAGTGCCAAGGTAATATACAGCTTGAGATGAGTATCTCAAATGATAAAAAGATCGGGGAAATGGAGGAAAATAACACCGAGAATACTCCAAAAAGAATCATCATAAAATGGAAAGATGATATGGGAGTGGGTTCTAAAGACAAGAACCGGAAGAAAATATCCCTCGAGAAAGATGGACTAAGGGTGACCTTTTTCTTCCCTCTTTTACTCAGTATTAATTTTTCCACGGGTTTTTTTATGTTATTGTCTTGGAGGTCTAAGTAGTTTTGATTTTTTTAAAAAATTATATATATAATATAAGTAATTAGACAAGTTGTGGTCTTATCTTGTTTTGGCTGTACTTTTGGTCATGCCTATTTGACCTAGTGCTTTTGGTTCCTTTTTGTCGACCTTTGTGCCCTCGACTCTATTTTTTGTAAAGGGTTTTTTTGGGTCCCTTCAAAACTAACTCTTATTACCTAAGATAGTACATATAGTGTTGCTAACATCCTTTGTACAATGAAACATG
Organism: Taxus wallichiana var. yunnanensis; assembly: GCA_018340775.1. Classification (NCBI taxonomy): domain Eukaryota; kingdom Viridiplantae; phylum Streptophyta; class Pinopsida; order Cupressales; family Taxaceae; genus Taxus; species Taxus wallichiana. The sequence continues at coordinate 305,915,275 of CM031240.1, forward strand.
GAGAAAATGATAGGGATGAGAGTGTTGTTAGGAGGGAAAGGGTTAAAGATACTATTGACTGGGAAGATCACATTATTAGATTGGAATCCATGGCAGACACCATCCTGGTGGTTAGTAAAAACCTTGTGCAAGAAGTTAGAGAATGTCATAGAAAAATTGAAATTCAAAATAGGAGAATTGGAGGAATAAATGCTGGGTTAATCATGTGGGAACATAGGATTTCAATTCTTCAAGAATAGATTGCTAAAGTTGATGCTTGAGTAGTGCCAAGGTAATATACAGCTTGAGATGAGTATCTCAAATGATGAAAAGATCGGGAAATGGAGGAAAATAACACTGAGAATACTCTAAAAAGAATCATCATAAAATGGAAAGATGATATGGGAGTGGGTTCTAGCACAAGAACCGAGAAGAAAATATCCCTCGAAAGATGGACTAAGGGTTGACCTTTTTCTTCCCTCTTTTCGTATTAATTTTTCCACGGGTTTTTTTATGTTATTGTCTTGGAGGTCTAAGTAGTTTTGATTTTTTTTTAAAATTATATATATAATATAAGTAATTAGACAAGTTGTGGTCTTATCTTGTTTTGGCTGCACTTTTGGTCATGCCTGTTTGACCTAGTGCTTTTGGTTCCTTTTGTCGGCCTTTGTGCCTCGACTCTATTTTTTGTAAAGGGTTTTTGGGTCCCTTCAAAACCAACTCTTATTACCCTATCTTATATGGATGTAGGAAAGGTAAATACAGTTATGGAATGGTTTATCCCAAGAAATATATCAAAGAAAAGAAATTTCCATGGAATCAATACTACTTACAAAATGTTTATTAGGAATTTAAGTAGTAATGTGGAATGAATAAAATAATTCTTGAAAGGGAAAGAGTTTGTATGGAAAAAGGAAACAATTGAGATATTTGAATTATCATTATCATTCAAGTGCACCTTTGATCTAGATAGGCTATTTTACTATGACTTCGATCAAGTAAAATTGGATGTCCTCCGAGTTGTGGGTGCCTCGGATTGAGGATAACCTCCAGAGCGAGCTGGTTCCCTTGATGGATCACCTAAAAACTACTGAAATTTATGGGGTTGAGGGTTAGGAATGAACTAGAAATAACTGAAAGTGTAAAAGGTGATACACCAAATTGTTAGGGACTTATGCTGCACAACAACACACTTAAAGATTGATTATTCACTTCAATTGATCGTTTGACGTTCTCGCACTAAAAAGGAATTCACACACACTTGAATGACCTACAAAACTTATAAAACAACTTAATGGAGGTTTTGGGAAGTTTCTAGCAGCATGCAAAGAAAAATAATCATTCCCTCAAACACACAAAACAAGCTGTTGTAAGACATTTCGAAAGCTTTGAAATTGGAGGATAACATAGTCTTTATTAATCGACAAGGTGCACTAGTAAATTATTGTACATCAAGTATGCATAAAATAATTAAGCCCCTAACTTTACAAAAACCAAGGTATAAATATAAAATCCCACCTACCATGCTCTCCAAAAATAGCACATGCAATGAAAAATAACCAGCTTTGGATAATAATAACATTTTTATGCATAGTTTTAATTCTATTCTTACAATCAATAATAATGGGAAAATGCATGGTCTGCAAAACCCAAAATTAGCCCTTCACAATTTGTTCTTATCATGATCTCACTTTCTCTTGGTCAACCTACTTTTTGGATGGTCAAGGTATGTGTATGGCCCTAATTAGCAAATAATAAGGTATTTTGGCATTTCTAAGGTAATAAATTACCTTGCCTTATCTACAAAAGTCTAATTTTGTCTATTTGTGGCACATGCATGAAAATTTATCATGTCTTACTCTTGGAATATAATTGCTTTCTTTTTTAATCGGCATGAGTAGATGATTAATTTTCTTGTTTTGGGTGACATGCAAACAATTATAAATTCCATTAACCTTAAGAAAAATGAAAATCATGCACGTAATAATATTCAAGATTGATTATGGTAAGACCAAATTCCCACCCTTGGATTTTAACATGTGGGATATAAGTAAGTAATTGAGAACCCACCATATGTTTGACTCAAGCTTGAACTAATAGGGTGAAAGAACATGAGTTAGCTCATTTTCCCTAGTGAAAGAAACCCTAAAATGTATCATTTCACACTTGTGGCTTTTGAAGGTGGCGGGTTTGGAGGAAAACCCTACGAAAGTTTACCATGGAGGCCATGCATTTTACCCTACTATAAGCCTAGGAAAGTCATATCTTCTTTTCGAGATTTGGTTCAGGGAGAGTAACTTGAAATGGAGGTTTTCGTATTTCATTTGGATTTGTTCAATACATCCAACCATTAAAGCTCGATTTGGAGCTCATGCTTTCTATCCTCTCACCTAACTTCCCGAGTTCTCTAATCATTTGTTTGGAGAGCTCGTTGTTTTGACCCCGATTCTCATTTAAAATTGTCTTGGCCGTATAGCTTGATTTTCTCTTTTGAAGCACTCCATGTTGATTTTCTCACATTATCTTGAGCACTTTGGTTTGTGCCTCTATTTTTCATATGTCGTATATGGATCGAGAGTTCATGCTTAATATATGGTTCACCCTTTCATGAGTAAGCTCTCTTCTCTTTCTTTTGTGCTTTCGATTCTAGATTTAACCTTGGCTCTCATCTACGATGCTTGAGATTTATTCCTTGACACACTAGTTGTGCATTGGCATGGCATCTAGTTGAGCCTCTATGAATGGTATTTGCATAAGGTTTTGTACAACCATTCTTAGACTTTATTTGAATCCTTGACAACCTAGGTTGAGCTCTCTAGAGGGTTGTGGGTTTACTCATTTTGGAGAGTTTGAACTTCTATGGCTTCACACTCAGCTTTTTCTCTAGCCAAAAAATCCATTAGAGGTTTTAATACTAGAAAGTACTCTCCATTCTTTTCCTGGTAATTTGACATTCTAGTTGTGTATGTTTGGTTGTCGTTTCCAATACCCTCTTGCTGCATTGGTTCCCTACATGTGTTTTAATTTTTCCCTATCTTTTGCTTGCGGGTTTGTTAATTGCAACTCAATTTAG
>CM031240.1:305923326-306160826 GCA_018340775.1 Taxus wallichiana var. yunnanensis
GTAGATACATAAATAATGTATCTATCTGTTCCCACACTTATTTCTATAGTATTTGAGTTTTATGACTCGATTACTAGAGTGAACCGATAATTAGCTATCTCAATTATCGGTTCACTCACTGGCGAGTTATAAAACTCAAATACTATAGAAATAAGTGTGGGAACAAATAGATACATTATTTATGTATCTATTATTTGTTACTTTTTATAGATGGATCTTTAGAATTCGCGTATTTCTAATAAGGTTGAAGGAAATTAATTTGTGCATTTATTTAATAGATTTTATTAAAAAAATTGTTTTTATCACTATTATTTATATAATATATTGAAAATTATATATTTATTGAATAAGTCTTGCTATCTAATATAATATTCATCCATTTATATAATTTTGATACTAGTAATTTTTTTGTTAGCCTTCTTTTTCTCCCCTTAATTTAACATATATGTATATGTGTATATATGTGCGTGTTGTAATATATGCATGTATGTATGTATGTACACACACACACACACACACACACACACACACACACACACACACACACACACACACACACACACACACACACACACACACACACACACACACACACACACACACACACAGATAGTAAGATTTAATATATAAAATTAGAGAAGAAATTCCTATGAAAATATATCTCATAAGAAATTAAATAATAATTAGAAATGAATTCATACAAATTAACAAACAAGAAAATTCTATTTTTGTTATAGATATGTAATATACATATCAATAACATTATCATAGGAGTATTGTTAACAAGTAATTTATAAAAACTTATAAATAAACTTATTGTAACTAATAAATTACAACCGATTAGGGTTTTCTTTGTATTTTTATGGAAATATTATTTAATATGAACATTCTTACTAATTACAATTTTATTTTTAATTGAATGTAGGCATTAGTGTGTTAGATTGATATGTTGTTACAAACATAAGTTATATCTATAATATAATATTTTTAAAAAGTAATATAATAATTGATTAATTTTGAGACTAGTAAATTTGTTTGTTAGCCTTATTTTCTCCCCTTAATTTAACATATATTCATATGCATATGCATATGCATATGCATATATATGTATGAATATATATATTTACATATATACATACTTATATGACTATGTATATATTGCGATATATGTACATGTGTGTGTACATATGCATACATACATAAATACACATCCATACATACACACACATAATATATAAAATTAGAGATGAAAATCCCATGGAATATAATTCAAAAGTAATTAAAACATAATTAGAAATGAAAATTTTCAAGACAAATTAACCATTATTTCTCGGAAGTGCGGCTGGTTGAGGGATAATAGCAAGGGTTCTAAGCTTGCGTCTCTCCTCACTTCGTATATACAATGGAAAAACATCAGGTCCATGGTTATATCTATTATTGAGGTGAGTCTCCGGTATCAAGGACGGTTCCTTATTGATGTATCCTAAACTTATTTTTTGGGGTTTTGGAGTTTTAAGGGTAAAAAGATGACTATAATTGAAATTGAAATGGGGTGATACACCAAAGTGATTGAGGGATTTGACTGAGTACATGCAAAATAAAATTGAGAAACAAAATACAGATGCACAAACCAATTGGTTTTCAGCTTGATCCTAAGGCAAATGCTTGTGTGTTAAGGGAATAAATCAAAATAACACAACTAACATGCACACTAAGACTGTATAGAGAACATGAAATTTGTAACAAGGGGAGATAAGTAATTTAGGGAACTAACATTCACAAGAAATAATAAGAGATACACACCACTGCAAATAATTGGAAAGGAAAAAATTGGTTCTCATTCAAAGGTAAAACTGGCAAACATTTTCTTCAGCACTCCTAAATCCAAAATTACTCTTTGTGCCTAACTAGTGCACACAATATATAGCAAAAATACTTTACAAAACCCCTCCTAAAAATAGATTGTAGTCTGTACTCGCCCACGCGTGCTAATTTTAGCCTTTATCATGAATAAATAAAGGGATAAAAATTACCATGCGTTACAATGAAGCATTAATAGCCTTAGTTACAAAAATACACTTAGTCAAAGTGTAGTTGACTGCTCTATGTTTAATTCAATAAATAAACTTGGGTGAATATTTTTGGCTAACATTAGAGACTTTCTTGATGTGTAATATTTCTCCAATGTGTATGCAACTTGGTCTTCTTGTTGTTGATTAAATAATCATACTTAATCTCTGATGTGGCACTTGCATATTCACCCACTTGCAAGGTTATTTGGCTTTATCTCTATTCTCGTCTCCGTTGTGAAGGCATGTAAAAATACATTATATGTAAAATAATGCCTTTCTTTTCAATACTTAACAAAATAACTCAACTTGCAATGTGGGGACCACCTGTAGGCATGTGTAAGAAAATAATACCCTTATTTTGTGAAATAATTTAATTAGGACTTAAAAAATGATCTTCATGAGCTCGATGTTGATCCTCTGTGTATGTATTCTTTGACTTCTTGTGAAATACACATACTTTGCAAAAGGTGTTTTTTCAAGAATTAAGGTATCCTTTGCAAAGTTAAGGTAAGATAATTCTTAACCTTTAACATATAAATTATTAGCTTCATTGAATTTATCATATACCTTTATTATAATCACATTGGTCACCTTTTGATTGAGGGCTTTGAAGTCACAGGCTGTTTTGATTAATCATTTCATATATTATACTTTACCCTTTCCTTCGATTTGGCATGATAATGCCAATGATTGTATTTAATAATGACTTGATTCACATACACTCTAGTATTAAAATACCAAGGCTAATGATAAGGGAAAAGGTCCTCCATCACAATGCATAACCCCTTAATCATTATGTCGGTGGCATAATCATCTAACCTTGGTTAGGGTTTTAGGATTTTGTGACACATGTGGTTCTTGATCTATAACCACTAAGGTTTGTATTTGAAGATTTTCATTTGATCTAGTCCATCAATCCTGGTACTTTTTCATCTCTTCCGTTGAATCACTAGTAACTTTGGTTTTGCATTTTGATTGTTGTATCTATACCGGATCATCCTCACCATTGAAGCTAACTCTGGATGAGTTATGAATTTAATGAAGGTGTTATATGTTTTGAGCCATTTATTTTGGTACCCGCTCAATCTAAACCATTCGATATTGTACGTTTAACCTTGGTGGGGTTAACGGTGACTATGTTTAGTTCTTGAGTTTGTGTTGAAATTGGTGGCGGGTTCTCCATTGTCGATCTCTATCGTTTTTTGCAACACCGATTGTTGATATTGGAACCAAGGTGAGCAAGGTGGTTCGTAATACCAACCATTTGATCTTATATTATATGGATCTTAGCCATTCGATCAAACCTGGATGAGCTAGGTGGTTTACAAAACAAAAAAAAACAAAAATCATTTCCATTGTGTAACGCAGAAAAATAGGAAAAACCTAGGAAAAATTCTTCCAGGATGCCATGAATTTTATCTCTTGAGCTCGATTTCTTGAAATTTTATCCTATTGGGCTCTATGACTTCAAATATTTTTATCTTCTGCCATTTCTTCTCTTTTTGAGATTCATAGCAAGATCTTTAGTCATGGCTGTTGCTATTGTTAGAAATTTTTTGAGCTCTTCACTCTGCCATATGACATATGGGAGGTTCTGTGCATGAATATTTTATGAGGTAGGCTTTGTAGTCATTCCTCAGTAAAAATTCTTCCATCTTGAACTATAATGCTTGTTTTTTCATTTCTTTCCTTGATTTGATACTGAAATTTTCCTGTGATTTTTGATCTTTGTGATTTTTGGCAATATTGAGTTCAAACTCGTTCCGATTCTTCAATTTTCCTCTCCATTTGGTAATATTTTGAGGGTTTTGAAAGCTTGTCTAAAAACTGCAAGTTTAAGCTCATCTTCCGAGTTCTTTGCAAAAATATAAAATATATCCTTAAGGCCATGGAATGTAGAACATTTTCTTCTTTTGTAATTCCATTATTTTAAAATCCATTTCTTTAATTCTCTCCATTCATATACAACGTTCCTCTATTTTCCATTAATGGGTTTTGGTTATCTTCAACTTTGTGGGCTTTGTTAAGTCAAAATAACAACACCCATGAATGCTCAAAAGTGAATGCTTGAGGTAGTTAGTGTGATTCATGAAACATGGAGTTATCCCAAAGTGTGGGATTTTGCAATTGCGATAACTCTCCGGAGAAGGCTGGATTCCTATCCTATCCTAGTGAAAACTACTCCAAAGTGCAGAGAGTTGCAGATTTACCACTAATATAATTTTTTCCTAAGGAGATAAAGATAGATAAAATGCATGAAAATAAAACCTACTCTAATGGAAGGTTATGTACTAAGAAGGATGTTGAACAACCCGCATAATGAACACACCACTACCGAACCTTGTAATGAAAGCAACAACAATACACCATCACCTTGCATGCAATTAAAGATGGGAAAGTTGAAATATAACACGAAAGATGGTTTGAAGCATCCACAAATCTGATTTTATTTCTCTCAAAGTTGATACAATACATCACATTTAGGGATAAAGGCACATATTTTTCATTACAATGTTCAATAGGAGGTCTAAAATATCCACAAATATTGTACAAATGAGAAAGAAAGGAGTGGCATATAAAAGTTTTCCAACCTTTTGAAATGATCCCTCCTTACAATATATAGGAAGAATGAGAGAAGGGAGAAAGAGAAATTCGAAATCTTTCTTTAACCACCCAAAAATGCATTAAAATCACCTACAACAATGATGGGTGCCACTACAAAACCCATACCTCCATGTACTTTTCCTTGTTGGGGAAGAAAGGAAGCCCATACCTTCATCATTTGGGTAGGTGAGAAATTTGGAAACATTCCTCTAAAATGGCGGACTATATTTCCTCATTTTGAAATACTTAGTCTTACTAAAATTAAGAAAACCAGTCATTGTTGTGTAGAGGACACTAAGAGATTTCCAAAAAGATATTTTTGTGCAAATCTGAGCTCCTATTCAAAATTTATGGCCATCTGAAGATGATGGTGCCCTACTACGATAATTTCCATATGTTAATATGCCTTTTCAGACTTTGATCCTACATTCCAACCTTTGAAATATGAAATTTTAGACTTTTAGGATTCAGAACTTTGGGAATTTTTAATTTGGAGGTCACTATTACTATTCACATTTCTAAGCTCATGAGACCTCTGAAATGTCAAAACCCTAAAGTCCAAAATTTGGATTTCAGGTTTCGGACTTCAAGTCGTGATTTGTGTGCATTGGGGCTTCAATGATTAGAAATTTCAAAACATCGAAGTCTAAAATATGGACTTCGGGTTTTGGACCTTTGTCTTTTCGGGGTTTGGGTTTTGGTATTTGAGGGGTTTGAGTTTTAGGGTTTTAGGGGTTTTCTCCTCCATCTGGTCATCTCACATCTCCAAAATCCCAAAAACCTGAAGTCTTGATTTTAGACTTCGGGTTTCAGACCCGTTTCCTCCCCACGTGGCGCTATTCATCTGGTGAGCTAAAAACCTCTGAAATGTTGAAACCCCAAAGTCTAAAATTTGGACTTTAGGTTTCAGGATTTAAGCTCCTTATTACCACGCTTCTTTCCACTAAGTCCCTAAATTCACCTCAACCTACCTCCAAACAACCCCACCTTTGATGTTCAAATTTCGGACTTCGGAGCTCCTTCATTCCCCGAACCAGCTCGAACTCCCAAACTCTTTTGCAATGCAATGCCCACTTGAACCGACTTAGTTCAATCTCAAAGTGTGAGCTACCATTTCAGAAACCTTTGATCATGCCAAAAAAACGAGTCCACATGTGAAGGCCTGGTTTAGCTCATGTATACTCCTTTCCCGATGTCCATTTTGCCTTGGGGGATAAATGGATAACATGCTTTTTTGAACTCAATTTGAAGCCTTTTGAAATTTTCTTCTGGATTTGGTAGCCATTCAAGTTTCTTGTAAGATTTGTTTTGAGCTTGAATTTAATATCTATTGACATTCTATTGAAACCCATTTTTAATGTGTGACTATATTTTGTGCTTCCATGATTCCTACCAATGTAATCTCTTCTTTGAAACTTGGCCTATATTTGATCTCAAGAATGGCCATAGAAATATGGGTTACTTCATGGCTTCAAGTTTCTCTATAACACTTAATTATTCCTTGATGGATGTGGAACTTTAAAAGCTCATATATATTCTTCTTTTGTAATCTGTTACAACTATTGCAAGTGATCTTCATACATACGTGGCTCCTTAAATAAAATGTTTGTTCATGCAATTGCTTGGATATGAGTAGTATGAATGAAACCTCATTTTAGTCTACAAATTTGAAAACCATTTATTGATGTCTCATTTTCCTAGCACCTTCAATTTTTGTGGTGTTTAATAGATCTCCATTCAATGACTGCAATTGAACTTTACAAATTGTAATTGTTATGATATATGAAGTAACCTCTTGAAAGAGGACTGTAGTCTATTTTTCCATTAAAAGTTGAAATTATGTATTTCTCCTTTCTATTGGGATGTAAACATACTGTAATGAAGGTTTGAGAGCTTGGAACTTTATCACATGCTTATTGGAAAATTATTCTTTAATGATTATTTCTTGACTAGCCTCTTCAAAATTTTCTTTAAAGCACATTGTTCTGCTCCATTTAATACCATATGGGTCTTCTAAGTTTTCTAAAATCAGAAGGTTCTTTTCACTTGCATCATGAATTGAGTTTGTACTTGTTTTGATCTAAATTATGTAAATTGAAATTCAAACTTCTTGGGAATTTGGTAACATTATCCCGATTTATGTTATTTTCCTTGATGAGTGCTTTAACCTTACAATCGAACTATAAACCTATTGATTATTGAGCTTTATAGATGCATTTAAAGTTTCCTTTACTCAAGTACCATGTACAATAATACAAATATATTAGCTTGAAGTGATCATGTTAACAAAAATTGGTCTTCTTAACTCAACTGTGATATTTGTTTTCTTGCCAATAAAATCTTGGTTCAAAATCTGAACTGTTACTTGTATTCTACTTCTTTACTTTTGATTCGGTGTTCTAATTCCTTCTTCCCGAAATCATCCCTTATTTGAACAGTTGATGTAGTTTTTAATACTCATTTTGTACTTCCATTTTATACTTTATTGTCTTTGAATCTCGATCATTTCATGATTTCAACTTTCAATGTTACTCTGGTAGATATCTTTTCTTGATTGCGATCTTAATTTATTTCATGATGCTACTTGACTAACAATATGGTTATTGACTTGACTTGATCTTTGAGAATATCCCTTTATTTTAATTATGAACTCAGTCACTTGAAAGATATTTGGTCCTTATTTGGCATTGCAATGGTTTACCCGACATACATGCTTTAATCAAGATTTTTGTAAATGTGCATTTCTTTTCAATGACTGTAAAATTCTATACCTTCACTTGAAATTTTGAAAACTATACTTTATTTTCCCTTTCATTAATAAAATACTTCATTCTGGACCATGATGGTCATCTTACAACCATGTATCTAAGAGTTGTAATTGTACTTTATAGCTTGTTTGGAAGTTGAAAAATGGTGAGTATTATGCATTCAATTTTGGTTATGTACTTTTGGATTGTATTCCATAGTGAATTTATTTTCTTTCTCTTTTTATTTGTCATAATCCTGAGAATCACATGTGCTTCTACAAGATAGTACTTTTCAAATATGCATCTGTTACTTTGATGTACCTTATGCTTGTTGTCTTCAAATGATCCATTTTCCTGAAACTAGATAGCACATGAGTACAAATTAAACCTTGAGCTCAAAATGACATGTATTTCCTTTTCTTTCATTACAGGTACATGATGTGTTAGATGATGTAGAAGATGAAGATGGAGCTGGAACTTGAAACAATGAAGAATGAAAGAAAACCAAGGCAAATGATGGGTTTCTTCTATACTCTTTTGCTTTTAGTTTCATGTACATGTACCATTTATTTCAATAATCATAAGTTACATCCCACGGCTTGTGTGGGAAACATTGAATTTCCTTAATGAATAAATGATATTATTTTTATAATTGAGTTGTGTACTTCCTTTTACTTTCATCTCTTATGATATGTAATGATGGTACAATGAATTAAACAACTCAATAACATACTTAATAACACTTAATCATAGGAAATGATCAAATTGAAAATACATGTAACTTAATAATGAACATCTCATGCAATGCAAACAACAACTATGTTTGTTTTTTTTGAGTCCAACTCCTCAGGTTTGCAGTTATTTCCACCTTCCTCAAGGTTATACTTTAGTTCTTTGGATATTTTGTGTAAATTTGATGAAGGTGAACATGGAATAACAACATATGTGAGGTGTTGCATTCTACAACAACACATAGCTAGCTATTTTTTTTGTTGATCCATTTACTATACAATAAAAACACAATGAAAACTATATGTACCCCCTAGTTTAGGTTCATTCATCAATGCCTTCCATCAAAAAAAAGTTTTGAGTTGCCCATTTTTGCACAAGTGCAAAAATTTTCAAACATTTTGGTGATCTTATGGGGAAAGCTGGTTGCTAGCTTATAAGACCAGTGCCTTGCTCTCTAGTCCATTGGGCATGGAGTCAAAAGTATATAACCAAAATCTCCTTTTTCTGAAAAAAAATGACCTTTCGAAAAACAAACTAAAGATGGGAAAGGATCTGGTAAACCAAGATCATGTGCATAAATGCACTTATTGAATTGAAAAACATTGCAATGTGCATGAACTACACTTATTGAAAGGAAATCCTACTCTAACCAACACTTATAAGATTTTCAATAATAATGTTTGAGAAACATACCATTCACAGAATGGGAAGTTCCTCTCCATTCAACTTGAAAGATGAAATGCATTTTGCTCTTTGCAAGCTGAAATCATATAAGGACCAAGATTGTATCAAACTTTGTGTGGTTTCCTAGATTTACGATCAACATCCCACTTCAGCACAATGTCTCCTTCATTAAAGACTCTAAACTTAGCCTTTTTATCAAATGTTCTCTTGATCTGTTTTTGATTCTTTTCCATGTTCAGAGTGAGCTTGATCTCTTAGCTCTTGTAGTTCCATAATTTTACATAACGAACCTACATTGGTTCATTCTCAAGTAATTCCATTTGATGTAGTAAATCCAATGTGGGAGCTCAATTGAAATAGGCATTCTTGCCTCATGTCCATAAACAAAATTGTATAGGTGAATTTCCAACTGATCTTTTAGGAGTCACTCTATCAGCCCAAAGTGTTGAATTCAACATCAGATACCAAGCTCTTTGGTTTCCTTGAGTGTTCTTTTGATGATCTTAAGCAGATTTTTATTAGTACTTTCAGCTAATCCATTACCTTGTGGGTAATAATTAGATGAAGTAATTCAAATAAATACCATGTTTAAATAGACCAATCTATTACCTTTGCACCAAGAAAAGCTAAGGCATTATCTAAAATGATAGTTGTTGAACACAAATCTGTAAACTATACCTTCATAAAATGATAAGATTGAAGTCTTATTAGCTTCTTTTAAGGCTACTGCTTTAGTCCATGTGTGAAATAATCCATGGTAGTCAAGATCCACTTGTGTCCTTGTGATGAAGGTGGATTTATCATGCCAATGAAGTCAAGACCCCACTTACATGAATGGTTGATCCACTTGAAATAGGCTGTAAGGGCAGTGAAAGCTAATCTTTCTTTTCCAACAAAGAATGCACACTTCTTACACTTTTTAATCCATTCAAAACAGTCCTTGAATATGTTGGGCCAACAATAACCAACTTTCATAATTTTAAGAGTTGTAGTACATGTTTAAGAAGTGACCTCCTGTAGGTCCTTCATGAAATTTAGATAATAATTGCTACTCTATCATAATCAATACAACAACAAAACTCCATTGATATCCTTTTTAAATAGCACACCATCAATAAAAACATAAGGTATGGCTTGTAATCTGAAATACCTTCATTTTTTTTTATCCATACCTTCTAGGATAAGTACCATGTTTAAGTAATTGATCAAATCTGACATCCAACTTGATCTTGGAACCTCCGGATTGAGTTCTAGTTGCTGATTTTCAGGTTGTAATAAAATTTTAGGTTGCTGATATGAAACTGCAGCATGTTGTGATGGCTGTAATGAGTCTGCAGCTTGTTGTTTTTCCATATCAACAATCAAATGTTCACATAATCCTTTTCCTCATACTATTTTTTACAACATGGATGTCAACATCATACTCCATAACCTTTGTAATCCAACCTTCTCACTTCTCATTCAATTCCTTGTTCAATAAGAACACTTTAACACTTGGATGAGAGACTAAAACATGAATCTTGTTATTGGAAAGCATGTACTTGAAGTTTTTAGTCCTCTAACTACAACAAAGTACTTGTTTTTTAAGAAAAGTGTACCTTGTCTCATAGTCATGTAAAATTTATCCAAAGAAAGCAATGGGTTGTTCTATATTCTCATCATTAACTTGAGTTAATATGGCTGAAATAGTTTCAGCTCCTGCAAGTGCATACATAGTGAAATCCTTATCAAAATTAGGGATTTTCCAAAGTAGGAGCTTGTGAAATAGCTGATTTAATAGCCTCAAATCCTTTTCTTCCTTCACTGGTCCAAGAGAAAGTTTTGTCTTTCTTTAACATAGTTGTTAATGGCTTAACCAATGCTTGTAAAATATGGAACAAATCTTCTAACAAAGTTGATTTTTCCAGAAAAATTTGTAATGCCTTCTTATGATGAGGTAGGGATAATGTGAAATTGCTTCAATTTTGAAAGGATCAATAGCTAAACCTTTCCTAGAAATAATATGTCCAAGTAATTTACCTTCATGGACTGAAAAGATGGACTTTTTGGGATTCAATGATATTCCAAACTGCCTACAAAGCTGAAAAGTATGTCTTTAAATGCATAAGATGATCATCAAAATTCTTTGAAAATATAGTAACATCATCTAAATAAACCAAGATGCATTTATTTAAAAGGATATGAAAATCCATATCCATTGCATGTTGAAATGTTGCACCAACATTAGAAATTCCAAAAGGCATTCTTTTATAAGCATAAGTCCCCCACTTTGTGGTGAAGGTTGTCTTGTATCTATCTTCTTTCTCACAAGAATTTGATTGTATCCATTATAACCATCTAAAAGGGACAACCTATCTAAACCTAAAATTGTTCTTAAAATTGATCCATATTGGGCAAGTGGATAATGATCTTTTAATGAAGCTTTGTTAAGATCTCTAAAATCCACACACAACGGATTTCACCATTCTTTTTCAAATAAGCATAAGATTAGCTACCCAACTTGAATGCTTAATTGGAAAGATAATACCTGATTCAATTAACTGGATAAACTCTTTTCTCATTAATGGCTCAATCTTGGGATTTATAGGCTTTTTTTCTACCTTAATTGGTTTTGAATTTGGCTGTAATTCTATGGTATGTTGAGCTAAACTAGGATCAAATCCTCTCAAATCTTGGTATTTCCAAGAAAAACATCTTTAAATTCTTTGCATAAATTGATAAAAGATTTTTTTTAGCTAAGGAACATACCTTTCCAATGAATAATTTATTTTCATCATCAACTAAGATCTCTTCATAATTATCTACATGAGTTGAGATATTTCCTTTGTCTTTTCTTAGCTGATCATCTAAACTAAAAATATCCTCTAATGTGACCAGCCCTTGAGGAACTTTTTTGTCTTTAATTGAAAAATATGGTCACCATATAAGTGCTTGTAATTTTTCTTGATTAACTAAAAAAATTCAGCTTCTTGCTGTAAAATCTACATATTTGTTCATCATCTTCAAAAACTTGCCAATTTTCTTCATTATCAGGCACTAAAGGTCTGATAATCAACTTTATATGTGGCTGTATATTTTTCCATTTTCCATCTTTCTAGCACTTCAAAGCTAGCTCCAACTACTGCAAGTTTGTTTACATGTTTATTTTCAGCTCTTGGGACTGATTGTATGTTAATAGCTTCAAAATCATCCATTAAATCTGAAACTCTATGTTTGTAAGATTTCAACAATGAGTTCTTACAAACATTAAATTTTTTACTTGATTTATCACTAGCTCAGAATCACCAAACACTTGTAACATGTTGATTCCTCTCTTTCTAGCCCATTGTAGGCCATGAATTAATGCTTCATATTCAACTACATTACAAGTACATGAAAATTACAGACTTAGAGATGAAAAATACCTTTCATTTGAAGGGGAAGTAAGCATCAAACTTGCACCTTGTCCTTTTTTTGTTCTTTTCTCCATCAAAATGAAGCTTCCATAAGCCTTTTTGTTGTATTTTTCTATTTTGGACAACAAGGGAATAGGTGCATTTTCTTCATGTAAAACAATAAACACCAAACAAACCTTCTTCTTCTACTTCCTTGAAAGGATCATAAGCATGTTCTTCTTGAGTTTTTTTCATCCATAAACAAGTTAGAAACACCATCTAATGCAAGAAATTTGTGTTGTGACATCAAAATCAGTCTGATCTATGGCTGCATAATTTTCTACAACATTTGAAGCATGAGGTTCAATATGAAATCTAGCCAAAGGCTCTGAATTAATTATAACTTTAGTTCCATACCTTGTAGTGAAGAACAAAAATGACCAATCTGAAGAAAGATAACCTCCTATATTTTTGTAAAATCTCTTGATAAACATAAGGCAAAAGTAGGGAGGTAGATCTACAACAGTTACATCTTGTAAAATTGAAACATTGGGACAAGCATGTAATGTTACCTCCAAATTTTTAATGACACCAACTATGTTAGTTGTTGTTCCATCTAGCTGTAAAACACACTCTTTTTGTAGGTTCATATTACAGGCCCAATTTTTCTACAATTTCTTTAGGCATGATTATATTGCTTGCACCACTATCAACCATGTAGTTATGAACTAAATGATCTCTAATAATAAGAGAAAGATAGAAAGGAGGTGGATTTTTAATATCATGAGCATTTAGAACACTTTTGTACCATCCATATAACATCTTTCATATGGTCTTGATCAACTTGTACCAAGGAACCATATCATCTTTTTGAGCTTCTTTTCTCTTTGGTTTTGAAGAAATCTACAACTTAGCAAGCTCTTGAGCAAGTAAATCTTGTTGTCCTGAATTTAAAGCATCCCATAATGAAATATTGATATTTTTTTTTCATAACCTCAACAATATTAAAAGAAGAAACAATTTTAGAAAAACTTCTATAGTTTTAGCATAAGCTTTAGAAAAAAATGACTCTACTTCAACAGCTTTTGAAATATGAGGTATGAATAATCTTCTAGGATCAGATTGTAACTATTTTTTTGCTCTTTAGGAGTTGAAATGCTTGTTGTTTTTGAAGGAATGAAATTGTTTTCTATTTTTTGACTTGCACTTGCTTGTTTTTTTATCGGTAACTATAGGTAAAATAGGTCTTTTTGTTGTTTTTCTTCATCTTGAGCCTTTTTTGAGACCTAGTTGTAACAACAATAAAATATTCTTCACCAAAACTTACTAAGTTTTGTTCATGTGGTTTTTGACTATGAGTTCTTTCTTTGCCCACCCTCCATTTGAGGCATGTACAATGTTTCAGATTGAGGTTGTGTAACAAGGCTCAAATTCAAGAATGCATTTGGGTAATTAGTAAGGTGAATGAGGTTGATTGCAAGGTGTACACCACTCTTTTGAAGCCATATTGACTGGAACAAGAGCACTAGATGAACTAGGAGCTTTAGGATCAAATTGCTTTGGTTGATAAGGCTACCTATAATTCTTGATTTTGTTGGTATGGCTTCCTATTTTGCTGATAAGGTGCTTGATAAGGTCTATTAGGTTGAGCCAATTGTCTCTTTCAATTGATGTTAACTTTATTTCCCATGTGTCTTACAAAGGCTTAAGTAATTCATCTTGAGGTGTTGTAATAATATGCTCTATTATGGTAATAGGTTATGGAATAGGTGCCAAATATGCCATAATAGGCATAGAGGGCCTAGGAGCTAATTTACCATCTTGAATAAGGTTGTTTTTAGCTCTAATAACAATGTCATAAGTTTTTGGAAGTGTAGTTCCTCCCATGGACTATATCATGGCTGAAATATCACTATTTAAGGCTCTAAGATAGTATAAAAATGCATGATCAGCTTGAGGCTTAACACTTGGTTGGAATTCTTTCCCAAGTTCTAGAAATTTGATATTAAAACTAGCCATAAATTCATGGGAGCTCTTTTGATTGTGGACAAATTTCTATGAGAGATAAATGGTCAAATTGTCTTGAAACTACTTAAGTAACTAATTTCCCAATTCATCCCAAGTTGTTATTGTCCCTACTTCTAAAGTTTGGTACCATTGCAATGCTTTTTCCTTTAAATGATGCAGCTAAAAGTCTTAAAGCTACATCTTCATGAGTAATATTATGAACTAAACAAAGGGTTGCAATGTCTTTAATATGCTCAATAGGGGTAATATGATTTTCACTAGTAAATGAGGGTAAACCTTTTAAGGAAGCAACATGTATATCATGATAAAAAGAATAATAATCAAAGGGCTTCCATTATTAAAAGGTAAAAAAATTTCTAGGTGGTGGTTGAGCCATTGGAATAAATGGGATTTGAACAACAAGATTGATACATGGTGAAGAAAGTGGAGGAGGGTTGCCAAAACCGGCCTTTTATAGGGTAAGGTATTGCCAACTCTTCTTCTTCTTGTTGAATTTAAAGGAAAAGAAATAAAATTATGAGGAAGACCTCTTACCATTGATCTTGTAGTCACCTTAGGCATGGAACATGCTACAAAATTAGTCTGAAATCAGCCTTACAGAGTCACCAAATAATTTTATTTTGATTTTCAATGAATATTTACATCTTTTCCTTCTAAAAGTGTTGTTTTCTTTGCTTTAAATCTGTTGTAACTTGCTGAAAATTTACTAAAATCTGATTCCGTCCCACTTTGGGTGTGCCAAAATATGTTATCTCTCAGAAGTGCACCTAGTTGAGGGATAATAATAGGGGTTCTAAGCTTTTTATTCTCTCCCTCACTTCTTAGATATACAATGGAAACACCTCAGGTCTGTGGGTATACCTATTGTTGAGGTGAGTCTCTGGTATCAAGGTCGGTTCCTTATTGATGTATCCTAAACTATTTTTTGGGGTTTTTAGAGTTTTAAGGGTAAAAAGATGGTTATAACTGAAATTGAAAATGGGGTGATACACCAAATTGATTGAGGGCTTTGACTGAGTACATGCACAATAAAATTGAGAAAAAATTTAGATGCATGACCAATGGGTTTTAGCTTGATCCTAAGGAAAACACTTGTGTGTTGAGGGAATAAATCACAACAAAAACAATAGCTAACATGCACACTAAGACTATATAGAAAACACCAAATTTGCAACAAGGTAAGATAATTAATTCAGGGAATTAACATTCACAAGAACTAATAAAAATACACACCACTTGCAAATAATTGGAAAGGAAAAAATTGGTTCTCATTCAAGGGAAAAACTGGAAAAAAATTGCTTTTAGCACTCCTACATCCAAAAATTCCTCCTTGTGCCTTGCTTAATGCACACAATATATAGAAAAAATACTTCACCCAACCCCTCCTAAAAATAGGTTGCATATCTGTACTCACCCATGCATGCTAATTTTAGCCTTTATCATGAATAAATAAAGGGATAAAAATAACCATGCGTTTACAATGAGGCATTAATAACCTTAGTTACAAAAATACACTTAGTCAAAGTGTAGTTAACTACTCTATTTTTAATATAATAAATAAACTTGGGTGAATATTTTTTTAATATTAATGACTTACTTGATGGGAAAGCTTTCTCAATTATTTTGTGAAAAATAAGGTAATTAGGACTTCAAAATTATCTTCATGAGCTCTAATCTTGACCTGCTCACTTCGTGTATGCATTCTTTGACTTGTTGTGGAATACACATACTTGGAAAAAGGTGTTTTTCCAACAATTAACGTATCCTTTACAAAATTTAATGTAAGATAATTCTTGAACTTTAACATATAGATTATTAGCTTCATTGACTTTAGCATATACCTTTATTATAATCACATTGGTCACATTTTGGTTGAGGGATTTGAAGTCATAAGCTCTTTTGATTAATCATTGCATATATTATACTTTACCCTTTCCTTTTATTTGGTATGATAACATCGGTGTTTTAATAGTCTTGCATGTAATGATTAATATATGTTCCATTTTGATGACTTGATTCACATACACTATAGTCTTGTTATCTCATTTTTGTGTTTACGTCAAAAATAAGATAACCCTAAGAAATTTTGAGCTGGTTTTCTAAGAATGCCCTTTTAGAGATAATCGGTTTTCAATTTAAATAGCAAGACAACATGTGTTTTGGATGCTTCATGTTGTGTGTTCCCCGAAACCCGAAACCCACATCAAGTAAGTCTTTGGGTTTTCTTTAAGCATCGAGAACATACCTTCGTTTGTTTCATGTCGGTCTTCCCGAAATCTGATTTACTCCTTTGTTTCATGTTTGAGGGTCTTCTGAGCATCAGAACATGCCTTCGTAAAAACATGCTTCATGTCGCATGTCTTCTAATCCTGAAACCCGATTTACTCCTTTGTATCGGGTTTCGGGACCATCAAACATCATGCTTCATGTCGCTTGTTTCCCACAACCTGAAACCGAATTAATACAAAATCCTTTGTGTCGGGTTTCTGGATATCCGAAGCATGCTAACATGGCATTAATGTCGAGTTGTTGGGTAGTTGACATATGTCAACTAAAGTGTATTAAATGTGGAATTTCTTATAAATATTCGGATTTCCACGTCATTTTTACCAGACGTACTTTTTACCTCGTGGATTTTCGTGCATGCATCTTCGACTCAGAAACCTGACTTGCCTCTGTGCCTGATTGCATTGCTCATTTTTTATTATTTTTCATCCTGATTAAAGTTATTTCCCTTTATTCTTTGTTTGTGGTATTTGTGGAATAATTGTGTAAAGGATTCCTCCAAATTTATTTCTTTCTCTTGTTGGGGTTATTGGGGTTTTATCTTTTCCATTTTGGAGTTGTTTTCTAATCAAGTTTATGTTTTAGGGTTCCCCCATTTTGGAGTGCTCACTTTTTTTATTCCTTGGAATATATCATTGTGATTAAAATTGTATCAGAAATATCAACAATGGAGAAATGTTTGCATGTTTCAACCTAACAAATTACCCGATTCCCTCTTTTCGGGTTTCGCAAGGTGCTTTGCAGTTTTGAAACCCGTAGTGTATCGGAGGTTTAAGGTGTTGGGAACTTCAAACATTTCGGAATCCTCCAAAGATAGCCGATACTTCAAAATCTTTGACATCTCCAGTGTGTCGGGTATTTCAATCTTTCCGCCATCTCCAGTGTGTCGGTACTTCAAACTCCCCGACATCTCCAGTGTGTCGGGTATTTCAATCTTTCCGCCATCTCCGACACTTCAAACTCTCCGACATCTCCAGTGTGTCGGGTATTTCAATCTTTCTACCATCTCCGAAATTTTCAAACTTCCCGACATCTCCAGGGTGTCAGACATTTCCAACTTTTCAACATTTCCAGTGTGTCGGGTTTTCCGAAGTGTTCAACACCTTCTGATCTCTAACACTCTCCTCCTTTGAAATTCCTCATTTTGGACCGTGGTTCATCACAAGATAAGACTAAAAAATTCGGGGAGGATGAAGTAAAATTTAGGAAGGTGGAGTCTCCCTCCTACATTGATTGTAATTACGACATCCGGGATACAGAGCTCGAAACATAGATATGGAGGATTTTTGGAATAGGGTCAAGAGCTCTTCCCAAACTCCATGGATGAAATCAATAGTTGGCAGTGGTCTACCTCTTGCAGCAGGTTTCCCTATGTCCGCTCATTTCCCCGAGTTCATCTTAGCCTATGCTTCGAACTATGACTCTGCTTCTCATTCTGTGAAAAATCAGGTGGGAGAAGTTGTAATCAAGTTAGACGGAGGTTACTTCGATGACCTTCTCAAGCTACCTAATTTTGAGGAATATGGAGATGTGGATCTCAAGTCAGCCCAAAAATCTTGGGACAATGATCAGGAGGACTATATCAAACATGTGAAAAAGAAGTTCCTAATCAAGGCCAAGCTAGCTTTATTTCCAGGTTCCCAAAACTTGTTCCTAGAAGTGATTTCATTCAAGAAATAAATGATATCATTACTCTGTTAAGTCAGGTTTTTGGTTTCCCTGAATCAAATGTTTTCCAAAGATGGATGTACCAATTCATGATCATTATCAAGAAGAATCAACAGGGGATTGATTGGGGTACTCTTATCAGTAATTGAGATAGATTCTCGAATGATAACATTCTCGTCTCTTTGGGAAGTATTATATGTCCTCGTATGTCACCTACGCAGCGGCCAGCATGAGGAACTATCCTGGATTAGACATAAAGGGGAACAAGACGATGGAGCATGTTTATCGGTATTTTCCTCAGCTAAAAAGAAAAGGGTAAATGATGCCTTCTTTTATGAGAACTTCTGTAGGTTAAACCCCGAACTGAGGAAAATGAGGGTCTCTGATGAGGCATGGGCCGAAGTTTCAAAATGGGGTTGTGTCTTCTTGTACTTAAATAAGTTCACATATCTTCGAGTAGTCATGTACCCAGGGAATCCTTTCCTTTTTCCTAGATATCCAGGGGACAAGATAATCTTGATGGAGTTGGTCAGGCAATTGTTGGATTTTCAAAAATTCCAACAGAGTAAACACAAGGCCACTGTATCTTTCACAATTTCTATTGGAAGGTATACTTGTTCAATAGTGGTGAAGGTCAAGAACATTGTACATGAGCTTAAATACAAGTTGAAAAAACACATGAAGCCTAGAGATGGATTTGATTTTCAAGCAGTCCTTAAGTCATATGGAACTCTGCACCCACATGTATGAAGCATAGAAGACATCTGGATTGATTTACGTTATGAGGTTGATGTCCGAAGAAAAGATCATAGCAGGTTGACACTTGCAGAGATTCAAACACTCGAGCTCGCTGACATACCAGAGGGTACTGGTGATAATGAAAGTGTTCTGGATCCTTCCTATGATGGATTGAATGAAGATCGAGATGTTTTCCTACCTATTGATTGGTCTATCGGTCAAAAAAGCCTCCATTACAGATAGATCGGCCCTAATTCTTGCACACACCAAGGCATGGCTCATCTCTTGGGGAATGATTTTCAAAGAAGATAAATTTTCAAAGTTGGTTGCTGCAAAAACGGGGCCCTCCAAAAAGGAAAAGGACAAAAGATCTTCTAAGGAACCTATAAAGGTCAATTTTGTTAAGAAGAGAAGAGTAGAAGAAACTCCTTCAATTGGTACTCTAGTTGAAATGGTGAATGTGCGAGAGTCACCAACACCACCAGAAATAGGAGAAATTTCTTTGGAAAGAGAAGTAAGCCAGCCCTAGTTTCACCATTTGCTGAATGCCCAAATGAAGTGACCCTATCTCTTGCATCCCAAGCTTTGGCATCAGAATCTGCACTTCCAACTTCACAACCACTTCTACCCCCTCTTTCCCCATCTACTTCATCAGTCATGGCCAGCATTTTCTCTAGACTCTCACCCCTCTCTGCTGGAACCAAAGTAACTACAAACATGCCCCCTCCTGCACCTCTTTTCACTGAATCTGCTACCACATTGGTAACTATCCCCACTCCACCAGTGGATCCTCCTCCCCCTGAAAGTATGATACCAACTTCTAAAATAATGGCAACTCCCTCTGACATGCCTCAATGGTTACTTGAGAAAACTCCGAGGAAAAGGAAGGTGGTTGTACCCATATCAACCTTTGATTTTAGTTCACTCAAGGCTTCTACTACTAAATCAGCCAAGAAACCCAAAATAGTTTCAAGGGTTTTAGTTTGCAGAGATCGCCACTCCCATGACTGACAAAATTAAAGAGGATATAATGGCCTCTGACTATTAGATAACCAAGGTGGATCTAGGAGAAGTGACAATGGAAGGAGCACAACAGGATGCACGAGATGTTATGAACATGATATGCTAGAAATTGAAGGAAACAAAGGACAACAATGATAAGCTTAAAGAAAAAGTCAAGCAGTTGACAGAGGTATTGCTTAAGCTCTCAAAACCCCTTGAATCCATACCATCTTCCTTTGTCCCTGTCGGGTTTGATTTCTCATCAGTGCCTATAATTGAGAAGATTAATGAAAAATGGAGAGTGGTCGATGAATGGACCCAAAGGCTGCTCCAACAGGGGAAAGAAGTGATTCAAGACACCATAGAAGTTTATCAATCTTTGGGGAATATATAGAGTGATGGGGAAAAGATGGATGATGATTTCTCCCAAGAAATTAGACACCTTGATTTGACTTTCGAAGCTCTCCAGGTATTGAAGAAAATTCCATCATGCATCTTGGTAGAAGAAGGCATCATCCCACATGTGGATAAGCATTTCCAACTAACCAAAGCCATCAGGTTCAGGGTAAAGATTCTCAACAAAGCTTGCGGTAAATTGAGAGAATCAAGAGATCAATTGATTGATGGAAAAAGTGACCTGGAAGAATAACTGCTGAAAATTTTTGTAAAAGTGTCAGTTGAAAACTCAGGCATCCTATTAGCTGATGATATTTTCAAACAAATACAAGAATCTATTCAGCATGAACCAAATCATGGATTTGGTATTGAAATGATTCACAAGTTTGTAAATATTGAACATTCTTTAGAGGCCCTGAGAAAACTCAACAAAAGATTGAGAAATCTTCCTGGTAGTGCCAGTGACACTCACGAAATATGTGAAGTCTTGAGTGATCATTCCATTGCGTTGATGAAAATGAGATGCAAGGTATAATCCAAAATTTTAAAGAATTTCAGAACAAACAGGCTCAGTTAGAGGAAGAGAAAAATGAGGAAGAAAAAGATGACGATTCAGACTAAGTCTTGATGCGATGTGTCATTTCAATCTTGAAATTGACATGTCTTTTTCATTTCTGTTTCGTCACATATGAATCATATTGTGACTTGGTCTCCTGCGTGAGAGCCAAGAAAAATAGGAATCTTGTTAAAATACTGTTTTATAGGGTTTGTCCTATTTTCTCTCAACTTTTTTTATTATAAATAAGGGATGTGCATACATTCCAAAGGGTTGAGATTTTTGGAATATTGAGAACTATTGTGAAGAAGAAAAACTATGTTTTCTTTTTATCATTTGAGGAATACAAGTTGATGCTATTTTGCAAACTTTGTGTTGTGAGATGTATCTTTCTTAAGATATTGTTCTTATGTTCGTAATCTTAAGCTATTCTTTGTTTAGCATCTTGATGTTTCTAATCATTTCAGACATTACATTTGTTATCTAAAGCTCGTATGATTATTTCATGCTCTGTGTTTACTCGAAAGAAAATGCGTTCCTCTCATTTCCTTCCATTGTGTTTTTTCATAATAATAACTTTCATTCCAGTCCATTTATAAAGATAGCATCTTCATATAGTGTGGATATGGATTTCGGGATTCTATCCCAACCCCAATGCTTAGATTAGTGTGAATATTGCACGCATTATTTCTTTTTTGTTTTAGATTAGTAATAAACAAACATCCTCACTTGTCTTTGAGGAGGGATTTTATCCCATGTACTGTGGTTGAATTTCATATTTTGACTTGACAAAATATCCAACCAATAGTTTTTGGTGACTCCTTTGGGAATACAGATTAATAGTGTAAAGCTTATCCTCTTGGTGTATGGCGACTCTGTATTTGCCTTATTTTCAACAAGACCTCTTTCCCGGTTCAAGCTGGCTAGAAATATCTTCACTCGGCCCCGCCGAGCACAAGGTGAAATTGATCCACTCTTTGAATTGCTACAACAACATAATTTAAGTCTTTCCCCCAACTGCATTATTTCCAATCGAACCATAAGTTCTTCTGCCTATGCGGAGAAACTGGATCCCCACAGAACAGGAAGCGTCTGCAACTTGTCATGCATTATTCTTATCTGACACTCGGATCCCTATACGCACTCTTTTCAAAAGGATGGCAGCACAACCTATGCCCTGGGGCGCAACTATTGGTCCTCTTTCTTTAACTTTTCCATTGCATGAGTTACCACATGGTTCATGTAAAAACATTCCCAAGTTCAATGGCGATGGGAAGCAGCATCCTGATGAACACATTGCTTCTTTCTTTGTAGCATGCGGTGTCCTTGGAGTAGCTCACAAAGATGTCTTCGTTTGACTCTTCATTGAAACATTACACGTGAAACAACTGAATGGTTTTACCACCTTCCAAATGCATGCATCACAAATTGGGCTACCATGAGGACCAGATTCGAAGCACGTTTCAAACCAGCCAAGGATTCTCATGCTTTGTTAGCACAACTTACTCATATGAAGAAGGAATCACATGAACCCATGCGGGACTTCATGGAAAAGTTCAACAAGCTGATCCGAAAGATTCCGAAAATAGTTGTGCTTACTCCGGAAAATTATAAATGCTTCTTCATTAATGCTTAGCCTCTCGATGTGAGCTTTCTATTAAGAAGGTCAGCTATCCCAGATTTGGCTATCGCTCAGTCAACAACTATTAAAATAGAGGATGATCTCATTTTGGCTGGAAGAATCAGGAAATATGTACCCAAACCTAAAAATCAAGGTTCTTCTCAAGGTAATACTGACACTATGATTCAAAAAATGGCTAATGATTTGATTACTTTAAAAAATCAAATGTCCCAGCAGGTGAGCAATGTTCCATATCGGGATATCCTTAGATGGAATTTCAATAACACCAATGGTCACCTATAAGTTATAGGCCACGGTTAACTCCTGCTCAACCAGATCTGGCAATCAAAGCTCCTCCCGTTAACGTGGTAGTAGAAATAGTTGAAAAAGAGGAATAACTAGAAGAACAAGATTCCCCCGAGGCTTTTGAAGCTTTAGGATAGGCTGATGAGTCTTATGACGATTCAGATGGTGACTCTAGCATTAGGTATTTGGAATACGAAGAAGATGAATGTGCACCGGATGGCCAATCATTTGCCATCTTCACTCGATCCCAATCTCAGAATCCAAGAAAACCTCTTGGAAACCCCAAGGAGAATAACAAGGAACCTTCCATCGCCATAGTTAAAAGGGGTGCTCCTATTTCAACACAAGCTGAAAGAGAAGTCACCAAAAAAGTAACTTCTCCTCATTCTCTTTCTCCTAAGGTCAGTGCCTTAGCTCAAGCTCACGAGATTAGAACCGAACTTACCATCACTCCTTATACTTCTTTTGATATTATCGATCATGCAAAAAGAACCAAGATCTAAATGTCAGAAGTAGAATACCTTAAGTCAAATCCTGAACAGTCTGAAAAACTCACCAAATTCATTAGAAGTAAAGCCACCATTCTCCCACCTTCAAAAGGTCTTTTTCCAAACCCTACTCAATCCCCACCTTAGAACAATCTTACCTCTACTTCTTCTTCAGGAAATATTGAACCATTTTATTTGTCTTTGCTAATAAATGGGTTTAAACTCAGCAATTACATCATTGACTCGGGGCCTCCAAAAATGTTATGCCCGCAAAAGTAGCGTATGCCCTTGGGCTTACTTTGAATAAGTCATATGGATGGTTTTACTCCATGGAAACCAAACAAGTTCCTTTGATTGGTCAAATCAAAGATGCAAAGTTTGCATTCATTGCCTTCCCAGAGAAGAGAGTGAAAATGACCATTCTAGTTGCTAACATTCCTACATCTTACGGTTTCCTCTTAGGTAGAGGTTTTTGTAAAGACGTCGGAGGAGAGATTAATATGGATTGGACCAAGGCTAGGATTCTAGTCAATGGGGTTTATCATGTTCTCCATCCCGAACCTCAGGAAAAGTATTTGGTAACTAAATCAGATGACCCTAAGGCTCAAATTCTTTTCGAAGATGCTAGTTTTGGAAATTATTTCATGACATCAAAGATACCAGTTGTGGACGTAAAGAAAGAAGATCCTAATGCTATTTGGACCCTTAAATTCGATGGTATCTATTTAACCACCGGATTAGGTGCTGGTGTAGTTCTTATATCTCCTAATTTTGAGATCTTTCCTTCCACCTTCAAATTGCAGTTTGATAATACTAATAACACGGCTGAATATGAAGCTCTGTTACTAGGATTAGAAATGGCCAGACATAAGGGAATTCAAAATCTCAAGGTTTAAGGGGACGTAAATCTGATTGTCAATCAGGTCAAGGAATCTATCAAGTAAAAAATGATCACTTGAGACATTACAGGAACAAAGTTTGGGATAATATAGAGTGCTTTGATGCATTCTCCATCAAGGCAGTTTTGAGAGATTATAACGACAAGGCTGATTCTTTGGCCATGTCTACATCCCTCCTTCTCCCTCACCCCCAGTTCAAACAAGATACATACACCATTGAGATCGTGTATCATCGTCCCAGTATCCCAGATAATGCGGCTCATTGGCAAGTGTTCAATGATGATCAACAAGTGTTGACTTTTCTAGAAAAAGATGACAATTTTAGTGAGCTGTACTTTGAAGGTTTAGAATCAACTTTCCATGAATCTATTTCAGATCCATATCAAGAGGTTGATGGTGAGTTTATTCAGCTTAAAGGCAACAAGATTCCCAAAGGTCTGGTTTCTCTGGAGGGTTTGTTTGACAAGCATGACTGTTTCATTCAAAACAAGAGACAAGTTGAAGGAGCTTCTTCCTCGGAAGTAGATCAAGTCAATCTAGGTTCGTCTGATCAACCTCGGATGGTGAATATTGGGAAATGTTGTTCCCTTAAGGAGAAATCAAAATTCACTTCACTCCTGAAAAGATACATGGATGTCTTAGCCTGGTCCTATGTAGATTTAAAATCCTTCAAGCCCAAAGATGTACAACACAATATTCCTTTGAAGCCTGATGTGAAACCTTACAGGAGAAGAAAAGTCATTACAATCCTAAGATCTTAGGGACTATCCTTACAGAAATTCAGAAAATGTTAGATGCCAGAATTATTTTTCCAATCCATCACTCCACTGGATTGCTAACATCATCCCTATCAGGAAGAAGAATGGTGAAATCCAGATTTTTGTTGACTTCTGGAACTTGAATCAGTCTTCATTAAAAGACAACTATCCCTTTCCTATCATGGATTAGGTGTTACAGAATGTTACTGGATCAGAAATGCTATCCATGCTCGACATATTTTTAGGATATAATCAAGTTGAGGTAACTGCGGAGGATCACCACAAGATGGCCTTCACAACCCCATGGGGGACCTTTGCTTACAGGAGGACGCCTTTCGGCTTGATCAACGCCGGAGCCACCTTTCAAAGAGTTATGGACTTGGAATTCAGAGACCTGATGGGAAAAGTCATAGTGGTATATTTGGATGACTTGACCTTTTTCTCTAAAAAACGGAGTGATCATTATGATCATTTAGAACAAGTACTCTTGAGATGCAGGCATTATGGGATTTCATTAAATCCTAAGAAGTCCATGTTCGGAGTGACTGAAGGAAAGCTGCTGGGTCATATTGTGACTAGAGAAGGAACCAAAATTGATCCAGAAAGGGTGAAGGCCATTCAGATCCTTACCCTACCCACAAGTAAAACTGGAGTTCATTCCTTCTTCGGAAAGGTCAATTTCCTAAGAAGGTTCGTACCTGATTTCACTGATAAAACATAGGATATCCTTAGGATGATGAAAGGAAAAATTCCATTTCGATGGAGTACTGAAGGGAAGCTTGCATTTGAGGAAGTCAAAAGGTTAGTTTCTTGCGCTCCTATCCTACTATGCCCAGATTTTAAAAAGATTTCATCATGTACATCTACGCCTCCGCTCACACAGTGTCAACCATCCTGATGCAGGAGAACGGGGAGGGCATTGAAGCTCCCATCACTTTCATGAGCTATCCATTAAAGGAACATGAACTAAAAATGTCACAAATTGAAAAGCATGCTTATGTAGTGGTATGAGCGGTGAAACATTTCAGGTACTATGTGCTTTGAACTCTCATACCCTCGTTCTCGTTCCCGACACCGCCGTTAAATCCATTTTGACTCAACAAGAGCTGGGGAGTCAACGAGGTACCTAGATAGCTAAAGTTCAGGAGTATGACTTGGACATTAGACCTACCAAGTTGGTATGAGGAAAGGTCTTGTGCCAATTGATTGTGGAAAACCATGCTTGAAACAGAATGTGAAAAGACCGAAGATACCTCTTCAAAGTTTCCCATGGTGCTTTTCGTGAGCACAATTGATGAATGGTACACATATATTTATTTCTTTCTGACTTATGGTGAATTCCCCCACATTTAAGCCAAAAGGAGAAGAGGAAAGTCAAGTTAAGATTTGTAAGATACCTCCTGTGGGTTAACGGAATATATAAGAAAGGTATTGATGGGGTATTCTTGTGATGTGTTGATAAATCACAATAGGTTAAAGTTATTAGAATCCTTCCATAGTCTAGCATGCGAGAGGACATTTCTCATCCTCTGTAACAACTTATAAGATCCTATGGGCTAGGTACTATTGGCCTACTCTCTTTTGGGATTCAACAGAGTGGGTGTCCAAGTGTGAAGATTGTCAACATTTCATTGGTCATCCTAAGCTAGCAGCTCTTCCCCTGAAGCCTGTAGTGATTGAAGAACCTTTCCGCCAGTGGGGAATTGACTTCATTGGAATGTTGAATCCTACTTCCAGTGCCAGACACAATTACGTGCTGACTGATATAGACTATTTTACCAAGTGGGTGGAAGCCACGCCAATCAAGAAAGCAACCTCAGAAGCCGTGTGCAAGTTCCTTAAAGAAAATACAATTATCAAATTCGGTGTGCCTCACAATATTGTGGCTAACAATGCCTCCAATTTCTCATCGCATGAGTTGACAAAATTCTGCTATGGATTTAGCATCACCCTAGCTCACTCATCTGATTATTATCCCCAAGGCAATGGGCAAGCTGAGTCCAGCAACAAGAACCTAGTTACCATAATTAGAAAGGTAGTAGATGAAAACCAGAGGACATGGCACAAAGCATTGTATGATGCATTATGGGCTGATCAGATTACCCAAAAGTGAGCTATAGGAATGTCTCCTTTCCAAGTACTACATGGGATTGATGCTGAGATACCTATCTCAGTAGAGTTTCCAACCTTACAGTTGGCCAAAGCAGTCAAAGATGTGACCTTTTAAAATTCTATTGAAAAAAGGGTTATGTACCTAGCTAGGCTAGAAGAGGAATGAAGCAAGGTGGTTGATTGCATTGCAGATCATCAAAGAAAAGTAAATAAAAATTTTGACAAGAAATCAAGGCAACGTAATTTCCAAATTGGAGACCTGGTGTTGCTTTGGGATAATAGGAGGGAGCAGAAAGGAATGCATGGAAAGTTTGATTCTTTGTGGAAAGGACCTTTTAAGATTCATCGGCTAAGTGGTGAAAATAGTTTCCATCTATCATATCTTGATGGGGAGTTACTCCCTTTTCCTTTCAACAGCCAACATCTAAAGTTGTTCCATCATTAATGCAAGATGCTCTTTTGTATTGTACATACTTCACTTTTTGTCATGTGTTTGCTTTTGTTTTTCATTCTTTCCTTGTTTTTGTTTTTCGGTTTTCTTATTTTCTGAATCCGTAGCCCAATGGATAAAGCCAGAGATTATGAGTTCTCTTCCTCTGATATCACAAAGAAATTCCCCAACTAGAGCCAGTTATTATCTCATTTTTGTGTTTACACCAAAAATAAGATAACCCTAAGAAATTTTTGAGCTGTTTTCTAAGAATTCCCTTTCAGAGAGATAATCGGGTTTTCAAGTTTCAATAGCAAGACAACATGTGTTTTGGATGCTTCATGTTGTGTGTTCCCAAAACCTGAAACCCGCATCAAGTAAGTCTTTCGGGTTTTCGGGTCTTCCGAGCATCGGAACATGCCTTCGTCAAAACATGCTTCATGTCACATGTCTTCCAATCCCCGAAATTTGATTTACTCCTTTGTTTTAGGTTTATGGGTCTTCTGAGCATCGGAACATGCCTTCATCAAAACATGCTTCATGTCACATGTCTTCTGATCCCCGAAACATGATTTACTCCTTTGTATCGGGTTTCCCATACCATCAAGCATCATGCTTCATGTCGCTTGTTTCCTGCAATCCGAAACCTGATTTAATACGAAATCCTTTGTGTTGGGTTTCTGGATATCCCAAGCATGCTAACATGGCATTAATGCCGAGTTTTTGGTAGTTGGCACGTGTCAACTGAAGTGTATTAAATGTGGAATTTCTTATAAATATTTGGATTTTTACGTCATTTTTACCAGACGTACTTTTTACCTCGTGGATTTTCGTGCATGCATCTTCGACTCAGAAATCCAACTCACCTCTCTGCCCGATTGCATTGCTCATTTTTTATTATTTTTCATCCTGATTGAAGGTATTTCCCTTTATTCTTTGTTTGTGGTGTTTGTGGAATAATTGTGTAAAGGATTCCTTCGAATTTCTTTCTTTCTCTTGTTGGAGTTATTGGGGTTTTATCTTTTCCTTTTTAGGGTTGTTTTCTAATCAAGTTTATGTTTTAGGGTTCCCCCTTTTGGAGTGCTCACTTTGTTTTATTCCTTGGAAGATATCATTGTGATTAAAATTGTATCAGAAATATAAACAATGGAGAAAAGTTTGCATGTTTCAACCTAACAAGTTTCCCGATTCCCTCTTTTTGGGTTTCGTAGGGTGCTTTGTAGTTTTTGAAACCCGCAGTGTATTGGGAGGTTTAACGTGTCAGGAACTTCAAAAATTATTGCATCCTCCAAAGATAGCAGACATTTCAATCTCTCCAACATCTCCAGTGTGTCACGTATTTAAAACTTCCCGACATCTCTAGGGTGTCGGACATTTCTAGCTTTCCGACATTTCCGGTGTTGGACATTTCCAACTTTCCAACATTTCCAGTGTCGGTGTTTTCAAAGTGTTCAACACCTTCTGATCTCCGACACTCTCCTCCTTTGAAATTCCTCATGTCGGACCCTGGTTCATCACAAGATAAGACTAAAAAATCAGGGAGGATGAAGTAAAAATTTAGGAAGGTGGAGTCTCCCTCCTACATTGATTGTAATTACAACATCCGAGATACAGAGCTCGAAAACATAGATATGGAGGATTTTTGGAATAGGGTCAAGAGCTCTTCCCAAACTCCATGGATGAAATCAATAGTTGGCAGTGGTCTACCTCTTATAGCAGGTTTACCTATGTCTGCTCAGTGCCCCGAGTTCATCTTAGCCTGTGCTTCAAACTATGACTCTGCTTCTTGTTCTATGAAAAATCAGGTGGGAGAAGTTGTAATCAAGTTGGACGGAGGTTACTTCGATGACCTTCTCAAGCTGCCTAATTTTGAGGAATATGGAGATGTGGATCTCAAGTCAGCCCAAAAATCTTGGGACAATGATCAGGAGGATTGTATCAAACACGTGAACAAGAAGTTCCTAATCAAGGCCAAGCCACTGTTTCCAGGTTCCCAAAACTTGTTCCTATAAGTGATTTCATTCAGAAATCAATGATATCATTACTCTGTTAAGTCGGGTTTTTGGTTTCCCTGAATCAAATTTTTTCCAAGGATGGATGTACCAATTCATGATCATTATCAAGAAGAATCAATAGGGGATTGATTGGGGTAATCTTATCAGTAACGAGATAGATTCTTCGATGACAACAGTCTTGTCTACTGGGAATTTTTATATGTCCTCGTATGTCACCTACATAGTGGCCGGCATAGGGAACTATCATCTATTGGACACAAAGGGGAACAAGACAATGAAGCATGTTTATCGGTATTTTCCTCAGCTAACAAGAAAAGGGTCTGAAGACCAATTCAAAAGGGTAAACGATGCCTTCTTTTATGAGAACATCTGCAGGTTAAACCCCAAACTGAGGAACACGAGGGTCTCTGATGAGGCATCGACCAAAGTTTCAAAATGGGGTTGTGTATTCTTGTAATTCAACAAGTTCACATATCTTCGAGTAGTCATGTACCCGGGGGATCCTTTCCATTTGCCTAGATATCCAGGGGACAAGCTAATCTTGATGGAGTTGTTCAGGCAATTGTTGGATTTTCACAAATTCCAATAGAGTAAACACAAAGCCACTGTATCTTTCCCAATTTCTATTGGAAGGTATACTTGTTCAACAATGGTGAAGGACAAGAATGTTGTACATGAGCTTCAAGAGAAGTTGAAAAAGCACATGAAGCCCAAAGATGGATTTGATTATTGCAAGGAGTCCTTAAGTCATATGGAACTCTGCACCTACACATACCAAGCATAGAAGACATCTGGATTGATTTACGTGATGAGGTTACTGTCCAAAGAAAAGTTCATAGCAGGTTGACACTTGCAGAGATTCAGATGCTCAAGCTCAGCTGACATACCAGAAGGTATTGGCGATAATGAAAGTGTTCTGGATCCTTCCTATGATGGATTGAATGAAGATCAATATGTTTTCCCACCTATTGATTGGTCTATCGGTGAAAAAGCCTCCATTACAGATAGATCAGCCCTAATTCTTGCACACACCAAGGCATGGCTCATCTCTTGGGGAATGAGTTTCAAAGAAGATAATTTTTCAAATTTGGTTGCTGCAGAAGCGGGGCCCTCTAGAAAGGAAAAGGACAAAAGCTCTTCTAAGGGACCTATAAAGTTCAAGTTTTTCAAGAAGAGAAGAGTAGAAGAAACTCCTTCAATTGTTACTCCAGTTGAAATGGTGAATGTGCCAGAGTCACCAACACCACGAGAAATAGGAAAAATTTATTTGGAAAGAGAAGTAATCCAGCCCCTAGTTTCACCATTTGCTGACTTCCCAACTGAAGTGACCCTATCTCTTGCATCTAAAGATTTGGCGTCAGGATCTGCGCTTCCTACTTCACAACCACTTCTACCCCCTCTTTCCCCATCTACTTCATCAGTCATGGCCAGCATTTTCTCTAGACTCTCACCCCTCTCTGCTGAACCAAAGTAACTACAAACATGCCCCCTCCTGTGCCTCTTTTCACTGAATCTACTACCACATTGGTAACTATTCCCCACTCCACCAATGGAATCTCCTCTCCCTTGAAAGTATGATACCAACTTCTACAATAATGG
This sequence comes from Taxus wallichiana var. yunnanensis, assembly GCA_018340775.1. Lineage (NCBI taxonomy): Eukaryota > Viridiplantae > Streptophyta > Pinopsida > Cupressales > Taxaceae > Taxus > Taxus wallichiana. Next base: position 305,954,442 of record CM031240.1, read on the forward strand.
CAACTCCCTCTGACACGCCTCAATGGTTACTTGAGAAACTCCAAGGAAAAGGAAGGTGGTTTTACCCATACCAACCTTTGATTTTAGTTCACTCAAGGCTTCTACTGCTAAATCAGCCAAGAAACCCAAAATAGTTTCAAGGGTTTTAGTGGACACTTCGGGACATAATTTTGTAGAGATCACCACTCTCGCAAATGACAAAACCAAAGAGGATATAATGGCATCTTACTATCAGATAACCAAGGTGGCTCTAGGAGAAGTGACAACAGAAGGAGCACAACAGGATGCATGAGATGCTATGAATGTGCTATGCCAGAAATTGAAGGAGACAAAGGATAGCAGGGATAAGCTTAAAGAAAAGGTGGAGCAGTTGATGAGAGTATTGCTTAAGCTCTCAAAACCCCTTGAATCCATACCATCTTCCTCTGTCCCTATCGGGTTTGATTTCTCATCAGTGCCTATAATTGAGAAGATTAATGAAAAAGGGAGAGTGGTCGATGAATGGACCCAAAGGCTGCTCCAATAGGGGAAAGAAGTGATTCAAGACACCGTAGAAGTTTATCAATCTTTGGGGAATATACAGAGTTATGGGGAAAATATGGATAATGATTTCTCCCAAGAAATGGACACCTCGATTTGACTTTCAAAGCTCTCCAGGTATTGAAGCAAATTCCATCACGCATCTTGGTAGAAGAAGGCATCATCCCACATGTGGATAAGAATTTCCAGCTGACCAAAGCCATCAGGTGCAGGGTAAAGATTCTCAACAAAGCTTGCGGTAAATTGAGATAATCAAGAGATCAATTGATCGATGGCAAAAGTGACCTGGAAGAAGAAATGCTGAAAATTTGTGCAAAAGTGTCAGTTGGAAACTCGGGCATCCTATCAGCTGATGATCTTTTCAAACAAATCCAAGAATCTATTCAGCATGAACCAACTCATGGATTTGGTATTGAAATCATTGACAAGTTTGTAAAGATTGAACATTCTTTGGAGGCCCTGAGAAAACTCAACAAAAGATTGAGAAAGCTTCCGGTAGTGCCAGTGACACTCACAAAACATGTGAAGTCTTGAGTGATCATTCCACTACGCCTGATGAAAATGAGATGCAAGGTATAATCTAGAAGTTCCAAGAATTTGAACAAACAGGCTCAGTTAGAGGAAGAGAAAGATGAGGAAGAAAAAGATGACGATTCAGACTAAGTCTTGATGCGACGTGTCATTTCAATCTTGAAATTGACATGTCTTTTTCATTTCTGTTTCATCACATAGGAATCATATTGTGACTTGGTCTCCTGCGTGAGAGCCAAGCAAAATAGGACTCTTGTTAAAAGACTATTTTATAGGGTTTGTCCTATTTTCTCTCAACTATTTTTATTATAAATAAGGGATGTGCGTACATTCCAAAGGGTTGAGATTTTTGGAATATTGAGAACTATTGTGAAGAAGAAAAACTTTGTGTTTTCTTTTTATCATTTGAGGAATAGAAGCTGATGCTATTTTGCAAACTTTGTGTTGTGAGATGTATCTTTCTTAAGATATTTTTCTTATTTTCATAAGATTAAGCTATTCTTTGTTTAGCATCTTGATGTTTCTAATAATTTTAGACATTACATTTGTTATCTAAAGCTCGTATGATTATTTCGTGCTCTTTGTTTACTCGAAAGAAAATACGTTCCTCTCATTTCCTTCCATTGTGTTTTTTCCATAATAATAATTTTCAACCCAGTCCATTTATAAATGGCATCTTCATATAGTGTGGATATGGATTTCGGGATTCTATCCCAACCCCAATGGTTAGATTAGTGTGAATATTGTACACATTATTTCTTGTGTTTTAGATTAGTAATAAACAGGTAGCCTCACCTATCTTTGAGGAGGGATTTTATCCCATGTACTGTGGTTGAATTCATATTTTGACTTGACAAAATATCCAACCAACAAGTCTTAAAATACCAATTCTAATGATAAGGGAAAAGGTCCCCCTCACAATGCATGACCCCTCAATCATTATCTTCATGACATAATCATCTAACCATGGTTAGGGTTTCGAGGATATTGTGACACGTGTGGTTCTTGACCATGGTAGAGTTTTCTATAACCACTCGGTTTGCATTAGCAGATGTTCATTTGATCTAGTCCATCAATCCCGGTACTTTTGATTCTCTTTCGTTGATTCACCGACAACTATGGTTTTATGTTTAGATCATTGGATCTATACTAGATCATCCTCACCGTTTAAGATAACTATTGATGAGTTATGAATTTAATGAAGGTGGTATATGTTTTGAGTCGTTGATTTTGGCACCTTCTTGATCATAACCATTCAATCCTTTACTTTTAACCCTGGTTGGTGACGGTGACTATGATTAAGTCTTGAGTTTGTGTTGAAATTTGTGATGCATTCTCCATTATCAATCTCTTTCTTTTTGCGACAATCGATCATTGATCTTGGAACCAAGGTGAGCAAGGTGGTTTGTAATGCAAGTTGTTTGATAAAATTTGGATTAGTTAGGTTGTTTATGAAACAAAACAAACCAAAATAATTTCCATTATGCAACACAAGAAAAATAGGGTGAAGCCCCGACCAAATTATTCCATTCCTCCATCAATGTGCTCCCTTGAGCTCAATTTCCTACATTTTTAGCCTATGGGGCTCTGTGACTTTGAATATTTGTATCTTCTACAATTTTTTCTTTTCAAGATTTTTATCAAGATTTTTTGTCATGGTGTCCACTATTGTTAGAAATTTTTCGAGCTCTTCACTCTGCCATAGGACCTATAGGAGGTTATGTGCATGAATATATTATGAGGTGAGATTCGTAAGTCATTCCTCAATAAAATTTCTCCCATCTTGAACTGTAATGCTCATTTTTTCATTTCTTTCCTTGATTTGATACCAAAATCTTCCTGTAATTTGTGATCTTTGTGATTTTTGGAAATATTGAGTTCGAACTCATTCCGAGCCTTCAAATTTTATCTCCATTTGGTAATCTTTTGATGGTTTCAAAAGCTTGACTAGAAAACTACTAAGTTTAAGCTCATCTTCCAGTTCTTTGTAAAAATATAAAATATATCCTTAAGGCCATGGAATGTAGAAAAGTTTCTTGATATATACTCTATTCGATTTTCTTTGCTTTCCTACCTTGCATTATTTTAAAATTTGTGGCTTTGATTCTCTCTATTTATATGCAATGTTACTCTATTTTCCATTAATGGGTTCTCGGTTATCTTCAACCTTGTGGGATTTTAAACTTGATTTGAAGCCTTCGATATTTGCTTCTAGATTTTATAGCCATTAACGTTCCTTCTAAGCTTTGTTTGAGCTTAACTGTAATATCTTTTGACATTCTATTGAAACCCTTTTTTAATGGGTGACTATATTTTGTGATTCTATGATTCCTACCAATGTAGTCTGTTCTTTGAAACTTGGTCCGTATTTTCTCTCGGAATGGCCATAGAAATTTGGTCACTTCATTACCTTTTTTATGTCTTCAACAAGATTACAAGGGTTTGGTCATTTTCGAGTTTTATCTATAGAATGTTGACTGATTCCTTAATGCCTTCAAATTTTTCTATAAAACTTAATGATTCCTTGATGGCCATGGAACTTTACAATATCTTATGTCTTCTTCTTTTCTAATCTATTACAACTATTGCAAGTGATCTTCATACATACCTAGCTCCTTAAATCATATGTTTGTTCATGTAATTGCTTGGATATGAGTGGGCGAATGAAACCTTAGTTTATTCTGCATCTTTGAAAACCTGTTTTTGATGTCTCATTTTCCTAGCACCTTGAAGTTTTGTGATGTTTAATGATCTCCATTCACCGAATGTAATTGTAATTTACAAATTTTACTTTTTATGATTGATGAAGTAACCTCTTGAAAGAAGAATTCAGTCTATTTTTACCTTAAAATATGATATTTTATACTTATCCTTTCTTTGGGATTTAAAAGTACTATAACGAAGGTTTTAGGACACGGAACTTGATCATATGCTTAATGGAACATTATTCTTTAATGATTGTCTCTTGATTGGACTCTCAAAAAATTCTTTAAAGAAAACTATTCCTGCTCCATTTAGTACCATATGGGTCTACTAAATATTGTGAAATAATAATATTCTATTTATTTGCATCATGACTTGAGTTTGTAATTGTATTGATATGAAGTATGTAACTTAAAATTCATACTTATTGGTAATTTGGTAACATTATCCCGATTTATGTTATTTTCCTTGATGAGGGCTTCAACCTTACACCCGAACTATAAACCTATTGATTATTGAGCTTTATAGATGCATTTAAAGTTTCCTTTACTTAAGTACCATGTACAATAATACAAATCTATTAGCTTGAAGTGATCATGTTAACAAAAATTGATCTTCTTGACTCAACCGTGATATTTGTTTTCTTGCCAATAAAATCTTGGTTCAAAATCTGGAACCGTTACTTATATTTTTCTTGTTTACTTTTGATTTAGTGTTCCAATGCCTTCTTCCTACAAATAATTCTTTGTTTTGACAATTTCGTAGATTTGAATACTCATTCCATACTTCCTATGTATACTTTATTGTCTTTGAATCTCGATTATTTCAAGATTTCAACTTTCAATGTTACTCTGTAGATATCTTTTCTTGATTGTGATCTTAATGTGTTTCATGATTCTACTTGACTAACAATATGGTTACTGGCGGCTTGACTTGATCTCATAGAATATCCCTTTATTTCAATTATGAACTTAGTAGCTTGAAATATATTTTGTGCTTATTTGGCATTGCAATACTTTACCTAAAATACATGCTAAAACTGAAGATTTTTGTAAATGTGCATTTCTTTTTAGTGACTATAAAATTTTGTAGCTTCGCTTGAAAATTTGGAAACTATAATTTCTTTTCCCTTTCATTAATAAAGTACTTCATTCTAGACCATGATGGTCATCTTACAACCATGTATTTGAGAGCTGTAATTGTACTTTATAACTTGTTTGGAAGTTGAAAACTAGTCATAGTATTATGCATTCAATTATGTTTATATACTTTTGGATTCTATCTCTGAACCTGAAACCATTCTTTTCTTTATAGCTTCATGATCTTGATCATTTTGAATTCCTATGTAGCTTTGGAATTTGTTTTATCATTGAATGCAATCTGCATTTGTTAGTACAAAATTCAAATCATGAATTGAGTTCTTTTCTACTACAACCTATACCTGCACACTTAAACAAAATAGTTAGAAAACAATAGGCTTTATCCTCTCTTGTATTCCATAGTGAATTTCTTTTCTTTCTCTTTTATTTGTCATGATTCTGAGAATCACATGTGCTTTTACAAGATAGTAATTGTCAAATTTACATATGCTATTTTTATGTACCTTATGCTTGTTGTCTTCAAATGATTTATTTTCCTAAAACTAGAGAGCACATGAGTATAGATTAAACCTTGAGCTCAAAAACTAATGTTTTTTCCATTTTCTTTCCTTTCTGGTACATGATGAGTTGGATGATGCAAAATATGAAGATGGATTTGGAACTTGAAACAATGAAGAATGAAAGAAAACCCAAGGATATTATGGGTTTCTTCTATACTCTTTTGCTTTTAGTTTCATGTACATATACTATTTATTTCGATAATCATAAGTTACATCCCACAGCTTGTGTGGGAAACATTGAATTTACTTAATGAATAAATGATATTATTTCTATAATTGAGTTATGTACTTCCTTTTACTTTAAGCTCTTATGATATGTAATGATGGTACAATGAATTAAACAACTCAATAAAATACTTAATAACAATTAATCATAGGAAATGATCAAATTGAAAATACCTATAACTTAATAATGAACATCTGCAATGCAAACAACTATGTTTGTTGTTTTTGAGTCCAACTCCTTAGGTCTGCAGTTATTTTTCCTTCCTCAAGGTTGTACTTTAGTTCTTTGGAGCTTTTGTGCAACTTTGATGAAGGTGAACATGGAATAACAACATACATGAGGTGTTGCATTCTACAACAACACACATAGCTACATTTTTCTTTGTTGATCCACTTACTACAACTGAAAACACAATGAAAACTATATGTACCCCCTTAGTTAGGTTCATTCATCAATTCCTTCCATTGAAAACAAAGTTTCGAGTTGCCCATTTTTGCACAAGTGAAAAAATTGTCAACATTAACTAACAAGAAAATTATGTTTTTGTTATAAGTATTTGATATACATATAAGTCGTAGTTGTTATAATAATATTGTTAAAAAATCTACCACTCACGAAGGGTAACGGCCAACAAAAAGAAAAAATCTACCACTCAAAGGGTAATGCTTCACTGGGTAACGCTTTTTTTGTTTCTCGGCGGTTGGTTTCTTGTTTTTCTCTTTGTTTTTTGCTTTGTTATGTCTCATCTGTGTAGCTGTTTTTGAGCTACGTTGAGCTTCACTGTAATACTTGGATTTTGATCCATTAACTCTGTTTCTCACTCCTATTCCGGCTCTCAGGCCTCTTTTGTATTCAAGGGTATAGTCCCTTTCAAAAAACTATTTGCCAATATTAAAAAAAAATATTGTTAAAAAATAATTTAAAACATACTTATAATTAAATTTATCATAACAAATAAATTACAATTGATTAGGTTTTCTTTATATTCTTTATGGAAATATTATTTAATATGAAAATTCTTATTAATTATAATTTTATTTTTATTTTAATGTATTCACTAGTGTGTTGGATTGATATGTTATTACAAACATATGGTATATTTATAACATAATTAATTATTTATTTTTAAAATTAATATACTAATTGATTTGTTTTGAGACTAGAAAATTTATTTGTCATCCTTCCCTTCTCTCCTTTATTTTACCTAAATAAATATTTATGTGTTGGGATAGTGTAATTTTATTTTTCATAGGATTAATGGTTATCAACACATCTAGTATATTCATATTATTAATTACAAATAAAAATATAAAACAAAATATACTTAGTAATTCAAAAAATAGAATATTTAAATGATCACAAAGAAGATGAAAAAGAAGAAGAGTACATTTAGCTAATTATAGACTCAAGGAAATGAGATCTAGAAATTTTGTATTGTCATACATGCTAGAAGGGGTTTGTAGGTGTTTTATTTGTGAACTTGGGAGTGCAAATTGAGTAGGAAAAAACAATTTTGTAGGTATGAAATTATAAAATTGTTCAAGACCCAAAAATGGTTGTATATGGCAATGTAATAGTGTTCTATAACTTTTTCCCCCTTGTAAATAACAAAGAAAAGATTCATTCTAAAAATCTAATTGTCACACATGTGGAAAAGATTCGGTATGATGTAATATAGCTTCAAATACAAACAAGTAATATATGATACAAAAAAATGTTAGTTGTTGGGTTGACACACAATCTGTAAACTAACTATTTTAGCATTGATACTCTAAAGAGGCCTCAAACATCACATAGTTCCCAACCTAGCATGTGATATCTATATGGAATAAAATCACTTTAGTGATATGATCAATTGATAATATAACAATGACTTGTTGTTTTTAGGTTAAATTAGTTTAGATGGTCTATAGCTTGGTAATTTTAACTTTATAAAATGGTTTATTGTACTTTATACTTGTGTAGAGAATGCTTATAGAGTTTGCTAGTAAGTTTTTAGTAATTTAGAATATCTTGTAGTTATTTTTAATGATATTTGCAATAGGTAGTCTTAAATTTTTCAGGTGAGAAAACTATTGATTTAGACTTTATTTTATAGGGGTTCATAGGTATATCTTATTACATTAAGGAAGATCCACATGGAAATTATTGATCCATAAGATGATATAAATTTTAGAAAGTGACAATTAGGTGGATGGGGAGAATCCATTAGTTTTGGACCAAAATATTGGACAGTTTGGTCCCATATGGATGGTATTTTATTGCTACGGGATGGGATTCTAAAAAGTTTGGGAATGATTCTTGGGATTAATATAAATTTATAGATAAATTAAGTAGCTTTGTGAGTAATAGGATAGTGGGAATAATGAATCAATTCATGTGATGAGACTAAGGATATGCAATCTATCTTTCAATGTGTGCACAAGTCATGATTAAGGGATAAAGCCAATGTTTTCATTACAAAAAGATTAATTCTCAAATGTAGGTGTCTACACACCCCCACACTTACCTCCAAGTATGAAATGAAATTACATGCATAAATAAAAATATAACTTAATGTGTAAACACAGGTTTGAATTTTCTCAAAGTTCTTTATTTTGCTCACGTGTTTGTCTGAATCTCCATAGAAAAAATTACAACACATAATGTCATCAATATTCAAAGAAATATGCAAAATTTAACTCATATTTGAAAATTTACTGCAAGATTGTAAATTTAAATTAAAACATGTAAATTTACAAAGTAACATAGAAAGCGGAGGTATGCCTATTGATATTACTAAAGGATAATATTCTTGACGTTATTCTTAGAGAATTGGATTAGGATAAATGTGTAAATTCAAAAGGAAATAAAGTATACTCATGCCTCACACATTTTTTACCAAAATTTACAAAAATATGTTGTCAATTGTGCCAACTATATTTGAATCTTTATGAAAAAATGTATAATTATTTAAATATTTTCAATAAAATGTTGAATCTTTCACCATAAATGTTCCAATGATGAAACCATCCATCCTTAATAGTAACATCGGACGATTCCATCCCATTTGGATGTTTTTTTCTTGTGTGAAATTTAAAATCTAGTTGTTTTTTCTTCTCTTCCATTATATCATTACCATATCCTATTTTTTCCTAAATTATAATGTTTGTGTGTGTGTGAATTTTATATAAATTTGGTATGATAAATTGATTAAATTCCACCCCTTTAGTTGATAAGTGAAAATATATCACTTGGATTAAAAGAAGTGATGTGTTACCATGTCATATTTAGAATATAGTTAGTAGTGGATAAAATAAAATGATTGATTCAGGTGGTCACTAGAAAGATCATGCAATTTCAAAAGATTGCATGGTTGAAACCATGGAATAAATAGATAGAAAAAACTAATACTAGAAAATAAGAAAATATGTAATTAATTATATGTGGTAATAAACACAAAAGAAAACAATCATAAAATATAGAAGCATGGACGAAAACAAGTACAAATGAAATATCACATATGTTAATCATAGAAAAGTAAATAATTAAACACAAGAGACACAAGAGTTTCACACACACAAAAAAAGCATAAGAAACAATGATAGAAGGAAAAAAAGGGATGTTAAAGTATTACTCACAAGCATAGAAAAGTTCATAAGATGAATATAAACAACAAGTAGACAAGAACACAAATGAACATAGTAGTAGATAATATCCTAAAGGAACATAGAGAAATATATTTTACAAATTTATAAATTACATATGTTAGTTGCACTATCTCAAATAAATAACATTTAGATTAGTATATAGAATAATCATAATGGGTATGTAAAATAGAAATATGCATTGAAGCAATAACACCTAATATCATAAGAAGTGGCCCCATGTGTTAGTAGTTTACTAGGAAAGAGGAGAGATCCAAAATATAAGCACTAAATAATCATGTGTACATGTCATGTATCACACTCAAGCACCTAATGAATGCACATGTGTAACAAGTATATACAATATGGTATATGGAAAATAATTATGGAGAACAATATGTGTAAAGTAAAGAACAATAAAATTGTTGGCATATCAAATTATTGAGACATTTAAGATTCTCGTGATGTCCCTTTGAGACTTTCATTCTCTTCTTCATCCATAAGAAATTGGAAATTTGAATAAAATAATAAAATTTCATTTTTAGTATCATGTATGCCCCCAAATTATTATTTATTCGATGCTCAGTAGGTAAAAGGACCAAAGTATGCCACCTAGAAGATGAAGATGCACATTATTCTCAAGTTCAAATATTTGTGGGAAATCGTTAGTAACACGGTGACGTGTCCTACTAGCGCCCGATGAGACACAAACGTATGACAAAGATGGTGCAAAAGCCTTGATGTTGATCACTCTCACAATTTCAAGTGAGGTTGAACCTTTAAATTTGTCACATCCTATATATTTGGTTGAATTTTGTCAAAAATGCTAAGAGTGATCAAAATCAAGGATTTTTTCATCAAATTTTTCATAATTCATCGTGTCATCAACGGTGGTTGGATACATCACTGTGTCATTGATGATTTCCCATAGCTCTTCGAAATTGTGAATTGTGCAGATATATTCCAAGCGGCATAGTTTTTTCCTTACAATAATTGAGCATCGAATGCTAAGAATTTGAGGGAGGAATGACATAAAAAAATGAAATTTCATTATTGTATTAAAAATTTCTATTTGTTATGGATGAATAAGATAATGAAAGTGAGCTCAATATGATAATGTAGTGATACACAAATTCTTGTGGGGAATTCTTTCTCATGTTCATCATTTACATCATAGCCTTCCTCGAGCTTTCCAAAATCTTCTCTTCCTAGCACCACATGTCAAACATGAACCACTCTATCATTCCTTGGTGCAATATGTCCACAGATTGCAAGTTTTTAATGTTATGGAGATTTTCAAGTAACACAAAGTAGATAATGGTGCTCTCTAGGATTGAATTCAGTCTCTCGAAGGCTTAACATTTCCATTGTTAGTTACAATCTGCTAGCATGTCTGTGCATGATTTACATGTACTCAAATTGCTACACAGGATCATAGGGTTTTCCTTATTTACTTGCTATTCACGTTTTATAGGAATATATTTTTCTCTTGCATCTTTTTATACTCCAAAAGGATATTGTGAGTGAAGCTTTGATATCATTGGGAAATGGCATGGGATTTCCATGTATGGTTATACAACAGATTAAGAGTAATATAACCCAATAGATATTCCCTGTTCACATTGGTATTACTATTAAATTTTGGTTTGGACTAGAGATATCTATTCTAGAATCCAAAGGAATGAATCTTAAACTAGTAGGTAGTAGAGGAGAACTATAATTAAAGAGAAATCAACTCGATAAAACAGAATTCCAACACAAACCCTAATTACACTTTCATCAATTATACTAAATAGTTGAAAGAGAAACCTATCCATTGATATCAAAGATTCTTCTTGTGTTAGGCCATTTCACTCTAACTTTATAAGAAGTAAAAACTTATAGAACACAAAAAAATGTTCCAATAAGATGGAGCCTATAATCCCATGCAACAATATGAGTGCATGTCAATAGTGCTCGGAGATGCTAGTAGTGTTGTAAGAAAACATGAAGATGTGAATCCTTTGAGAGAAAATTCAATCCCTAGAGAGATTCAGTTTCTGATTTGTGCTGTTTTAAAGTCTCCAAAACATGTAATTCAAGGACATAGTGAGTCAAGGACTACCTTACTAAGAATTTTCATCATATGATGCTAGAAAAAGAACATACGTGCAAAGCTTGAGAAATGCAGATGATGAACGGAAAATAGAAATACCCCATAAGCATTCATGTCTCACTACACAAGCGTACTGAGCTAACCTCTTCATATGTAACTATGGACACAAGAGCACATCTAGTCACATTTATTCAAGAAATCTTAACTCTATCCCCACAACAAGAAGCGAAAGGACATATTGTGACTCAACAAGATGATGACTCAAAATAAGAAGATCTAGAATCATAAAGCGATGGTGACGATGATTCAGATTTACCTTTGAACAATGTAATAAGGAGAAATGTTGGTGTATCACATTGTTAGGATGTTTAAGCTCCTCCATGTGAGTTGTCCCTCCACCTTGCATCTATTGGGATCCACACAACTTTTCACATGTATATATTCATCTATAATATTTAAATAAACTAATGCAAAAGAATTCAATATTCTCTAATTCTCTACAAAAATAAATCTTTATGAAAACTTTGATTTAGTATTTTGACAATACTTGAATATTTTTGTGCTTATTTAATTATTTGAATATTTTTGTATTTTTATACTAGATGGATAAAATAAAGAACTACTATATGATACTATAAATAGGTTGAGGAGAAAATATGTATGGGTGGGATGCTCAAACTGTAAATTTTTATTGCACACACTAAGGGTAAGAGGTATTTTTCAAGCTAGAGATTTAGGACATGCTTAAGAGATTCATGTTTTGTGTTAGGATGCTTAGGAAAGTGTTTTTGGGGATTAATTGCTATAGATATAATATTAGTAGGATAACTAGGAATGGATGTAGAAATAGATGCTTTCTTTGAAAATTGATGATAAAGGATTCTCATATGGGATACCCTTAATATAACCATAACAAATTTGATTGTCATAAATGAATTTTACAAAGTAATTTATCATAGAAGGAATAACTTTAAATTGGAAAATCTAATTTGAACCATGTTTTATAAACTAATTGAAGTGGTGGCCACAAAAGGTATATAAATAGTAGCAAATCTCACAATAAGAGTGAGAAATGGTGTTTAATATATGTTATAATGTTAAATAACATACATTTCTTAGTAAATATTAGACATGTAATAAACTATAATGTGCATATATCAAGTTTATAAATTCTATCAAGTAAGATGCTATGGGTATGAATTGGATCCAAAAATATCAAATGTAAAGTGCATGTGGAGAACCATTACCAATAATAGTAGTATCATAAAATGTAATAACAATCCTATGAAGCATATAAAATTGTATTTTTACCAATAAACAAATCAAGTATATGATCAGAATCTAAACTCGAGTATGATGAAACTATGAAGTTCTTTTAAATTATAAATTATTATGATGACCTTGAACATATCCTTTAATATATTGAGCTTAGAATTGTCATTGATAGGATTATACTTTTAGCAGAAATTCAAGTTCAATGTCATTAGTATCATCAAGATTTTGGATTTCATTAAAAATATTGAATCATTTATTAGTAAAGTGTCCTTTACAACTATGGAAGTCACAAGAGGCATTAGAATAAAAATATTTAATATGAGCATTTCTTGTATGAATCTTAAGAGGAGGGAGAGATGCATGGTCACACTCTAGTAAATTTTGTAATATGACTTGTGGTAAGGAGGGTAACCATGTGAATTTCCTATAAGAAGTAGCTTGCAACTAAGGATTTATAAGTTGACATATGACATTAACAATAACTTTAGCATAAATCTTGTTATAATTAGGTTTGATATTGTTATTATATTTTATTAGAAATTTATATGTGGATGTAATGGGAGAATTAGTTGCATACTAAAATTTTTTTCAAGGTAAGGATATTTACATATTATTATATTAAAGCATTACATACACAGAAATATTAGAAATTATCAAACATGACTTATTATTGTTTAAGAGATAGGATACTTTGAGTGAATAAATCTTGAAGATCATTATTTGTAAGCATGTGATTCATTTCAAGTAAGAATGTTCTTGTATCTGAAAACATGGGTAAGTGGTTCATCATAGCCTTGTTTCATCTAAAAAAATTAAGCATATGAAATCTTGTCACACATATTGCTAGAAACTTATGCAAAGAAATGATTATCCAAATATATAAAATATCATATAGAATATATAGGTAGTTCAAAGAACTATTGTAGATCATAGTCATTGAGTATTCTAGGAAAAAAACTTAGTAACAAATTGAAAATTGTAAGAATATTCTAAGAAAGTGACACGAAAGGAGTGAAGATTTTTTTCAAGAACATTGTTTACCTCATCGATATGGATATTAGGTTATACAATACCAATATGTATATTATAAGATGTTATTTTACATGATAGAGTATTTTTAAGCGGTTGAGTGGGGTTTATAACATAATTGTAAAACTTGGGCTTGCAAATTATGAACAAGATGCTTAAGGGAATGTGTAGTATAAAAGGAGTGGAAAGTCCTACATGTGGGTATGTACAAGAAATGTATTCCAATAGTATTAGACATGTATTCAAATAGTATTAGACATATATAAATAAACATTTTAGCATTTTCATGGGGAATAGGGGATGACATCATAGACATAGGCATAGCCGATGTGGAAATAGTGGATTTTGGTAAAGACGTGAAATGTGGCTCAAAATTGTAAGTGCAAGGAATGATATAGTAAGCCATAAAAATAGAAAGACAACCAAGATTACAACTAATAAAGGTATCATGTGCCAAGGTAGAAGTAATAATATGAAGGAAAATTGGGTTTGAGAAAGGATAAGGAGGTAATCAAAAAGTGGGTTCACCAAATGATTCAACCCCAAATATATAAATAAATAATATTTGGGTTTGTGTTTTCATATTTATGATTAAGGGTTAGAAATAGGTATAATATTTATATTATTAAATAGAAATCAATATGTAAATCGAGAATGTGCTATTATCGATTAAAAAGATAAAATATTGGAAATAATCCTTAAAATATGTAAAGAAAAGAAAATGAGTGCATTTAGTTGATTATAGACCCATGAAGAAGATCTATAAGTTTAATATGATGTATCGGATGGAAATGAATTACAAGTGCTTCTTCTATGGTAAAATGAATTCAAACTAAGCGGGAATTAAATTGTTTGGGTTGTATGGAAAATCCAGATGGTTCACTACCTAGAAAAAATGTTTTGTATAGGTGATGAACTGATAATTTGTAGATCTTTATTTCGTTAAAACTAACTCTAATGTGCATATTTTTAAAAGCGTAGGTTTTGTACATGTGAAAAATCCTCTATATGTTGTGAAATATATTAAAACACTTGTAAAGGGTATGATACCTTGTAAAAGGGTTAATGCTTAGATTGAAGTGAAATCCATAAAGTGCTTAGATTGGAAATACTCTAGAGAGGCATCAAACCACATGTAGTTCTCCACCTAACATGTGATATATATGGATGCCATTAGTTTTATCAATTTGAATACTTGATAAAGTGAGCATGGCTTGGCATCCTTAGCTTGACGTGCATTGGGTGGTCTCAAGCTTTGGAAGTGTAACATTATAACTTGGTTGAGTGTGTTGTAGACATGTGTAGGGGTGATATAATAATGTGCTAGTATTTTTAGTAATTTAGTAGAGATTTGAATGATTTTGAATGATATTTACAGCATGTTATCATGAAATTTCCAAGTGATTAAATGAGTGTATCAAACTTTCTTTTATTGGGTTTCACATGTATACTTTAATATTAAGTTTAATCCATGGGGAATGTATCGACCAATAAAAAGATATCAAATTGGAAAAAGTATTTTTGGGTGGTTGAGGATGAAATTATTAGCTTTAGACTGAAAAATTGTATGGTGCAATCCCAAATGGATGGTCCCATACAAGTGGGTGCTATAATTTTACAAGGTTACGAGAATGATGCCTGGGAGGAATACAATGATGTGGAATAATACAATTAGTTCTATGAGTGATTGAGAAGTGTGATTAAAGAATAAAATCAAGTGATATGATTAGGGGTATGTAATTGAGTTTAACATATGTGCACAAGTCATAATTTAGGAATAAATCCAACGTTAGCATTACCAAAAATAAATTTTCGACTTTATGTGACTACACCTCCTTTGTGGTTTTTTTGGCCTATAGACATACATAGGATGAACATGTTGTTACAATCACTTGTTGAAATTGAAAATCAGTTAATTTTATTGTAATTTTTATATTTCTTAGATTTTTTTATAATTTATGTTCAATTTATTTAGCAGTTGTGTAATGGTCATAAAAATAAGGGACAATAATATATTCATCTCTTTCTATAGTTTCTAGAATTAATTATTAATAGATACTTTTACACTTTAAGGTACACAGTTGTTTCCTTTTAGTTCCACATGTGAAACTCCCACATTCCTTAGCATCTTATCAAAACAAGATGATGTATGGCCAATATCCTACCAAGCTGGTTAAGAGTACAAATCCATGCACATCCCGTGTTAACAAAAGAAGGATTTGAGTTTATTCTAAGTCATGACATTTTAGGGATTATTGGCGTAGAAAATAATTTTTTTAAGGGTATTATTATAAATTCTAGGAGACATTTAATCTTGAAGACATTTTATAGATTGAAGGAGAGGATAGTGGTATAGAAGAGGAGATTCAAAATTTTGATGTTGAAAAGAGTGCCTCCATATGACCGTAACGAACACTAATATAATCCAATCGTCCATGTGCTTCCCACTTTTCCTTTTCCCATTATCATATTCACTTTCTCTACTACTCTATCGCACAACTATTTTTAATATCTTGATATCCTTATTTATAAGAAGGGATAAATTACAAGAAGTTTTGTCCATACCAATAGAGATAGTATTTGGTAGAAACAATTATTTTACTTTACGAATTAAATAAGGAGATAATATTTGTGTTGTATTGATGAACAAGAAGTGGGTAATAAAGTCTAATTCAAGATATGGCTCAACTTGTTAAACTTGTTGGAGGAAAAATATTATTAATCAAATACACATAACCGGGTTATGAATTACTAATGTGTGTTCTAGATTTGGAATCACACCATAAGAAATTATTATTATCAAGGGTACCATTTCAAGGACCATTTATCCCCATGGACCATACTCCAACAATCATATCTATACATACATTTATCCTTATTTTATTTTTAATCCAATGAAAAAAACATCGTGATCGATATATTCTCACAGTTAAAAATTATATTTGGTGGTTATAGAGCCTTACAATATTCAATAAAAAGTATATGTGTGGCTGACATATCCTTAAAAGATACCAAACAATAGATATTGTTTCTGCCCCCAAAAAACAAAAACATGACTCCTTTAGTAGGTTGCGTAAATGAAAATCATTGAATAGCCAAATAAAATAAAATATAAGTCCTAACTACAATGTGTGGAAAAAATAGATTTTGTTTGTGGAAAAGTTATGTTGAAATAAAATTATATCCAATTTATAGATCATGTAACAATGTCGGTGGATGCACAAATGAACGAATTGATCTAGAAGAATATACACAAAAATTTCTCTTCTATACGATAATCATTAATTCCCATAAAATACATACTTTGTCATGGATTGTGACAAAGTTTTGGTTGTGCATGCTAGTAAAGGAAACCTAGTTAAAGTTATTACCAAATTACAACACCCTATGATTTTATGGCATGCGAGTTTCTTGGGAAATTAGTTTAGTTGGATAACATGGAGTTATCTCTAGGTGTGGGACCATGAACTTGAGGTAAATATCTAGAGAATGTTGGTTCCTTTACCTATTCTAATGCTAAAATTACTCCTATAAGGGAAAATTCAGCTAAATAATCCTAATCTAAACTAGAGAGGAGAGAGAGAGAGAGAGAGAGAGAGAGAGAGAGAGAGAGAGAGAGAGAGAGAGATGCATGAAAGAAAAGTTCTACACTAACTTAGGTGATAGAACCATAAAAAGGGGTTGATCACTATCCACAATGGGAAGGAAAGAGAAGACAAACATGGAAGAGAGAGAACACAAGTGTGCCACAAACTAGAACCACTTTCCCATGATTTGAAAACACAAGAATAAGGAACCTGTAAGTAGGAAATACACACAACATGCCAAAATGAATAGAGAGGTAAGCTACAATAAAATGAGAAAAGGGCAGGCAAACGTGCCACAAAGCCTAATTTTATTGCTTGAAGATATACACAAACCATTACATTCCTGGAAGAAGGCACAAATGCATTGCAGAGACAAAATTAGAGGTCTAAAAATCATGGGAAGTCAACCAAAATGTTGGCATGGTGACATTATAACAAAGAGAGATCATTTTGCAATTTGATTTCCATATTTATAGAGAAGGAGAAAGGAGAAAATAGAGGGAGAGATAGGTGCCAGGATGATGGATTTCAACCAAAAAGGACCAAAGGTCATTGATGTTTGCAAGAAGGTGTGGGCGCCTAACTATCGATATGTAGGTCGTAGAGTATGACACCCATACTTCAATGAATGATGGTGGTTGAAGATTGAACTAACTCATATGTATAATACTTAGTTTACAAATCTGATAGTCCCCGTAAAACCTTGTGAAAATATAAACCAAAAAACATGTATGTATATATAAATGTATAAATATATGTGTACTATATAATACACATATTTGTATATATTTATTATACATATAAAATCTCTTATACATGCATTCTGTTGATGAGGATCCCAACTAATGGGCATATATATACCCATATTTTATATATGGAATTTGATATGTTAAAATAAAAATATATATTTACAAAAAAAGGAAAGATGAAACCCTAAAAAATTTACATCAATTTGAAATTCCTAAAAAATGTGGCTGCAATAAAAGTTATGGCTAGCTTAAATTTGACATCTGAATGGTCGAAATTATGTGTAATGCCCACTCCTCTTCAACACTGATTGAACCATGTTCATCGATTTCAAATCTATTTTAATCTTAAACCTTGTTGATGTATTCTAGTTAGCATACTAATAAGATCTGCAGGACATCATGATGACTATTGTGTTTTGATTATTATTTTGATTGTATGGTTTTATTGTGGATATTGATGGGAATTTAAGGATACAATGACAATCTAGAATGGTTTCCTTGTTACATACCGATTGTAATATCATTAGTATTTTTATATTGTTATGTATCTACTTAGTCCGTATTGGATACCTAGACCATGATATCGTATTAGATATTAGACATTGCTTGATGAGCATTGCTGCACTTGTTTTACTTATTTGATAAACAATACGGATGTGTTAGACTTGTGTCATGATGTGACTATTGCAATGAATTTTATATGATTGATTCATATATTAGTATTTGATGTTATAATTGTTACTACTTGTTGTCACCCTCAAAATTCCTCTCATTTTTCAAGTCAAGTTTCAACAATTTTGAGTTGGTACCTGTTATCCCAACTTTGTCCCCTAGAAAAATTGATCAAGCACGACCCTGCACGCAGAAGACAATCGGAAGAGGAAGTTCAGTTATGTGAGCCCACATTCTAAATACATTAATGAAGGGGCAAGGTAGGTGAAGAAGGCCAACGACGTCAAGGAGATCAGAGCTTGTAGGAGAAGATTGAAGAATGGGCTCAAAGTTTTTCAGATTTCACATGTAAGTCAACTCGGGGTAAAGCAACAGACCCATAGAAGGTTCCATGTGCCTCATCGGTGCAAATTCAAAAGGTGCGGCCCAAAGAGAGACCCCAAACTTGCGCCAACCCTCCACATGTCCAAGGTCCAGAAAAGGACAGAGCCGATCGTTTAATCAACTAAGTATAAGAGGGTCGGTGGAAGCCTCCACATGCCTCATCGATGCAACATCAGAAGTGAGACCCAAGGGACAGACCCCAAATAAGTGTCATCCCTCCACGTGCTCAGAGCCTTAAAAAAGTTAAATCGGCATTGAAAAGTCTAAGGCCAGTGGACGGTACCACGTGTCTCATCGGCGCACCTTCAAGGTCAAAGCCAAAGGCAGTCCCAAATGTGTACCAGCTCTCCACGTGTCCAATTGATGCATCTCTAAAGGTCAGGTCCAAACAGAGTCTCCAAATGAGTGGGAAGCCTCCACGTGTCCCGAGTTAGACATAAAGCCTTTGCCAAATAGAGGGACTTAGTCAAAACACAAAAATACAGAACATGCCCACAAAGGTACATGTGGCCATGTTTTAAGTGGTGGCGGAAAGGTGGGCCCATTTTGTGTTTTGATGTGTTGAAAAGTCAAAGTGGAGAGGTGGGTTATCGGACAATTTAGGAATTTTACATTTGTTTCCAAAATGGCGTAAGGTTGTAAAGTAACCCGCGGACCCACTCATGCCAAGGGATAAAGTCAAATGTTGAGCCCACATCAAAAGTCAAAGTGCGAAGGTATGCCATCAAAGCAATTTGGGAATTTTGGATTTTTTTCCATAAAGGGCTTAAATTTATAGAGTGACCCATGACCCTACTCATTCCAAGGGATAAAGTCAAATGTTGAGCTCACATCGAAATTCAAAGTGGGAAGGCGGGTCGGTGGAGAACTTTGAGTTTTTGAGATTTTCTTTGAAAAGAGTTAAAATTGTAAAAGTGAGCCTCGAATCCATCACCACTCAAGTAAATTGATGTGTGTCGAGGACTATATCGAAAATGGATGGACAGACCAAAATGTCTAAAACGCACAATTTTTATAAAATTCATAAAATGCAAAAGGTGCCCCAGGCCCGCTTCAACAAATCTCTTCCACGTGGATGACTCAAATTCAAAGTTGTAAAAGTGGGTTAACAATGAATGTGATATGATGCATCTAGTTTTACCACTAGGCATGGAAATGGCCGAGGCATTAGAGAAGTTCATCATGTCGGTTTCTTGAATCAATTTCATCATTTTTGTAACCAAATGTAACCTTTTTGGAAGCTATTTAGCGGGTTCTCTATGCCATTGTTTGGGTTGGATCCTGGTACTCTGTAGATGTAATAGATTCAAAGTAATCAATACATAAGTTTTTCCCTTTCTTCCTCTACTATTCCTTCTTTCCTTGTTTGAATTTGTGAATCATCCATCTTTTATGATAAGAAACTTTGTGTTCTTGTTTATATGATTTCTAGAACTTTGTGTCTGTGGAATTATATCTGTTATGAAAGTGAATGATTCTATTCTGCATCTCCCTGGCTCAATACGTATAAGGTTATACTCTATGCTATCTATATTTCTTGAAGGTATTGTTATGTTCTTCCTCTCTCATCTCCTTAGTTCTTCCATTCTTTCATATTGATGATCTTTGGGCATAAAATGTTTCAAAGTATCAAGAATCCACACTTTGAAAGTTGTACATTTGTATATAAGTTTTGCTGCTTGATTTCAATAAGGGAACCTCTCCCATTAAAGAGGAGGGACTTGTTGTCCCCTAACTATGGTTTGTTAAAGTACCATTTAAAAACCAACAATTTTTGGTGACTCTACTGGGGGATTTCATTTCAAATGGATCCCTTTCTAAAAGAACAACTTCAAGATCATTTTCAATCTGGTGACTCTAAGATATACTTGGGTAAAAAGGCTCTCGGAATAGAATATTCCCATTTTCAACTTCTGGAGCAAAAAAATTCTCTCTTCTTCTAGCAAGAAGGAACAAAGAAATTGTTCTATAAGCACACCTCTTGTTAAAGATAGAAATTCCAAGAATAGCATTCCTCAAGAACAACTCAGTCCTAATCTTCATGCTTTGATACTTGCTGGTGTTTCAGTTCCCCTTCAATCAATTTTTCCAAAGATGGCAGCCCCTTTGCCTTGGGGACAACAGTTGGGCCTCTTGCTCTTCCTCACCATTGCATGAGTTACCTAGGGGTAATAGGAAAAGTTTTCCCAAATTCCGGGGTGATGGGAAGGTTCATCCAGATGAACACATTGCAGCCTTCATTGTTGCATGTGGGATTCTTGGGGTTAAACATGAAGATGTCTCTATCAAGATTTTTGTGGAGACATTGCAGAAAATGTTGCTGATTGGTTTTATCATCTTCCTATTGGGTTGATCACTAATTGGAATACCATGACAACTTAGTTTGAGCAATGTTTCAAACCTTTGTTGAAGATGTGCATGCTCTATTAGCTCAAATCTCTCATATCAAGAAGGAACCATTCGAGCCCATGAGGGAGTTTTGTGGCTAAATTCAACAAGCTAATTCATAAAATTCCACAGAACACTCATCCTGTGGATCAAATCCAAAAGTGCTTCTTCCTCAATGCCCAGTTACAAGTGAGTTATGCACTAAGGAGAGCTAACCTTGCAACTCTGGATGTTGATCAACATTTAGGCTATCAGTGTTGAGGATGATTTAATCATGTCTAGTAAACTGAAAAGAGAATCCTCCAAGTCTAAAGCATCTTCTTCTTCCTCTTCCCTGGAGCCAATTCTGATCAGTTAGTACAAAAGCTTGCAAATGATCTCATTTCTATCAAGAAACAATTGGCTCAACATACTCCTTACCAAGATATTCCAAGGAAGAATTTTCAGCCTAGGAACCATTTTCCTTCTTCTCAGACTAGATTGGCTATTGAAGGCCCACCCATCAAGGTTCCAGTCAATGCAACTTGTGAAGTTCAAGAACCTAATGATGAGGAGTTTAATGAACTCTATGAAGAACTAGAAGAAGAGGTTGATGAAGAACTAGAGGAGCTTGGTGGATCTCAAGTTCATTTCCTCACCACTGAAGGTATGGATGATGAAGATGAATATGATGAAAGAGTGGTAGATATGAATAGTGAGTCATATGTTGTTATGACTCGGGAGAAAATGAACAAAAAAAAAAAAAGTGATGCATCTTGCTAAGAAATCCAAGGAGTTTCCTATAACTATTCCAATGGTTGCAAGAAGAGGAGCTCATATTCCCACTACCTCCACACAAAAGGTGAGTAATGTTAATCCTCCTTCTTCTACTTCTGTTTCCAAAACTTCTTGTCCTTCAAATCCTAAAATTGATAAATCAAAAGTCTCTCAAGTTCCTAGCAATGATTCCCCATCCACCTCTGGATCTTTTGATATCATTGATCACCTCAAAAAGACCAAAATCCAAATTTTAGAGCAGAGTTTTACCAGACTCATCCAAAAGCTTTTGCTAAAATGGTAAACTTTGTCAATTCCAAATCCAAAGCCTCATCCAATACTTCTAAAGGTATTTTTCCCACTCCCTCTTCCTCACCTCAACCAAGCCTTGTGGCTGCAGTCACTTCCCCTAATGAGAAAATTGAACCATTTTATGTGACTCTTCTCATAGCTAGCCATAAACTTAGTAATTGTGTTATAGACTCAGGAGCATCAGACAATGTAATGCCTACAAAAGTAGCTCATGCTTTGGGCCTAACTCTAACACGTGCCTTTGGTTCCTGCTATTCCATGGAGAGTAGAAAAGTGCCTTTGGTTGGAAGAATTAAAGATGCACAAGTAGTTTTTGTTGCTTTTCCAGAAAAAAGGGTCTTAGCCACTATTTTGGTTGTTGATATTCCTCCCTCATATGGGATGTTGCTGAGTAGAAATTTCTGTAAGGAGGTAGGAGGTGAAATTCAAATGGATTGGTCACATGCTTTGATCCCGGTCAATGGAAAAATGAAGAAGTTGCTACCTGAGAAACAAACTGAATACATTGTGCAAAAGACTGATGATCCAAAAGCACAAATACTCTATGAAGATATAGGGCATGGTAACTATATGATCATGTCACAAGATGAGGAAAAATTCCTAAGGGAGTGATTCATGATCCCAATGGAATTTGGACTCTAGAGTTTGATGGAAGCTATTCTTTAGCTGGTTCTAGGGCTGGTGTGGTGTTGACCTCTCCAGAAGGGAAGATTCATCCTTTTTCATTCAAGCTTTGTTTTGAAAATACAAACAATACAACTGAATATGAGGCACTCATACTTGGATTGAACATGGAAAAATAAATGGGAGTGAAGAATATTTGTGCTCATGGTGATGCAGAGCTGATTGTGAAACAAGTCAGAGATCTTTTTCAAGTGAAGAACAGGAGATTGAAGCATTATAGAAATCTTTTCTGGGATTCCATTGAGTTTCTTGATGCTTTCTCCATTGAAGTTGTGCCAAGAGAGAAGAATACTAGAGCTGATTCTCTAGTTGTCTCAGGATCTCTGTTGATTCCTCACCCAGATTTCTCTCAAGAAATTTACCATTGAAATGATTCATAGGCCCAGTGTACCAGATAATGCAAAACAACTAGCAGGTTTTCAATGATGATCAACATTTTCTCTTTCTTGGAGCTTAAGGACAACTTCAACCAATTATATTTTGAAGGAAGTGAGACTTTTCCTAGAGAGTGTGTATCCTCTAATGAAGGAGATATCAAGGAAGAGATGGATCAAGATGGTTGCATCAAATTGAAAGGTAACAAGATCCCTAAAGGGTTGGTGAGTTTGGAAGATTTGTTTGATAAGCATGATAGGTACATTAAGTCTAAAGCTTCCCAAGGAGCTCGGCAGTCTATTGAATGTGAAAAGATTAATATTGGGAGTCTTGATGAACCCAAGATGGTGAACATTGGAAAATGCTACACTCAAGAAGAGAAGAAGAAAGTAATAAATCTATTAAAAAGGTATGTTGATGTTCTTTCCTATTCATATGATGATCTCAAGGATTTTCAACCAAAGGAGATGCAACACTTTATCCCTCTGAAACCTGGGATCAAACCTTTCAAGAAGAAACAAAGGAAATACAATCCTAAGGTTATTGGCACTATTTTTCAAGAGATCCAGAAGTTACTAAAGGAAAAGATTATTTTCCCTATACATCATTCAACATGGATTGCCAACATTGTGCTTGTTAGAAAAAAGAATGGTGAGATTCTACATCTGTGTGGATTTCAAGAATTTGAATCAGGCCTCTCTAAAAGACAACTATCCTCTCCCCATGATGGATCAAGTTTTGCAAGCTGTCATAGGCTCTGAGATGTTTTCTATGCTTGATGGATTCTCTGGATACAATCAAGTGGAAGTCAGTACCCCAGATCAACACAAAACTTACTTTTACTACTCCTTGGGGCACCTTTTCCTACAAGAGAATGCCTTTTGGTCTTATCAATGCTAGTGCCACCTTTCAGAGGGAATGGAATTGGATTTTGGCAGTCTAAAGGGAAAGTGTATTGTTGTGTACCTTGATGATTTGATTGTTTTCTCCAAAACAAGGGCAGATCACTTTCAACATCTTGAAGCAGTCCTCCAGAAATGTAGAGAACATGGAGTTTCTCTCAATCCTAAGAAGTTTGTCTTTTGTGTTACTGAAGGAAAGTTGTTGGGGCATATTTTCTCCAAAGAAGGAATCAAGATAGATCCAGAAAGAGTTCAAGCAATCTAGCAGATTCCTCTCCCCACAAGTAAAAAAGGGTGTTCACTCTTTCTTTGGTAAGATAAACTTCCTGAGGAGATTCATTCTGATTTTGCAGAACTAACTATGAGCATTGCTCACATGATGAAAGGAAAGAAAAATTTTGTTGGACTTCTGAAGGTAAATAAGCATTTGAAGGTATCAAGAAATCCATTGCTAAGACTCCCATCTTAGCATGTCCTATTTCAGCAAGGATTTTATCATCTATTGCTATGCTACGGAGAGTACCTTGGCTATTGTGCTAACTCAGAGAATTATGAGGATCATGAAATTCCAATTGCATTCATGAGCTATGTTCTGAAAGCTCATGAATTGAAATATACTATGATGGAGAAACATGCTTTTGCAGTGGTCAAAGTTGTCAAGCAAGTTTCATTTTTATATTCTTAATTCTCACTTTGTTGTGTTTGTACCTGATACAACCATCAAGTCTATTCTTACACAACAGGAGTTTGGAACTAAGAGAGGAAATTGGGTAGAAAAATTCCAAGAATATGACCTTGATATCAAGCCAACTAAGCTAGTCTGGGGTAAAGGCTTATGTGAGCTTATTGCTGAAGGAGCTGATGCAAAATTGTCCAAAGAAGTAGTTGATGTTCATGTTGTCCTCTTCCTTAGTTCAATAGATGAATGGTATGTTGATATTGCACATTTTCTTACTTATGGAGAGTGTCCATCCCACTTGAGTGCCAAGGAAAAGAGAGCTATTAAGTTAAGGTCTGCATAGTATGTATTATGGGAGAATGCTTTGTTCAAGCGAGGCATAGATGGAAGATTCTTGAAGTGTGTAGACAAAGAGCAACAAAAGAAGTTGTTCTCATATTTTCATGATCAGGCTTGTGGAGGCATTTCTCTTCTGTTGTCACTACCCATAAAATCCTTTCATGTTGGGTACTATTGGCCTACATTGTTTAGAGATGCATCAAAATGGGTAGGTAAGTGTGAAGCCTATCAAAATTTTGTTGGGAGACCTAAGTTGGCTTGCTTTGCCACTAAAACTAGTAGTGATTGATGAGCCTTTTCAACAGTGGGGATTGATTTCATTGGAACTCTTAATCCACCTTCCAGTGTTGGGCATACTCACATGCTAACTGCTACAGATTACTTCACAAAGTGGGTAGAGGCTATTCTAGTCAAAAGCACTACTTCTGAGGTGGTGTGTAATTTCATCAAAGAGAACATCTTGATAAGGTTTGGGGTACCAAACAAGATTGTAATTGATAATGCTTCCAATTTTTCTTCTTCTGAGATGATGGATTTTTGCTATGGTTATGGAATTTCCTTGCTCATTCTTCATACTACTACCCCAAGGAATGGACAAGCATAATCAACAAATAAGAATCTGTAACCATCATTTGGAAGCTTGTCAATGACTCTCAAGAGGAATTGGCACAAGAAAATTTATGATGCTCTCTAGGTAGATAGAATTACACCCAAAAGAGCAATTGGGATGTCTCCATTTCAAGTGGTGTATGGTGTTGAAGCTCAACTACTAGTAATAATGGAATTACCAGCCTTGCACTTAATGAAGGCTATTGAAGATTCAAGCTTTACCAGTTCCTTGGACAAGAGGATCATGTATCTCTAGAAGTTGGATGAAGACAGGTTGCAAGTTTTTGATAGAATCTCAACTCATCAACTAAAGGTGAAAGATTTGTTTGACAAGAAAGCTAGACCCAGAGATTTTCAAGTGGGAGACATTGTTTTGCTATGGGAAAAAGACATGAACCTCAAGGAAGCCATGGTAAGTTTGATTCTCTTTGGCTTGGTCCTTTCAAAATCAGAGCACTTTGCTAGAGAAAACTCTTTCTATTTGGATTATATGGATGGATCTCCTCTCCCACTTCCTTATAGTGGGAAATATTTGAAGTTGTTCAAGTCCTAGGTGATTAGGCAAATTCCTTCTGTATATTGTGTACAATGTTTTGGTTTTTGGCCGTTCTTTTGTGTTTTTTTTTTGGTCTTTCCTTTTTGGTTTGTTTCCTTTTCCTATTGCATGTGTGTTGTCTTTTGTATTGGTTTTGCCTTTGACTCTATTTTCCCAATGGATAAGGCACTGGTCTACTTTCCCTGAGTTTTTCTATGGTTCTTGATCTTGCCTCATTCCTTTGTCCCAGCCAAGTCATCCCCAAAAAGAGCTAGCTATTGTCACCCTCAAAATTCCCCTCATTTTTCAAGTCAAGTTTCAAAATTTTGAGTTGGTGCCTGTTATCCCAACTTTACCCCCCTAGAAAAATTGATCAAACATGACCCCGCATAGAAGAAAATCGGAAGGAGTGATCAATCATGCAAGCCCACATTCCAAATCCAACAATGAAGGGGTAGGGTTGGCGAAGGAGGCAAATGGTGTCAAGAAGATCAAAGTGCGCATGAGAAGACTGAAGAAAGGGCTCAAAGTTTTCATACTTTGCATGCGAGTCCAATTCGGGGCAAAGAAATAGACCCGCGAAAGGTGCCATGTGCCTCATTGAACAAATTCAAAAGGTGTGTCCCCCAAAGAGAGACCCAAAACTTGCACCCAGCCCTCCACGTGTCCAAAATCCGAAGAAGGCATATAGTTGGTCTTTTAATTGACTAAGTATAATAGGGTTGATAGAAGCCTCCACGTGCCTCATCGGCGTAACTTCAGAAGTGATACCCAAGGGACAGACCCCAAATGAGCACCAACCCTCCATGTGGTCATAGCCTCAAAAACATTAAATCAACCATTAAAATTCTAAGGCTAGTAGACAAGTTCATGGACACCACGTCTCATCAGTGCACCTTCAAAGGGTTAAAAGCCAAAGGTAGATACCAAACATGTGCCAACTCTCCACATGTCTAATCAGTGCACCTCCAAGATCAGTCTAAACATAGTCTCCAAATGAGTAGGAATCCTCCACGTGTCCTGAAAACATAAAGCCTTAGCCAAATAGAAGGACTTAGTCAAAACACAAGAATACAGAACATGCCCGCAAAGGGACACGTGGCCATGTTTCAAGCGATGGTGGAAAGGTGGATCCTTTTTGTGTTTTGATGTGTTGAAAAGTCAAAGTGGAGAGGTGGGTTGTCGGGACACTTTAGGAATTTTACCTTTGTTTTCAAAAAGGGCGTAAAGTTATAAAGTGACCCACGGCCCAATCATGCCAAGGGATAAAGTCAAATGTTGATCCCGTTTTGATGCGAAAATCAAAGCGTGAAGGCGGGCCATTGAAGCAATTTGGGAATTTAGCTTTATTTCCATAAAGGGATTAAAGTTATAAAGTGACCCACGCCCGCTCATGCCAAGGGATAAAGTCAAATGTTGAGCCTACATCGAAAGTCAAAGCGGGAAGGTGGGTCGGTGGAGAACTTTGAGTTTTTGAGATTTTCTTTGAAAAGAGTTAAAATTGTAAAAGTGAGTGTGAAGTTGTCACCACTCAAGTAAAGCCATGTGTTAGGCCTATATTAGAAGCGGATGGGCAGACCAAAATGTCTAAAATGCACAATTTCTATAAAAATCATAAAATGCAAAAGGTGCCCCCAAGCCCGCTTCAGCAAATCTCTTCCACGTGGATGACTCAAATAAAAGTTTGTAAAAGTGGGTTAATGGATGTGATATCATGCATCTGGTTTTTCCACAAGGAATGGAAATAGTCAAGGCATTAGAGAAGTTCAGATGTCATCGATTTCTTAAATCAGTTTCATCATTTTTGTAACCGAATGTAACCATTTTTGAGGCTATTTAATGGGTTCTCTACGCCATTGTTTGGGTTGGATCCTGGTACTCTGTAGATGTAATAGATTCAAGTAATCAATACATAAGTTTTTCCCTTTCTTCCTCTATTATTCCTTCTTTCCTTGTTCGAATTTGTGAATCATCCATCTTTTATGATAAGAAACTTTTTGTTCTTGTTTATATGATTTCTGGAACTTTGTGTCTGTGGAATTATATCTGTGATGAAAGTGAATGATTCTATTCCGCATCTCCCTGGCTCAATACATATAAGGTTATACTCTTCTATCTATATTTCCCGAAGGTATTGTTATCTCCTTAGTTCTTCCTCTCTATTAATGATCTTTTATAAAACATTTCAAAGTATTAGGAATCCACACTTTGACAATTGTACATTTGTATATAACTTTTTGCTTGCTTTCAATAACGGAACCTCTCCCATTAAATAGGAGGGACTTGCTATCCCTAAATGTCATTTGTTAAACTGCCATTTTTAAAACCCAACACTACTTTTGTATGGACGTATTGGGTGTGATTTATTGATATTTTTGGATGATTGGTGATGTTATGATCTTAGTACATATTAATGTATTGGTAGAATCAAAATGTTAGAATTTGAACAATTAGTGAATTACTTAATTCTAACATTGGTTTAATTATGATATTTGATGATGTAAATTTTAAATTATACATACATATGTTTTATTATTTAGATTTCATTAATATGGCCATGAGGCAAGAAAGGTATTGTTTGCCATTCTAAAGAAACAAACTACGGAGTATAGGAGATCCAACACAAAGGAATTTGAATATTGGAAAATGTTCACCATGAAAACTTGTGTATTTGTATGTTTGTATTTATACAGTTGATTTTTAGATTTCATCCCATTAAAGAGGAGGTACCTGCTTGTAGTGACCTTGTTTGTTGATTTTATTTAAACATGAGTTAAAATTTTTAGGTATGTGGAAGTCACCTTGACCTCAATAGTGATTGGATTTTGTTTAAGGTACCCCGGTCTTAAGTTAATTTTAAAGTGTTTAGCTTGTGTAATGAGGATGTGACAAAATTGGGAGAGATAAATGTGAGTTGAAAGCCTTAATGTGTGTTGGATTAGAATGAATTAAATTTTTTTGGGTAGTGTGTATTCTATCTCACAATTGAAATTCAAATTTTGAGCTTCTAGGCCATTTTGGTGACTTGTGAGACAAGTTAAGCTTGTCCCATACATCTTAAAGAGACCCACCCAATAGGCCTATGATGTGAGGGAATTATTTTAGGTCCTATTTTGTGTTTTAATGGAGAAAAAGGGAGAAGTCTTCTCTTCAACATAATTTCAAGAGTGGATTAATTGTACTTTTCTTACAAGGGTATTTATTTTTGTCCTTTAGGGGTGTGGGTGTGGGTTTGGGTTGAGTGTGTAATAGGGTGGTATTTTCCCAACAACCAATTTATTATGATTTGGAGTTTGGGTTTGACCTTGGTGATGTGGGTTGGGGGAAGATAATGTGGAATCCTACATGGAGCCACATCACCCATTTCTCCCTTTTTTCCTATTTATTTCATTTTGTGTGGGGATTTGGGGGCTTGTTCATTTTGGGGTGGATGCTTGGAATTTTGGAGAGCTTTCTTGAGAATGGTGATTTGGTTGGAATGGATGGTGCTTGCTTCGGATTTTGGAAGGCTTGGAACTTGTTTGTGTTTGATCCTCTTCATTTTTAAGGTCTTGACCCTTGTTTTTACCTTGCTACTTTGTTGTACTCATATGTGTGGATGATGGTTGTTGTATTGCTTATGATTGTGGGAAATAGATTTGATCCTTAGGTTGTGGGAGAAATGGAAATGGGGGTAAAACTTGTGGGAGGTGAAAGAGAAATGTTTTGGGTATTTTAGGAGGGAGTTGGGTTGGGATGTCCACCTTGTTGATAAATAAGATTTGTGTTTATCTTGTTATTTTCTTGAGGGAGGCATAAGAGTGGGTTGATTTCTTGAGGGAGGCATAAGAATGGTGTATCTTCTTAGAGGAGGTATAAGAGTTGTTTGTGTATTGTGATGGAGTGTTTGAGGCTCATACATGGACACCCATGTCGTTGGGAGGCATAAGAAGAACCCCCATGTTCCTTTCTCCTCCTTGGCTTTAGTATAAAGGATTCATTTTTGGATATTTGTTGGTGTTGTGGTAAAATTGGTATTGTGTTATTGCATCGAATGTCATGATTGATTATGTATGTGGAATCCATTTTGAGTTGCCATGGTTGTCTAAATAACCCTCATTAGTTCCTTTTAAGGCTCAAGGGCCAATGAGGAAAAATACTTTTGTCCCTCATTGGATATTTGGTTTGGTGGAGAGTGTTGCCTATGCCCTCATTTTGTTGTGTGATATATCTTGATGATGATGGTGGAACTCAATGGAAGAAGTGGTCTTGTTGGAGAAAGGCATGTGAAGTCTTAACTTGTTCTTGTATGGCTCTTCAACTTATAAATTCAACCAAATAGTACATTGGATGTAATCCTATTCCATTAGTTAGTCTTGCATAGTAGTTATGCATCTAATATGGCTTGCAATATTTTGTTTAAATGGGACCTTGATATTGCTACGATAATCAAATGAAGATCTCTTAAATTGGAATGTGATTCAATTTGTGTTGCACATCTAATATGGGAAAAAAAAGTAAGTGTCTTCAAAAGTAAAGGGGGCGATGATCCATTTTTCACTATTGATAACCCTGTTTGAATGAGAAAACCTTCATTTAACTATGTGTTATATCCTCATAATCTAGTGATGTGCAATACATGGTCACATTTAGATAGAAAGTTCATATTGTAATCATTACAACTCCCTTATTCGAGATTTCCAAAAATGTGTGGTTTGTTTTTTCTTTTAAATTTATTTCGTATAAATCGTGGAATTTCCTTCAAACCTTATTTTAACATATATATATATATATATATATATATATATATATATATATATATATGTTCTTTAACATACCTATAATCCAATAAATCTAAACTTGAAATTTTCTTTTGAATATGAAAAAATAATATACACTATTATGAGGGTAAGTGCAGCAAGTTGGTGGACAAAAAGGGGTCATAAGTGGACATCATATTGCAAAAATAGCGAAATCTCAACTTATAGGGATTATTTGAACACACACTCAAAATTAGAAAAAAATATATAATATGAATCATAGCATCCAAATCTAGTTTCTAAACTACTATTTAAAAAAAATAAAATTAGCTATATTAAACACTTAAAATTATATGGGTTGGGTTTGTTTTTTAAAAAACCTATAAGATCATTTCCATTTGCCCCATTTGGATGACTAAATACTGTTATTTTTTTCATTTGGTGAAAAGTTACATCTAGTTGTCTATCTTGGGATGGATTTTATTTTGTATTTTTTCGTGCAATATTTTTTAAAGTATTTTTCCTTGAAAGTGGTCTGGGGGTTAGATTTAGAAAACAGAGTGCTTTCCATTTTGCCCGCAATAACTATATCAAAAATATCGAAATCAACTATATTTTCTTAACGTGTATAGAATTTCTCCATGCTTGGGATGGTATAATTTTTATCACATTTTGATAAGTGAAACAAAAGTTGCACTCTCAAACATAGACATGAACATTCATGGGAAAGAAATGTCTTAAAGACCTATTGATAGTAAAAAAATTAAAAATGTCTTAGGTTGTGGGAGAAATGGAAATGGGGGTAAAACTTCCGGGAGGCGCAAGAGAAATGTTTTGGGTATTTTATGAGGGAGTTGGGTTGGGATTCCCACCTTGTTGATAAATATGATTTGTGTTTATCTTGTTATTTTCTTGAGGGAGGCATAAGAGTGGGTTGATTCCTTGAGGGAGGCATAAGAATGGTGTATCTTCTTAGAGGGAGGTATAAGAGTTGTTGTGTGTATTGTGATGGAGTGTTTGGAGGCTCATACGTGGACACCCATGCTGTTGGGAGGCATAAGAAGAACCCCCATGTTCCTTTCTCCTCCTTGGCTTTAGTATGAAGGCCTCATTTTTGGATATTTGTTGGTGTTGTGGTAAAATTGGTATTGCGTTATTGCATCGAATGTCATGATTGAATGTGTATGTGGAATCCATTTTGAGTTGCCATGGTTGTCTAAATAACCCTCATTAGTTCCTTGTTAAGGCTCAAGGGCCAATGAAGAAAACTGCTTGTCCCTCATTAGATATTTGGTTGGGTGGAGAGTGTTGCCTATGCCCCCATTTTGTTGTGTGATATATCTTGATGATGATGGTGGAACTCAATGGAAGAAGTGGTCTTGTTGGAGAAATGCATGTGAAGTTGCAACTTGTTCTTATATGGCTCTTCAACTTATAAATTCAACCAATAGTACATTGGATGTAATCATGTTCCATTAGTTAGTCTTGCACATGCATCTAATATGGCTTGCAATATTTTGTTTAAATGGGACCTTGATATTGCTCTGTAATTGAAATGAAGATCTCTTAAATTGGAATGTGATTCAAGTTGTGTTTTACATCTATTATGGAAAAAAGTAAGTGTCTTCAAATGAAAAGGGAGTGGTGATCCATTTTACATTATTGATAACCCTATTTGAATGAGAAAATATTCATTTAAATATGTGTTATATTCTCCTACTCTATCGATGTGCAAGATGTGGTCACATTTAGAAAGAAAGTTCATATTGTAATAATTACAACTCCCTTATTCGAGAGAGAAAATTAATTTCGTATAAATCGTGGAATTTCCTTCAAACCTTATTTTAACAAGTATATATATTCTTTAACATACCTATAATCCAATAAATCTAAACTTGAAATTTTCTTTTGAATAAATAATATACACTATTATAAGGGTAAGTGCAAGCAAGTTGGTGGACAAAAAAGGGGTCATAAGTGGATGTTATATTGCAAAAAATAGTGAAATCTCAACTTGTACGGATTATTAGCAATACACGCACTCAAAATTAGAAAAATTTATATAAATATGAATCATAGGATTCAAAATCTAGTTTCTAAACTACTATTTAAACAAAAAAAATTAGCTATATTAAACACTTAAAATTATATGAGTTGGGTTTGTTTTTTAAAAAAACCTATAAGATTGTAGTCCATTTGCTCGCGATTTGGATGACTAAATGCTGTTATTTTTTCATTTGGTGAAAAGTTAGATCTAGTTGTCTATCTTGGGATGGATTTTATTTTTTATTTTTTCCTGCAATATTTTTTTTAATGAATTTTTCCTTGAAAGTGGTCTCGATAAGTTTTAGAAACCAGAGTGCTTTCCGTTTGCCCGCCATAACTATATCAAAAATATTGAAATCAACTATATTTTCTTAACGTGTATAGAATTTCTCCATGCTTGGGATGGTATAATTTTTATCACATTTTGATAAGTGAAATAAAAGTTGCGCCTCTCAAACATAGACATGAACATTCATGGGAAAAATGTCTTAAAGACCTATTATTGGTAAAAAAATTATATAATGATATTTATCTTATTCTATTCACTTTAAAATCAATATTTCTATGAAGCTAACAGTCTCCCTACGCTATGACACCATTTTTGTGAAAAAAATGAAGTTTTTTTACCTTTTACACTTCATAATAACCTTCCATAGCTTTGGTTGGGGAAAAAAATATTTCATGAGCCTTAGGGTCGTATTTGATGATACAGATAGACCCGCAATCATGGTTTATAAACCACGGTCGCATGTTTTATAACAAGAACCACGATTGTGCTTTATAAACCGCAAGTGCAGTTTGTAAAGCGCAATCACAGCTTCTTGAATCATATTTATACACATCTCAATGTTTTAATTACCATGTGATTTTTATTGTTTGAATTTACCGTACAAATTACTATGAAATTCTATCATTTTCTACACGTTTTTCTTATCACCTAAGCAAAACATCATGGGAGAAAAAAACAAAGACAAAAAAGGAAGTAATTAAGTAAAAACACCAAACGAATTACAAGAAAACAAATTTCAAAATGCTCAATAATGCGAATCTTCGTGAATCAAGAAGAGGTTCATCTTCAACCCCTACTATTGTAAGCAATGAGGAACCAAGTAATGTTTCTACTATCAATGTTGAAGTTGAATTAAATACTCATGATGAAGATGTTTTTACTGTCAATGTTGAAGAAGAATTAAATACTCATGATGTAGCAAATGTTGAAATTGAAGGAGACAATGAAAATGTGAATAAGTAAATTTAGGTTGAAACTATAGATAAGCAAAATTTGACAAAAACACCTTCTAGGATTTTCTGTAAGAAATCTAATTATTTAATTGAAATTGATGAAAACATTTTGAAACCAATTTCTGAAAAACTTTTGAACAGAAAATCAGAAGAAAATCCACTAAAATTTGGGATAATCATTTTGAAATTTTAAATGATTCCCAAAGATGTCAAATGTTGGTTAGTTTGATGAAATTGATTAAAATGAGACCTACATTAAACACTTTAGGATTGAAAACATCTAATATACATGGTCAAACCTCTACAATTGTTGAAAACTTCACGATGCACATCACATTGTTGGTGTCAAGAGACACAATAGGGATAGTAATATTGTGCATTGTGTACTTTCTACTAGTTTTGTTAATGAATCAATAAAAAAATGTTTGATTACGTAAACAAGTTGAATGTTATAAGTTAATCGAAAAACTCTAATGAAAGCAATTAAAAGATTTAATATCCTTCAATCACTCAATAAAACCGATTTTTGGGCATTTTTGCTAGAGTACCATGTAAGGACAAAGATAATTCTGATGCCATAAGAGAAGTTGTTATTCAATTTTGGAATGATAACACTAGAGTTTCAACTAATACAAGAGATCTTCTAAAACGAAGAGTTGGTTGTTCTAATCGCGAACCACATCCAAATCATTTCTTAGATATGACTCGAACTCAATTTTTTCGTAAGTTTGAACAAGAGCATCTAGAAATTAAAATTAGTCAACATTTTTTTGAAATGTTGAAACCATTCTATGTGAAAATAAACCACGCTCACACCACTTGTTGTTGAGAGAAACATGTTGAATTTGCGATGCATTATGCTAAATTTTTACATATCCAGCTTCTAATTTTCATTGTGAAACTATGTTATCGAATGTGGTGTTCAACTTTCACCAATATCTTCCCGGGATTTCATTCTTATGATATTTTGTGAAAAATAAGTTGACAATTTTTTTAGTCGGGATTGTTTAGATGGAAGTTGTGGTACATACGGAAAATTACCTAAATTGGACAAGTTACATCCATGAGAAAATTGAAGGTGCAATAGGACATAATTTAGTTGAGTTTGATAAATATAAATCAGTTGCATACCAGTTGAAAGATGGAAAAGAGTTAAATGGTGTGAGCTAGTTACATAACATATGTTTGTTTTTCAATTCATGAGAAAATTTAAGGATGAAATTTTTTATGAGTATGCTAGGCATGCACACAGAGCTCGATGGTTGGATGAACAGTTCAAGATATGTAAGGAAACATTTCCTATTGGTACTATTGTTTCAGTGGTTAATTTTGTAGAGAATTACACATTATAACTACAAATGGAGGTTTAATCACAATATTACAACTCAAGATAAGTTTTCATTTTTGTGCATATAGCATTTATACATTGTCCCGACAAGTATAGAGAATGATTGAAATTTTTAAGAGAGTACCAATTTAATGTTAGTAATGATCGTACTCATTCTACTGAATTTATGCAAGGGTGTTTCCAATTATTTTATGGAAACTTGTCACATAGGGACATCTACTCCAAAACAACATTATATGTGGTCACATAATTGCACGTCTCAGTTTAAGAATGCACAAATATTTTATTAGATGAGCAGGATGCACATTAAGATGGGTGTGTAACATATTTAGAGTTTCACTGAGGATGGATATGGAAAAGGAGAGCATGACGGTGCAGGGGAATGTGTGAAAAGAGATCTTGCAAGAGAAGATTTGAAGTACAAATATGGTGCTAAATTGAAAAATACAAAGAGCATAGTAGAATGGTGTATTGACAACATGGCTCGAGGTTCTCAAGAAAATTCCACAGTTCGTAGATATTTTGGGTTGATAAAAGAACAACAAATGACTAATTGTGAGGATTGTATGACAGTCACTGGGTCCAGTGATATGCACTCATTTTACAGCTCAGACGCTACTTTGTGGACCACATGGACAAGAAATTTGACATGTTTTTGTGCATATTGTATCGAATTTGTCACTGCTGAGTGTGATTCACAAGAATAGGTGGATGGATGGATTTGTAGGCCTCTAATTCTGCTTCCTAGTTATCAACCTCGACAAACATTACGACTTGTTTCTCTGAGATGAAGTTAACATCCAAGGACTATGATGAAATTTTTATTTTGGTGATAAGGTATTTATGGTTATTTACAATTTTTGTGTTGAGTTATGTCCATTGAAATTTTAATATGTAATTTAAATTTGAGTTAAAACATTTATTTTTTTGTAGGACATGTGTTTTGCGCTTATTGTGATGAAGATAATGAAGAAGGAACAAAATACTTCTTATATCATTTCACCGTGGAAAGAAAGAAGTTGAATTATCTTGTTATAGATGGCGAAGATATTGAATACCCTACAGGGTCATTGGTAGTTACTTTGGAACTTGGTTTCGATGGTATCCATTAAAAACTCCTCGTGTTTGGGTGTTTGAAGACTTTGAGACACACAGGAAAATACTCTTATATTCGCATCTAGTTCTAGCAACAAATATTTAGATGTATAGATATCGAGGAAGGCCTAATAACAAGATTCTTTGGAAGGTTTGAGAGTCGATTGTGAATAAATCTTGTCCACTATTCGAGTAGATCCGACCCCGATGGTTCATTGGAATGAATTTACAATTTTCATGTCTAGTATATATAATTTATTTGATATAATTTCTTTGGTATGTATAAATTTTTTAGTTAGATAGATTTAAGTTAATATATTATATTAAATTTGTGTATTTTTATATATCTAGTATGGTTTTGATTTGAATCTTAAATTTCTTTGACTAACACTTTAATGTGTAGGTTAGTGGTTCCAAAAGCTTCCACCTTCACGTGGTTGGCACTTTTAGTAGAGAATTTTATATTCTCGAAGCTAAGAGAAGATTTCATTGTTTTTCTAAGAAAAGAGAAGAAATTAACAACGATTTATGTACATGTGGAGGGGGTTTTGGCTCTGGAGGAGGTAGCCTAGAAGCACTGGAGATTAGAGAACTGAAACAAAGCCTCCTTAAGTGTTTACAAGACTATCCCTATGTGTGTGGACATTCGGTTCAAAGGCCACGACCCACCGTTTGTAAAATATAGCGTTTGACAACCTTACACTAACTCAAACTGCACTATTTCATGCGTTTACAAATAATAGGACAGCGAGAGCACCGATTGAAAAGGAAAAATTAAGACAAACTATTGTAGAGGGTCCCTAAACCAAGGTGTACGATAAGATGAGACGTCTCTAGGTGCCACAGAGTCCGAGTAGTCACCCATCGAAGTCAAACAATTTTTTTGTTCTCACGGCTCATAAGAGACTACGCCCAAATGAAGTAGTCCTGGAAGAAATGAAGCTGTCATGCACTGAAAAGATTGCTCCTCTAGCATTCACCTTACCACAAAGACGTGTCGGTGAATTCAGCTTTAGTGCCATGATCCACTTGTTTGCAAAATATAGCATTTGCCACCTTACACTCGGCTCAAACCGCACTATTTCATGTGTTTACGAACAATAGGGCAATGAGAGCACTATTTATGTGTTTGTATATAGATTAATATGTCGTAACATATGTACAAACATCCTAAATAAATATGCAAATAATGTTCACAAATTCCTTGATATATCATTTTAAAATTCATTGAAGAACCTTGAATTTTTCAAAATACCTTAGAATGGTAAGGGTGTGAATTAATTGACAAACCACCTCACAAAAATGTGTATTTTGGACTAGAAGGATTATAGGGTATACAAAAAATGGTGTTTTTAAAGTGTGTGCTTAAATACAAAAACATATAGGACTTAATAGGGAAGTGGATCTACTTGCGATAATCAAATCATGTGTAACTTCTTAGTTGATTGGCATAACAACAAATTATAAAAAGATAAGGTGTAACTATTGATCAATGGGATAAGCCCTATTAATGGGATAATCTCTAAAATAATGTAAATGCTTCCCTTGATTTCTTAATAATTTTACCATGCAATGTTGTACCATAGTAACGTTATATTCATAAAGTTCAAGATGAACTCTACCTCGCTTATTTCTAACAATGTTTGCATCATTTGATATGCAACAGATGAGTGTTAGCTTTAACGAGAAAAATGTTAGTTATATAAATTCCCTCACAACCAGTCTTTCAAAGATGTGCACATTGTTAGGAGGTGGGAAAATAATTAGAGTTGCACATACACCCTACGTAATTACTGAAAAAAGTACTTACGTATTCCCCTTTTGTAGTTCATCTAGCATGGTTATCATATGTTTTGCTTAATGGAATAGGTTTGCTTAACAATTGTACCATGTAGTGCTCTGGGATGTGGTTTTTCAATTTTAAATCATTCATACATATAGAACTAATATATGGTGATGAAAACATACATAGAAACGATCTCATGTGCAATGAAAATGAATCAAACATAGAAGTAATATCATTATAAAAACCAACACATGGATATATAATGTATCGTACTAAGTGTGCTAGATGCATGTCTCTAAAAATATAAGTTCATAACATGTGTACATCTCGAAATAAGTGTTCTAGATGCATGTATCTAAAATATAAGTTCATAAGACGTGTACATCTCGAACTAAGTGTGTTATACATATAGGACCACATGTGGTTGCATAAGGCTATATACAATGCACTATATGAAGAATCATGAACTAGGACTAGAAGGCCCTGCATATATATATCTATGTACATCTAGGTCCTATGAATCTAATCATGAAACATCTTCCCTCTCTTTGTTTTGCTAGAAGTAGCATGTCCATGACCCGGGGATGTATTGGAGGGAGATGCCACTACGGATTTCATCCGTGTGTTCCTAGGTGTCTCTAAGCAGGCCTGCAACCTAACCTACACATTCATAAACATCAAGTTTTTAACACCCAAATTTTTAAAATACATTCAAAACTTAAAAACTAAGAATTTAGTTAAAATTCATGTGAAATCTTACCACAATGTCATGATTCCTATCATTTTGTTGTTGACGTGTCACGGGGACAAGAATAGACTCACGAGGGTAAGCTACATACAAATAATTAAATATTTCATGTACAAAATTTGATATTGTAGATTTAAGTAATAAGAAATAATTCCTCCAAAATTTAACAAATTTGAAAAATTGTACCTCAGTTAGTGGATCTACAGATGCTATGGAAGTATCTACAGTAGCCTCCACAGTCTGCATATATGGAGGAGTCTCTCTGGAAGTCATAAGCTATACAAAAAACATGTGCAAATCAGTATTAATCTACATGACCGCCACATAACAAACCCAAAGCATAATCCACGTGAACTTCCACAAATAGAAATAAAGTGTAAAGAGAAACTAACCTATGTAAAAGTAATGTGGGCATGCCAAGTGCTTCAGCCTTCCTAGAGTAGATGATGACTTACCAAGCTCCTACGTATAAAAGACAAACATATATTAATATGTACATGTACACGTGAAACATTATAATAATAAAAGTGTAATTACATGAAATTTGAAATGTAAGTACAACTTGAAACTTAGGTTCATAAAAATCCTAGTTGTAGTAGCTAGCATGTCGATGCTGATTTTTCCTTCACTAACTCTTGCTATTTAAAATAAAATAAAAACTTAGTTTTTACATGTATGTAGATGACGTAAAATAAAATACATATATATTACAATCTCAAACATAAATTAAACTATTATATATATATATATATATTTGACATTTGACATTGTACTTGTGAAAGACCAAGATCATTTGCACTGTTCCAAAAACATCCACCATCATCTCATCTAGAGAAATCAAATCATGTGATCCAAAGAAATGATGTCTTGGCCCACGATGCATACGGCACCACATGATCCACAAGTGGTGTGGTGTGCTTAGAACCGACACCTCCACCAACATCACCGGATCTAATCGGTCACTAAGCTAGGTCGAGTGTCAGTGAGCTCCCTCAATGCATGTAGTGTGTCAATCTCCACAACCTCCTTCATTGTAGGAGGGATCACCGAAGGTAGTGGGGGTCTTGGGGCATGGGGATCCTTGGTTGACCTACACATGCACCAGTCTACTCTGCAGAGTAACCTCCTCACCCATAAAACTTACAAAAGTCAAAATAATTTGGGGCCTCATTAAGCATGAACTCGCAATATAATTTCTTCAAAAAATAGAGAGGAACCTCATTTTTGTTGCATGTTAGATAATAAAAAACCATCCACCATCAGTCCCAAATATTGTTCTTGATTCAGTCATCGTGGCACCAATAGATTGAGAACCATTTGAAAGTAGTTGCAAGGGGATTAGTTCTTGGGTCAGTAAATAATGCACAAATACAGTCTTTTCCATATTTATTTTATTTTTTACATCCGTATGGGATAATTTATCTGCATACCACCGCCTACAATCACCTCTAAAGGTAGTCCATATGTCTATTTAGTTGGTTGTAGAGTCGACTTTGCCATTCAATGTTTGCAATGTGTTGGCTAAAGTCATACGAGACGAATTTGTGGCAAGATTTTTCTTATAGTCCGAATAAGGTTCTCAATGAAAATTTTATTTTTTCGGATTCTTCCAACAATATTAGTTTGTGTTCTGTTGGTTCCGTGGGGACCGAAGGAGCCACACGAGGCGAATCTATGTTTGGAGAAGGGTTTTGATGAATGTTTGGAGGGTTTTGAGGAATATTTTGATAGTTTGCGGGATTATGAGCTTGTAGAGCAAGCAACCGACAAAACAAAAAATTGAAAAACCCATGAAAATAAATAAAAAAACCTAAAATGCAAAAAAATTGATCAAAATCGAGGGCTTACCTCTTTGTCTTGGCGACATGGTTGAAACTATCATGATCCGTAAGTCGGAGAGAAATTTTAGGGGTATTCAAAGTGCGAGTGCCAAAATTCTAGGAAAATTGGGGAGAAATGAGGAGTTGCGGGTCTTTTTTTGTCTCAAAGGACGCGATCCGCGGTTTAAAACCGTGATCACGGTTTCAGGTTGGAAATCACCAAACCTATAAAAATAATTCCGCGAGCGTGGTTTTAAAATCGTTATTGCGGTACCTAAATTTTAGGTTTTTATGTCCACTTAATTGTCCACCAACTTGTTGCACTTACCCATAACAAAGTATGACTATATAGATTCATTATATAGATTTATATATTCAAACATATTATAATTGTATTCATATATCTAAATTAATTAAAATTATTAAAACATATATATATATATATATATATATATATATATATATATATATATATATATAATCATACACATATGTGGCCAATTATTTTCTTTTATTGAAAAGTTTGTAAAAAAGAGAATTTAATAAAAAGTATATGTTTTTTTGGAATTGCCGAAGAGGCCATGCGACTGTACTTATTTTAAATTTGTTTGTGTGGAATTGGAAGTGGGGGTGCCGACCCCACCCCAACCCACATTTGTTTTTTTTTTGGGGTGGGGTGGGGTTGGCATCCCCCATTTGAAACCTTGCACCAATGTGAGCCGAGGCCCCGGTCTTGTAAGGAGGTGCAATTTTTTTGATACTTACACCTATGTATTAGAATGTGTGTGGTAATCCACGGTCGTTGTTT
This sequence comes from Taxus wallichiana var. yunnanensis, assembly GCA_018340775.1. Taxonomy (NCBI): domain Eukaryota; kingdom Viridiplantae; phylum Streptophyta; class Pinopsida; order Cupressales; family Taxaceae; genus Taxus; species Taxus wallichiana. The sequence goes on from CM031240.1 coordinate 305,996,730, forward strand.
GTCATTGGTTTAGTATACTCTCATATATATATATATATTATTTAAAAAAAAAATTAATTTCGAAGTTATAATTAAAATAAATAAAAATAAATAATAGATGTATTTTCTCAAAATAAATATGTAGGGTTTCGGTTTTTACCCAAATGAGTATACACACAATGTATTCACATTGAACCTACAAGTAAAATACTTTTATAAGCAAATACAAAAGAGAAAACAATACCCACAAATGGGATGGGTAGATCCTTGTCTTAAACACAAAAACTTAACAAAGGAGAGCTTCCAATCCTCTCCAATGGCCTCCATGGCTTCATTTCCTTCTCCTTCTTCCTTAACCTACAAACCAAATAAAGAAAATGAGAGTTTGAATAAAAGAAATGAATATAAGAGGTTTCATAAGGATTCTAGGGTTACTTTTGTTTAACCTAAATCTAAGGGTTGAGAAAGATTAGATCTAATGGTGTAGGATGAACCCTACATCACTTAAGTGATGGGGTATTTAGGTGGGAATTAAATAAATAAAATATGTGTGTGTAATTTTAAATGGGGCATAAGGGGTTAGACTAAGTTGTGCACAGTTGACCTTTTTAAGAAATAGACTAACTATTATTGTGCATGATTTTTAAAACTAGAGTATTATTAAAGCTAATATAATAAAAAGTTTAAATTTATTTATGAGCCATTAAATAATTAGTTTAAGGATAATTAAATGGGTTATTAAATGAATAACGAGGTGAGTATTATTTAAATAAAATATTTGAATTCAGTAAGGGAAGTTTAATTGTAATATAAAGTTGAAATGAACAAATATAAATAAGTGAATAATTTCTTTTTCTGACCGCCTTGAAATTGTGGAAGATTTATAATCAAGAATTAATTTAAACCTTGGCTAATGTTTTACCTATGTCTTACCTTTCTTATAAAAAAAATATTCCATAATTTTACTTGTTTTCCAATCGGGTTTTAAAGTGACTTTTCTTGGAAGTTTGCGGGCGTTACATTTGGTATCAAAGCCGTGGGTTCAATGCTTGGACCTTGGGCCAACTTTGGAACCGGAAAACCACTTAGCAAAAATGGAACCTCTTGATTAAAATAACAATAAAATAATAAATTTTTTTGGTCTCATGTGTACTCGCTTAGTGGCATTTTATTTGAAATCAAGTTAACCGATAATGTTGAATAGGATTGGTAATTTTGTAAATTTTTTGTGTAGAAGGAACTTTTATCTCCTTTACAAAGATGTTGTTTGATGGGTCCTAACTCTTGTTTTAGTCATGTGATGTGATAAACCCATTGAGACTCCTCCTTGTTGGAATACTATTTTTGTGGTTTGAATCTTGTGGATTAGTGCTAGTTTTTGTGTTCAAGAGTTAGCTAGAGGAAATTAGAAGTTGTTTAGTTTTGGAGCTTCCCTCATTCCTGTTTAGAATAGATGGGATTGGTTGTCGATTTCTTGATTTAATCCCTATATGGGAGACGAGATATCAGGTCTAGGTGTCATATTTGATCCAAACTTTGCGTATGTGTTCTTAGATATGAACTCGATGTATTACACCCCTACTTATGGTCCAAAGAGGCTCCAAAGTGGATGTGATGTGAACTTTTCTGTATTTTATATTCGTAAACTTGTGTTGCTTTATCATGGACAAACATTTATTTATAATTCGATTGAGAAGCTCTAAGGATCTTTTTTTAATTTATATTTTTGCGATATTTTCAGGGATTGCAATGTGGCTACTTAGCCATTTCCCTTGATTGCCAATATTTACTTGAAATTTATTTTGATTGGTGACTTGGAGCTCATTTATCTTATTGGCTACTTATCTAAATGTTAAGTGATTCTTTCTTGAATGTTGATGAGTTGGTTCTATGTTGTTTGTATTGTGATATTTCGTCATATGGGGGTACACCCTAGGTTCCTTGATTGTCTTCTTAGGTGCTTTAAGTTATGCCTTGGTTTTGGAAGGATGGAACCTTGAGTGTGTCTAGGACCTTAGAGTGATTTTTGTTTTGTTTGTTACTCAACCTTTTGGATAAAGATTTTTTTGTGTTGTATGATATAGTTGGCTGTTTGATATTAGAGGTGGTGATTCTCTTGTAATTTGGTAAGAATTTTGACCCTCGTCAAAGTAGGTGTGTTTGATTATGGGATTATGGATTGTGTTAGGATCAGATTAGCTCTTTGATGATTGTATATTCTAGTGGATAATTTTTGGTTGGATTTGATGTTCCATGATGGCATGCTAAGTTTTATCATGATTTCCTTGTTTCATTATAGAAAGTATTGACTGGTGGATTATATGTATCTTGTTAATTATGGCTAGATTTAAGCCCATTTAGGCAATGTGCTTAATTAAGTGTGCTTGTTTTACTCTCATTGACGCATGAGATAAGTATACCCTTCTCTTAGTTTTTAAAAAATTGTTATGAATAACACTTTATGACCAATTAATCAACAAGGTTATGTGGGGAATCATATGGATGTATTTGGATCTTTTGGACCTTGTTTTAGAGAGGTTAGTTTTGTAGATATTAATATTTTAATCTCAGTTTACTTCATTTGTACCCCTTATTTTAAAACCACAACTCTTGGTCATTCAGGCCATCTTGGGTAGATTAGTTGATTGTCCTCTTGCATTTGATGTCTTCTAATGGGAAATGTGGTGTCCTTGGAGTAAAATTTTCCTTGTCATCTTGTTGTTTGGTTGGTGGTATCTTGTGGAAGTATGAGTGTTGTTTGAAAAATCTCCTTGTCTTATTATGTGAACAAAATTTTGAGACTAAACAACAAACATTGTTTATTTCTCAAACCCTCTAAACCTCTTAAACTCGTAAAGTAAAATTTGTATCTATAATTAGATTTTGTTTCATCGTAACTTCTTTGATACTTGTAGGGAACCACTTGAAGTGCATCAATGGTGATTGTAATTCTTTGGTAAACTATCGAAATCTTTGAGTGTTACATGTTGGTCGATTGATCTCTAGCTTCTACAAAATGAATGATGTGTTGTTATGTTGAATAGTCTCTTTTTCCTTTATAATTAAAAATGTGATATGTTGATTTATCTCTTATTCCCATAAAAGTAATAATGTGATAATTTGACTCTTCCTTCTCATTAAAATCTATTTGGTAAAATGAGTACATTTAAGCATAATAAAACTCTAATTGAGGGTGTTGGACTTCAAAACTTAACATGTAAAATGGAACATAGGAAAAGGGAAAATGGTTCCTTGCTATAATCTTAGTAGATAAATAGAAGAAACAAAACTATGTGAAAATAGAAAGAAAAATTTGTCCATTTACCTTCCCTAGAAGTGAAATAAATAATTTTTCCGCTTTATACGAAATGTGAGATATCATGTGAACATTAGTGGCGCTCCTTAATGATGCAAATATGTGATGTCATAATAGAAGGAAGATTTTTTATTAAGAAAAATTGTATAAGAAGTGCTTGGAAAAGTGAAGCTACAAGTTTTGACGTAATAATTTATTTTATAAAATGAGTAAAATTTATGTGTATTGAGTGGAATGTATAATTTTACCGAAAGAGTTTTTATGCCTACCCAGATTTGTGAAACACCTTATTAATAGTGATGTGTTCTAGTTACGTACTACTCCCTTGTTCATAGACATATGTGCTTTCCCTTATAGGAGTTTTGGGGTCATCATACCCTTGTTGCCTCATAGCTCGACGAGTGTGAGTTGTGGTCTGTTAGGAGTGGGTCTTATCTCTTGTAATTTTAAGAAAATAAACCTCCTTGTGTGTTGATTTAGTCCTTGATGACCCAAGTTATCGGTAAATATAGGAAACATATGTTAAGGATATGAAATAATTTTGAGAAGTTCCTTTTTTATTCTTCATTTCTTGAGACACCCCGATATTATTTGTGTAGTGTGCACTTTCTTTTGACACCTTTTGACATTGATCCCAATCTCTTTATGACTATGTTATGGACATTGTTATAGTTTTGATTTAGTATGATGTTAGATGTTAGATCATGGATTATTGTTGATTTTGGTTCATATCTGATGCATGGTGTTTATTAGAGACATTTTTAGATATTGATGTTGATATACTGTTTGACATGGTTATATTATAGATGTTGTTCGGACTTGTGATATTTGGATATTTTGAGTAAACCTAGAAAATGAGAATTGAATTAAAATTGATGATGATATAGTTGTGGATGAAATTGCAAGTGATATTGTTGATTGTCTTGATTGTTGTGACTCACATATATGTTGATGATCTTGAAATTATATACATATTCATTTGGAAGTTATGATATGGCCACAAGGCCGAAGGAGGTATTTGTGTTTTGCGAGTTAAAATATCACAACACATATTGGGGAATTAGAGACCAACCACAATAGAATTCTAGATGAATTCAACAAGGTCACCATAACAACTGTATTTGTTTGTGTGTGTTTGATTGTGTTAGGGATTCCCATGGGGGGATCACCTTTAAATGTGACCAAGGGATTTTATGTATCTTCTTTTATTTGGTCCCTTTGTTAATATTTGCATGTGTTTATTTTGTGGTACATTGACCCTTTCTTTATTTAATAAATGGTGTATAAATATTAAGAGTAATCATGTTGTTAAGTTAGTTAATTAAAATATGTCATAAGGAAGTAATTAATAGAGTTTTTGGCCTTGAATTAAAGTGTTGTAAGAAATTTATAACTAATTTTTAAGAGACGTGTAAGTGGATTTTTGGAGTATGAAACACTCCACCTTTGAAATTCGAATTGGTCCTTGGAGGCTGATTTTGGAGGCTTGTGGGACAAGTTAAACTTGTCCTATGTCTCTTAAAATTGTCAACCAACCTTACCTATGGTTGGAAAGTAAAATTTAGACTTTCTTTATGCATTTTTGTAAGTCAAGTTGTATGTTTTAGTTGCACTTTCTTCATGTTTTAAATTTTAGTCCTTATGGGGTGTGGGCTTGATTTGAGTGTGTAAGTAAAACTATCATATTATTCACCCACCTATTTAATATGCATTGGGAATGAAGTTGACTTTTGTGTTGGGGTTGAGGATGTGTGATGTGGCATCCTACATGGATCCACCTCATCCTCTTCTCTTCCCTCTTCTATAAATTTGAATTCCTTACCTTGTTTTGGGTTGCTTCACCTTTGGATACTTCATTTTGGGGCGAATTATTTGGTTGTTTGAACTCTTGTTTTGAAGAAGTTGAAGGTTGTTGAATGCTTATGCTTTGTTGATATTTTGGGATGCTTTCTTTGGAGTAGCTTGCTGTTTGGAACTTGGAACAACTTCATCATGGAGAGGTAGGAGCTTGGCTCTTTAAATGCTCCTCTTTTACTTTTTCAAATGTTATTGTTGTGAATGTTTTGGCATGTTTGTGGGTTGTTGGGTAGATGGCCTAGGAATGGTGTAGGAGAAGGCTATGGGGTTTATTTTTGGGAGGCATAAGTGTTTTGGGGAGGTATAAGTGTGGAGGGAGTTGGTATGTAGGTTCTACCTTACAAAGAAATAGCTTTCATTTCTTTACTCGTTATGGGGTGCCATAAGAGGTTGGGGAGGCATAAGGAAATGTGATGAATAAGGGGTACTTGGGGGAGGCATTAGGGCATGTCGGGGTTTTGATATACTATATTTTTGGTGGTTTATAATCAGGTGGTGATACCCATTTCCCCTTTGGGAGGCATAAGTAGCATCCCCCATAGTTTCTTGCTCCTTTGGCTTGCTTGATGAAGCCTGAGTATTGTTGTGTGTTTATCTTGTGGTTGCTAAAACTGTTATTTTGTTTTGGATTGTGTTTTAAATATGATATTTTCATGTGAGAGATTGCCTTTGTGTTGTGGAAGCTTGTTATTACCATGTGTTGAGTTACATTTCTTATTGCAATGTGGTTGGGGCTCGAGGGCCAATGAAGAAGGATGGCTTCTCCTTTTCATTGGATGTCTTGGTTGGGTGGAGAGCATTGCCTTTCCCCTATTTTTTGTGATCAAAATTGAAGAATGATGGACATTCATGTTGATATTCTGGAGAAAAGAAAAAGACAGTTTTGATAGTCCTTGTTGAGATTGTTTCTTATTGTAACCTTTTCCCTCTTTGAAGTGGATGACATTGTATATTATTTGTGATTGAAATATGTTTTGTATTGGCTATGAAAGTTGTAATTCGAAATGAGAAAGAGAAATACTGTTTTTTATGCTTTTGAAATAATGTGAAAGAGATTGTATTTTGTATGTTGTATTCGATAAATGGAAGAAAGAAGTTGTAAAGACACCCTCTTGAATCAATAAAATATTGTATTACTTTTCTCAAATGGAATTATTAGGTATTAAAATCTGATTGTTGAATTTATTTGAAATCTCTATTTGGAAAGTGTAATCAAAATTATTGCACTTTGTGTTTGAAAAGCACGTTGTTAAAAGAAATAGAAATTGCATTCTTGCTTCTACCCTTTTATTGAAGGAAATTTAACATTGTAGTGTTGGATTAGAACGAGTTCATATTTTTAAGTTTGGTAAATGCAAATGGATCAAATTGAATTTGAAGTTGTAGAACACTGTTAGAGAATTTTTCAAACTGGCAAATAATTTTATTCAAAATGTATGAAACGACCCTATGACAGGGGAACACTAAAATGTAACATTGAATTGAACTTAATATGGTTAAAACGACCCCAAACAAACTAAACCACTTAAGAATTTTTTATAGAACCTTTCAAAATCGAGCTTAACCTTTTCACGGTCATTTCTTTGTCAAAAGTTGCCAATTTTTTAATTGATCTTCAATAAACAAAATATACCTTACAATCCATCCTAACTTCCAATAAGAGAAATCCTCCATGTTTGTTTGGAATGTTGAGAAAGGAAAGAGGTCAAATTGAACAAAATATATAAGTCAATGTCACCATTTTTCATTTTATAAGCCTTCAAATAGTTTCTCAAAATTGACCCTTAAAACTTGATCCTAATTAAATTATTAAGTTTTTTGTGTAAATAGGATGTCAAGAGCTTTCCAAAAAGTACTGCTTTGCCAAAAATGAGTTCCCTATCAAATTTTATGGCCTCTTGAAGTTCAAGGAATAGAAAGAGCTTCTTCTGCGCCCGTCTTATGCGCCCATGACAAAAAATCTTCTTTTGTGCCCATCTTGCATGCCCATGAGAAAAAGAGCTTCTTGCACATCCATCTTGTTCGCCCATGAGAAAAAGAGCTTCTTCCATGCCTATCTTGCGCACCCATGATAAAAAGAGATTCTTCTGCGCTCGTCTTGCGCACCCGTGAGAAGAAAAGAGCTTCTTCCACACCCGTGAGAAAAAGAGCTTCTTCCATGCCCACTTTCCATGCACCGTAAGATGATAATCTATCTGCGCACTAAGGATGACTTTCTCTCTCTTGGTGTTTTGTAGGATGTTTTGACAATTTTTGTAATGGACTCTAGAAAATTTTGTTGGGAACACTTTAAAAAAATAATTATTCCTTAAATTTTCCTAACTAAACATAGGTTGTTATTTGGTCTTGAGACCTTGTTTTTAAATGGGTGTTACACTTGGTATCAAAGATATGGATTCAAAAGCTTGGACCCTTGCACACTAGAAAAATTGAGACACGAATTTTAAACCTAGTACAATATTAAACCTAGCACACTTTTAAATCTAGCAAACAATCATTATCACCAAATCACAACACCCTTATGTTTACACAAGTGCATATACTTGAGCTCACGGTGTGATTGGATAACATGGGTACTATCTCCAAGTTGTGGGACTTGCTACTTGAGATAGACCTCCAGAGAAAGCTAGTTCTTGCTCCTAAACTACCTACCACAATCTACTCTAATGCAGGAAAAAACTAACTTTCCTAATCTAACTTTCCAAGGGACCAAGGAGAGAGAATGCATAAAAATTAAATCCTACACTACAACGGTGATACACTAGAAAAGGAGGGATTGAGAGTAGTCTTCCAATGTGTGAGATATAGAAGCAAAGTGCACACTAGAAGGGGTGATAACAGTTCTCCACAATCTAGTAAAATGCATTCACAACAATATTTCATACATGCACAATAATAATGAGTCCTTTCAAGAGCATAAAATAGACAAAATATTCTTGTAATGAAAGGTTGAAAAGGCAAGAAGAGCACAAACAAACACAACAGGGAAGATGCATCCACAAACTTGTATTTTATTGCTTCATGATATGCAAAATTCAATCTATTATAAGACAAGGGCCTAGATCACCATGCAAGGAGTCCACTACAAGGGCTTGTAGCACATTGGCTTCACAAATTAATTTTTATAGAGCTTTGCTACACAAAACTACCTCTCTTTACAATGAGCCCAACACTCCAATTTATAGAAAAATGAGAAGAGAGAGAGAAAGGGAAAATGGAAATCCCAAAATATGTCCTTCAACCACTTGTAAGATGAATTAAATGGAGTGAAAATATTATATGTTACTTGAAAAAGACTCCCTATATTGTCCCAGTGCTGCGGCGAGAGAAGGAATGATGACCATGCCTCTTAATAGCACTCCCAACTACAAAATAAAAAAATGTCATGAATCCGGCCATGTTTTATGAAAAACCTCTATCTATTTCTCCTTAAATCCTAAATTTCTTGATTTTTGTGCATTGGGCTCAGAAACGTGATTCCAACGGTACCCATTTTTTGTGATTTTGTTGAGAAATGCAAACGTTATGGCCTTTTGAGTGCGAACAGCTATTTTGGGTCTGCTAGGCATTTTCTATCATTTAATGAGAATGAGAATTAATTTTAATTTAATGAGCATTAAAATTAAAAATCTAGTTTTTTTGATGCGTAAGACATCGTGATCATTCCGAGTCTCATATTTTATGAAAATTGGAGCTCAGAGTCAAATGTTATGGCCGTTTGAAGTTTGGGGGTCAAACTTTGACTTTTCTCTTTGCTGCAGCTATTTCGGAAAAATCGGGTCCGCATGTCTCGACTGTCCCCGAAACATTCTTCCGCATCGACTGATTCAAGCCTCCTTGTCCCCACACATCCATCGTTGACTATGCCGTGAGGGCCGTTGACTTCCGCATTGGCCGCATCCCATTTAGCTTAGCTCTTTATGTGGCGATTTCTCCTTTACGTGTCCCGAGCATCCCTCGTGTAATTTTGCCTCGATTTGTCCTAGACAAAAATCTCCACACCACCCGCAATAGACTGACTTGTGTAAAAATTGTCCGATCACGTCCCATGCGTCCCGATGTCCCAACCGTCCAACGGAATTCCTGGGACAAAAAGTTCTGACTTCACCGATTCCTTTGTATTTCAGGCCATAAACTTGGTATGACGAACCTTGGTATGATCCGCACTTGTACGAACCACAACCTCTAGAACCACAATGCATTAAAACAAGCTTACGACTTCATTTTTGGATTTTTTTATTTTTTCTAACTTGTTGGATTTTTTCCTTGGATGGGGAAGTTAGAGAGAAGCCGAGGGGACCCTAAAAACATGATTTTGGGCCTTGAATCAATTTTACTTGCTTGGGACTGAAGAGTCTAATGCTATCAAAATTACCTTGAGGGGTGGATTTTGGATAACAACAACTTTGTGTGGAAATTTCATATTTAGTGAACATGGAAAACTGAATAAAATGTAGAATACTTGAACTAACTCTCGCCTTGGTCTGTCTAGGAGGCGTAGACAAGATGAGGGGTCTTTTCACATAGACTTAGATTTGCCACCACCAGATCATGCTGTAGTAGCTATCATACCATAGATTTTACAGACACTCCACGATGTTAATGCTGCTCTACGTGGAGGTACTTGTAGGAGAATAGTCAATCGAACATGATAGGGTAACATCCATTGAGGCTCATGCATCTCCTCGACATAGCGAGGAGCATAGAGGAGAGAAATTCCATGTGGAGTCAGTCAGAGCAGAGTCACCGCAGAGGGGATAGGGAGACCAAGTTTTAGGACACAGAGATAGGTCTTAGAGCCCTAGGATTAGAGATGAGCATGCAGGGAGGCCTAGGGGTCATCAGACTATAGCTTCAGACCACATCAAGGAGATCCTGAAGCTACGACCATCACATTATTCTGGTGACATAGGTGGATTTCAGAAGAGGCTTGGTTGGTGAGCTTGAGCGGATGCTTCAAGCTCTGCCCTTGTTCTAGCAACACAAAAGCTTGTGTTGTGATCCATCTACTGAGAGACGGAGCAGGTGTCTGGTGGAGGATAGAGGAGAAAAATCTCCACGTGGATTTTGAGACAGTTACCTGGGAGCTCTTTGAGGAGCGTTTCAGGAGTAGATATTTGGTACAAAGGTTCATATAGTAGAGGATAGATGAGTTTCATGACCTCTGACAAGAATCCCTTACCGTAGCAAAGTATGAGAGTAGATTTCTAGATCTACTTCGCATATGTTGATTACATGCGAGCAGTAGGTACGGATCCAAAATTCATCCGGGGCCTAAATCTTGACATTAGAGGTGTTGTTTGGATCCATTGTCCATAGACATTAGTTGAGGCCGTTGAGAAGGCCTATATAGAACAGGAGACTCGGGGAAAGACCCAGCAAGCTAGAGACTGATTTTGGAGCCACATCTAGCAGATACAAGACAAGGTAGATTGAGGGGGTTAGTACCTCCTCCTCATGGTGGATAGGGTTTGGCATAGTCATCTTTTATACCATAGTAGTAGCAGCAACAGTCTCACCCACCTTATATACCTCCACAGAGATTCAATATAGAGAGAGGTCAGAGTATGGGGCCTCCTTTAAAGGTCCTATCCAGACACAGGGTGCCCGAGGGCCTGGCTCAGGTCAGGTAGGATCTCGCCAATAAAGACCCAATAGATCACATCCAGATCATCGAAAGTCACACCACACACCTCTAGAGTACCGATGGGACCTGCTACATATAGGAGAGGATCAGGCGGTTTTTTGGTTGTGGCATTAATGGATTTGTTTTGAGAGACTTCCCTCGAACCCTATTAACAAGCGTAAGACATAGATATCGAGCCTACCATTGATGACATGGGAGGTAGTCATCAGATCTATGCGGCGTTCAAGAACCACTAGGCTAAGTATTAGAGTATAGTTATTAAGACTACAGGTAGCATTGTAGGTATTCCTACCTCCATTTTGTTTGATTTCAATTCTTCAAATTCCTTTATTGTACCATCTTTAGTCGAAAATGTAGGTTGGTGGCGGTTAGGTAGGGTCTTAGTTAGGATGTTGAGATGTCTTCCTGAGACAAGATCTCTGTAGACTCCTTAGTTAAGGAGTGTGTTGTGGATTTGGGACCTTTCACCACTACCTCGATCTTTGTATCCTTCCTTTGGGCTCGTATGGAGTCATCTTGGGTATGGACTGGCTGTCTACACATAGGGCTAGGATGGATTGTTACCACAAGATCATATCTTGTACAAATGATCTAGGAGTTGAGGTAGTGATAGCTAGGGTCAATAGACTCATTTTTATTCACACCATCTCTGCTATGCAGCTTAAGCGGTGTGTGTGACGGGGTTGTCAGATGTTTGTTGTCATAGTTAGTGACCGATCAGAGGATGGGTCTAGTGGACCATCACTAGATGACCATCCCATTTTGAGATAGTTTACTCGATGTCTTTCCAGGGGAGCTACTGGGGTTACCGCCCCACATGAGATAGATTTCCATATAGACCTAGTTCTCAAAGTAGAACCTATCTCACGAGTACCTTATCAGATGACCACACCAGAACTCTGTGAGCTCAAGTTGTAGCTTGAGAGCCTTTTGGAGAAAAGCCTAATCTTTCCTAGTGTATCCCCTTGGGGTGTACTGGTGATTTTTGTGAAGAAGACGGATGGATCCTTGTGGATGTGTATTGGTTACTACAAACTGAACAAGGTAACGATCAAGAATCATTATCCCCTTCCATGCATAGATGATTTGTTTGATCAGATGAAGGGAGACATAGTTTTCTCTAAGATTTATCTTAAGTCAGGATACCATCAGCTAAGGATTATGGAGGCGGATATTCATAAGACCACTTTTCGTATGAGATATGGGCACTATGAGTTCACAGTGGTGCCTTTTGGTTTGATGAATGCCCCCATAGTTTTTATGAGTTTGATGAATGGGGTATTCAGGACTTTCTTAGATCACTTCGTGCTCATCTTCCTATATGATATTTTGATTTAATCACATACGCGTGAAGAGCATGACGGGCACCTTCGCCAGGTTCTTCAGTGGCTTTGTGAGCAGCAGCTTTACGAGAACTTGGAGAAGTGTGAATTATTTTAGACAAAGGTACAATATTTGGGTCACATTATTTCTAGGGATTGGCTAGCACCCACTAGTGTGACAGAGGTGCACAACTTCATGGGATTAGCAGGTTATTACAGGATATTTTTTCTAGCGTTCTCTCAGATTACGCACCCCATTACTTCTCTTCAGTGGAAAGGGAAGAGGTTTGTTTGGTCAGATAGATGCGAGAAGCCTTCAGAAACTGAAGGAGTGCCTTATGAAAACACCCATTCTTGCAATGCCGGATCCAGAGGGTGAGTTTTTCATATGTACGGATGCTTCTTTGGTAGGACTTGGAGGTGTTTTGATGCAACAGTGTAGAGTAGTGGCCTTTGAGTCTCAAAAACTCAAATATTATGAGCTCAATTATCCGACTCATGATCTTGAGCTTGTTCCAGAGTGGTTCATGCCTTAGTTCGATGGAGACACTTTCTTCTTGGTCGAGATTCACACTCAAGACAGATCACTTGAGTCTTCACCACCTCTTCATGTAGCCCAATCTCAATGCTCATTAGCAGCGTTGGATGAAGTTGCTTTGTGAGTATGATATGGAGATAGAGCATGTGAAGGGGAAGGAGAATGTGGTTGTAGATGCTCTTAGTAGATGGAGACATGTGGCTATGGCCACTTTAGTGGGCATAGATTTGTAGAGTAGGATTCTATAACTTCTTCTTGATAGTTTCTACATTACAATGCCGAGAGCAGAGATCTAGTCCCGATATCCCTTGACGGGAAGTTTTATGGTTTCTCTTTAGATGCGTAGATGGAATTCTCAGTGCACATAGGTCATATTTATGTTCCCAGAGATGGAGGCTTGAGATAGGATATTCTGAGAGGCACATCATGCACCCTATTCAACCCATCTCGGGGTGAAGAAGATGCATGCTACATTGAGACAATTGTACCACTAGAGAGGACTTCATAGAGACGTGGATTAGTTTGTGTCATGTTGTTTAGAGTGCTGGAAAGTGAAGGATGAGCATCAACATTCAGCTAGCCTTCTCTTTCCTCATGCTATACCAGAGTGGAAGTGGGACACCATCTCCATGGAATTTGTTGTTGGGCTACCAATGTTAAGATATCACAATGACACCATCATGGTCATGGTGGATAAATTGACAAAAGTGGCACACTTTTCTCCAGGGAAGACCACTTATACAACTAGTGTAGTGGCATGGGTTTATCTGGATGATATTGTGAGACTGCACGGGATTCTGTGGAAGATTATTTGTGACAGCAATGCTTTGTATACTTCCCATTTTTTAACTACCATGTAGCACGCCCTCGGTATGAGGATCAACTTCAGCACAACATATCACCTTGAGATAGATGGATAGACTAAGCGGGTGAATCAGATCTTAGAGGATATGCTTAGGATGTATGTTATGGATCATCAGTCAAGATGGGAGGAGTACTTGTACTTGGTGGATTTTTCCAACAATAATAGTTTTCAAAGTTCTATAGGCACGGTTCCTTTTCAGGATTTGTATGGAAGAGAGTGTAAGAAGCTTCTTAGATGGGACATGTTAGAGGACAAGGTTTCTCTTGGATCATATTTGTTACAGGACATGGAGCAGTAAGTGATTTTGATCGAATAAATACTACAGGAGGCACAGAGAAGGAAGAAGAAGTATGAAGATCAGCATATGACTCGACCGTAGTTTTGATGTAGGTATCAAGGCGTTCCTTAGTGCCGACCACATAAGAGCCCTATCCGTTATGGAAAAGGTTATAAGTTAGCTCATAGATTCGTTGGACCTTTTGAGATCTCGGAGCGTATCAACCCTTTGGCCTACCGTCTAGCCTTGCCACCTAGCTTATCTCGTGTGCATGATGTGTTTCATGTTTCAGTTCTTAGGAGATACATTGTTGATCCTTCTCATGTGTTGTATTGGACCACATTGCAGGTGTAGGATCAGGGGCAAGTGATGGTGGAGCCCATTCACATTATAGATCATAGGACCCTGGGCCTTCGAGGCAGAGAGATTGGGACGAAGTGGGATATATGATGAGACCTGTAGCTACATGAAGGATGATACTTTACTACGAGCTCAGTTCCCACATCTATTCCAGTGACTTCTAGAAGGAAGTTTAGTCTAAGTGGAGGGGAATGTAGTGCCCACTTCCCTTTGACACCTTTTGACATTGATCCTGATACTGCTGACTATATTATGGACATTGTTATAGTTTTTATTTAGTATGATGTTAGATGTTAGATCATGGATTATTGTTGATTTTGGTTCATATCTGATGCATGGTGTTTATTAGAGACATTTTTAGATATTTATGTTGATATACTTGTTTGACATGGTTATATTATAGATGTTGTTCGAATTGTGATATTTATGTATTTTGAGTAAACCTAGAAAATGAGAATTGAATTAAAATTGATGATGATATAGTTGTGGATGAAATTGTAAGTGATACTATTGATTGTCTTGATGATTGTTGTGACTCACATATATATTGATGATCTTGAAATTATATTCATATTCATTTGGATGTTCTAATATGGCCATGAGGCTGAAGGAGGTATTTGTGTTTTGCAGGTTAAAATATCACAACACACATCAAGGGATTGGAGACCAACCACATAGGAATTCTAGATGAATTCAACAAGGTCACCATGGCAACTTGCATTTGTTTGTGTGTGTTTAATTGTGTTAGGGATTCCCATGGGGGATCACCTTTAAATGTGACCAAGGGATTTTATGTATCTTCTTTTATTTGGTCCCTTTGTTAATATTTGCATGTGTTTATTTTGTGGTGCATTAACCCTTTCTTTATTTATTAAATGGTGTGTAAATATTGTGAGTAATCATGTTGTTAAGTTAGTTAATTAAAATATGTCATAAGGAAGTAATTAATAGATTTTTGGCCTTGAATTAAAGTGTTGTAAGAAATTTATAACTAATTTGTAAGAGACGTGTAAGTGGATTTTCGGAGTATGAATTACTCCACCTTCTTTGAAATTCGAATTGGTCCTTGGAGGCTGATTTTGGAGGCTTGTGGGACAAGTTAAACTTGTCCTATGTCTCTTAAAATTGTAAGCCAACCTTACCTATGGTTGGAAAGTAAAATTTAGAGTTTCTTTATGAATTTTTGTAAGTCAAGTTGTATGTTTTAGTTACACTTTCTTCATGTTTTAAATTTCAGTCCTTATGGGGTGTGGGCTTGATTTGAGTGTGTAAGTAAAACTGTCATATTATTCACAAACCTATTTAATATGGTTTGGGAATAAAGTTTACTTTTGTATTGGGGTTGAGGATGTGTGATGTGGCATCCTACATGGATCCACCTCATCCTTTTCTCTTCCCTCTTCTATAAATTCGAACTCCTTACCTTGTTTTGAGTTGCTTCACTTTGGCATACTTCATTTTGGGGTGAAATCGTTTACTATTGAGCTCTTGTTTTGGAGAAGTTTAAGGTTGTTGAATGCTTGTGCTTTGTTGATATTTTGGGTTTCTTTCATTGGAATAGTTTGTTGTTTGGAACTTGGAACAAATCCATCATGGAGAGGTAGGAGCTTGGCTCTTGAAATGCTCCTCTTTTATTTATGCAAATGTTATTGTTGTGAATGTTTTGGCATGTTTGTGGGTTGTTGGGTAGATGGCCTAGGAATGGTGTAGGAGAAGGCTATGGGGTTTATTTTGTGGGAGGCATAAGTGCTTAGGGAGGTATAAGTGTGGAGGGAGTTGGGATTTGGGTTCTACCTTATAAAGAAATAGCTTGCATTTATTTACTTGTTATGGGGTTCCATAAGAGGTTAGGGAGGCATAAGGAAATGTGAGGAATAAGGGGTACTTAGGGGAGGTATAAGGGCATGTTAGGGTTTTGATATACTATATTTTTGGTGGTTTATAATTAGGTGGTGATACCCATTTCCCTTTGGGAGGCATAAGTAGCATCCCCCACGGTTTCTTTCTCTTTTGGCTTGCTTGATGAAGCCTGAGTATTGTTGTGTGTTTATCTTGTGGTTGCTAAAACTACTGATTTGTTTTGGACTGTGATTTAAATATGATATTTGCATGTGATAGATTCCCTTTGTGTTATGGAAGCCTGTTATTGACATCTGTTGAGTTGCATTTCTTATTGCAATGTGGTTGGGGGGGGACATCGATTCTCCTTTTCATTGGATGTCTTGGTTGGGTGGAGAGCTTTACCTCTCCCCTTGTTTTGTTGTGATAAAAATTGAAGAATGATGGAGATTCATGTTACTGTTCTAGAGCAAAGGAATGGACAATTTTGACAGTCCTTGTTGAGATTATTTCTTATTGTAACCCTTTCCCACTTTGAATTGGATGACCTTGTATATTATTTTTGATGCAAAGATGTTTTGTATTGGATATTAAAGTTCTAATTGGAAATGAGAAAGAGATATAATCTATTTTATGATTTTGAAAGAATGTGAAAGAGATTGTATTCTCAGTATGTTGTATTTGATAAATGGAAGAAAGAAATTGTAAAGATAACCTCTTGAATCAATAAAATATTGTATTGCTTTTCTCAAATGGCATTATTAGGTATTAAAATATGATTTTTGAATGTATTTGAAATATCTGTTTGGAAAGTGTAATCAAAATTATTACACTCTCTGTGTTTGAAAAGCACATTGTTGAAAGAGATAGAAATTGCATTCTTGCTTCTACCCTTTTATTGAAGGAAATTTAAAATTTTAGTGTTAGATTAGAATGAGTTCATATTTTTAATTTTGGTAAATGAAAATGGATCAAATTGAATTTGAAGTTGTAGAACACTGTTAGAGAATTTTTCAAACTAGCAAATATTTTTATTCAAAATGTACAGAATGACCCCTGCAGCAAATGAACACTAAAATGTAACATTAAATTGAACTTAATATGATTAAAACAACCCCAAACAAACTAAAACACTTAAGAAATTTTTATAGAACCTTTCAAAATCGGGCTTAACCTTTTCACAGTCGTTTGCTTTATCAAAAGTTGCAAATATTTGAATTGATCTTCAATAAACAAAATATACATTACAATCCATCCTAAATTCTTATAAGATAAATCCTCCATGTCTATTTGGCATGTTGAGAAAGGAAGGAGGTTGAATTGAACAAAATTTATAAGTCAATGTCACTAGCTTTCATTTTATAATCCTACAGATCATTTTCTCAAAATTGACCCTTAAAAATTGATCCTAATTAAATTATTAATGTTTATGTGCAATGAGGACGTTGAGAAATTTCTGAAAAGTCCTCATTTTTGAAAAACAAGTTCCCTATCAAAAGTTATGGCCTCCTGAAGTTCAAGTAAGAGAAAGAGCTTCTTTTGCACCTATCTTTTACGCCTGTGAGAAAAAGAGCTTCTTGCGGCTAGTGAGAAGAATAGCTTATTGCACGCTCGTCTTGTGTGCCCATGAGAAAAAGAGCTTCTTTTGTGCCCATCTTGTGTGCCCGTGAGAAAAGAGCTTCTTCCAGTGGCCATCTTGTGCACTTGTGAGAAGAAAAGATCTTCTTCCACGCCCATGAGAAAAAAGAGCTTCTTCCACGCCTACTTTCTACTCTTGGGGAAAATTTATTTCTGCGCCCTGCAAGAAGATATTATATCTTCGCTAAGGATGAATTTCTCTCTCTTGGTGTTTTGTAGGATGTTTTGACAACTGTTGTAATGGACTCGGGGAAATTTTTTTGGGGAAGACTTAAAACTAAATACAAATTATCCCTTAACTTTTCCTATCTAAACCTAGGTTGTCCCTTGGTGTCAAGTGGTTGTTTTTAAATGGGCGTTATAGTTTTTCCCCTTTTTTGTTGGAGAGAAAAAAGTACAAGTTATTTTTGTGAGTTTTTACTCAAATATTGGTATGACACACTAGTAGATTGGAGTTGTACCCCCTCTTGTTTCTTTTTCTTTTCTTCTACACTCCTTGAGTTCACTTTTGTGCTATGAATTAAGTATGTGATCTCTTACGATGATTTCGAGATTAGGAAGTATTTAAAATAATTAAATTCCACTATGTTATATAGGGTGATTGGTGTATCTTTTGATGGTATGTTAGTTTGTGTGAGGATTGTCTCCGGTTGAAATAATATCTAAGTGTTCAAAGTTTCTAAATCAGGTTAGTGTGGTGTGTTCGATTTTGAGTGCAAATTCAAGTTATAGATAACCTTTTGGTCATTATTTTTATTAGTATTACCATGAAAATATGATTGAATCTTTTCAAATTATAAAAGTGCTAAAATGGATAGTTTGCAAGACTCGTAAAA
This sequence comes from Taxus wallichiana var. yunnanensis, assembly GCA_018340775.1. Taxonomy (NCBI): domain Eukaryota; kingdom Viridiplantae; phylum Streptophyta; class Pinopsida; order Cupressales; family Taxaceae; genus Taxus; species Taxus wallichiana. The sequence goes on from CM031240.1 coordinate 306,015,204, forward strand.
GTTTTTACTCGTTTAGATGTTTTCCTCGTTGCTAAACCTTGTCCGGTGTGATCTTCAATTCTGAGACCATGAGTAGATATGATTTCTCATACAAGTTTATTGTCTTGGTTGATATTTGATAGATTTGTATAAACAATGAACCTTGAAGCATAACTCAGCCTTTGTGGAAGCCTTAACTTTTTTATAGCAAGAACTTGTATCCATGGAATACTATGTGGTCATCCTGAGTTCACATAATTTATCCATGCTAGTCTTTTACTTTGGTGCTTATTCTTAAGATTCCTTTAATCTATTTTATGTTTTAATACTATGGGTTGTAGCTTGGTTGATCACATATAGTTACTCTTTATAATCAAATATTTGTAACCTTACTTGAAGAAATTTTAGCATTCATGCCTAAAAATCTCCCTTCTCCTTGATTAAATAGCATTGGATCAAACTTGGGTTCTATAGACACACTCTTGTTTCAAGCAACGAAATCCTATTGAGGATGTGACTTATATTCTTATGAATTATTTCCCTACCTCTTTTTCCGTGACTTCTAGGAGGAATTCAAATATAAGGGAAGGGGGATGTAATGCCCACTCCTCTTCAACATTGATTGAACCATGTTAATCGATTTTAAATCAATTTTAATCTTAAACCTTGCTTTTTTTTTTAATATTGGTAAATAGTTTTTTGAAAGGGACTATACCCTTGTGTACAAGAGAAGGCCAAAAAGCCGGAATAAGAGAGGAGCAGAGAAGTCAGAAGAAAGCACAAAAGCTACAATAAGAACAACGAAGGCCCACCTTAACAGCTACACAAACGAGACTTAACAGCAAAACAACGGAAAAAAAACAGCAAGCCTACAGCCAAGAAGCAAATAAAAACAATAAGGACCAGCAAAAGTAGTCGGGACTACTTCTTGGCCGCTTGATCAATACTCATCTTTACTCTTTTCCAAGCATGATACATGCCCAACGTGGTCATATGAGCAACATCCGTCTTATCGAGCTCCTCTCTGGTTCTTTTGCTCTCTTTCTCATTGCCCCAAAGTGTAGCCGGGACACCGCTAAGCTGTGAAACACTTCTTGCATGACCTTCGATGAACTCCTCGATGGCCCTGAAGGCTGCAATATTATACTCATGCCTAGTCTTCATCTTCCCTAGGCGGGAGTCTAAGGAGGTCAGTTTTTTATATATGTCATCAATCTGGCTATTGCCAATGCTCCCTTCCCCCTCAATGCTTTGTTTGCCTTTTTGCTTAGCAAGGTTTTTAACCTCATCCTTCAGCAAATTGAGCTCAGCCTCTAAGGCCTCCAATCTCCTAGAAGGGTTGTCCGTTGGTGCCGCCTGGGGACTGGCACTACTAATGTTCAGCAGATCACGAGCAACGTCCTCCAAAGGTTCAACCCCCTCAGCAATAGACTCAAGGTTGAGTCTCCTAGAAGCCCTGGTGACACGTTTAGAGGTAGAGACAGGGTGGGTGGCAGGGGCAGCAACAGGAGGAGAAGAAGGAGAAGCATGAGCAGCCGGCATGGGTGTAGCAGCACCGAAGGCGGGGGCAGCAGCAGGGGCAGCAGGGGAGACAGGACTGACAGCAGCGGAACCCAACAAAGCCGGGCCGGGAGAGGAAGGGAGACCGGGGAATTTAATAAGGCAGTGCTTGTGAATAAGCAAAATAAGCCCTTGGTGTAAGGGAACCGCCCGGGTATGCTTCTGGAACTCCATAATGGAGCGTTCAAGAGAATTTAACAGATAGTGAGGGAAGCAAACCAACCTACTCCTACGAAAGTGATTCAAAAAGACAAGGTGCTTGGCAGGGACAGTAACAAACCTGCCTTCTAAGGATATGAAGCGAATCATCATGCGGGTGACTTCGTCATACGGGGGTGGAATTGAGTTAACAAGCAGACCCGCGGTGTTGAATATGAGCTTCTCCTCCTCCTCCACAAATCTTCTCTCTTCAACCTCTTTGATAACCCTCTTGTTGAAGAAGCGGTATCCTTCCAAGCTGAGGCTTCGGCTATGAGTTCCTCATTAATAAGAATTTTCTCGCCTCCATAGTCGACCGTCCCTCTCTCATTCCACTCCTTGGCAAAGCGAACAGAGATGCTTTGATCATGTCCTTGCATTCTTTCCACAAAGTTGGTGAATCCACCGATGCTAAGAATGTTCCGTGAGCTCGATGTTTTCTTTCCAATGTGGTCCACCGCGCACGGCTCAATCTGGCAGGGAGGCCCTCCCATCTTCACAATGATGTGCTGGTTACAACAATTTTCAGAATACCTTTGGGCGTTGAGAGTGGTTCGTTTCTTACTGTTGCGGGTCGCATAGAAATGGGAACTGTAGCCGTTGGTCCTCCCACGAACGGCTGTATGATTGCCGATCTGAGCCTGCGTGGAGTCGCGCGTGAAAACCCTTTCCCCGCCGCTTTCACCTCAGAGTTATCTTCGGTTTTCGCGAGCTTGGCATCCGACTATCAACATTATTGTACCTCCCGCGTGCGCTGTTTTTAAATTTAGACATCTCCACTTGAAGTTCCGAAACAAAATCTTGCTATCATTTGAAGTAGATATCATTTGCCACGCCAAATAAATTAAAACAGCACATGTGGAAGAATTTATGGATTTCCTCCAAAGATTAAGGCATGTCTCTAGAGATTGTTTGCGTGTGAAGGTCCGCATGTATGCTGTTGTGAAGCTGATTAGGGATACTATCATTATCCCAAATAGTGAAATTTATATTAATGCCGTAATTGGCCAATGCATCGGCCAGCTTATTTCCCTCCCTGTAAGAATGTATTATTCTGATGCTGTTGAAGGTATGACTGATGCTTATGGATTCAGAGATAAAATCTTTGATATTCCAGCTAGGAGAAGAGGACTGATTAAGCAGTTTAATAATATTAAGGGAGTCCCCTTCAACAATGAGGTTCTGGATATTTTGGGTCCGTGCAACTCTCAATCCCCATAGAGCAGATAAAGCTTCTGCAAAATGATTGGTTTGGATTCCCATTTTTCCAGCATATGCAGCAATCAAATTACCTTTATGGTCCCGTATTGCTCCTCCTCCAGCTGCTGTTCCAGGGTTCCCCTTAGAGGCTCCATCAAAGTTCAGCTTGAACCAATTTGATTCAGGGGGATGCCATTTAACCAAAGATCTATCCACACTATTCCCGGGGTTGCTCCAATATCCGATCTGCCAATTTGATAAGATGTGCTTTTCATTTTCAGGGTAACAATTGTTCTTGGGTGGTTTAAATCTGGCCATGTCCTCTTTGATGCCTTGGGAGATCTTGCCAGTAGTGAATTTAAAATTCTGCTTCTTATTTCTAAAAACGATGTTATTTCTATCCTTCCAGATCCTCCAAATTAAATGCGGGATGGCTAATTTCCAGATTCTTTTGATAGCACAATGTCTGAATGGTGGGTTCCATTGATTCCATAGCTGAATAAGATCCTCCGGCATCACCCAGAGAGCTTCAAATTTGGAAAGGACAAAGTTCCAAGTTCTAAAGGCATAATCACAATGTATGAACAGATGGCTAATGTCTTCATAGTTATTCCTGCAAAGGTGGCACCAATTGGGAATGATAAATCCTCTTTTCATCAAATTGTCAGTGGTGAGAATTTTGCCTCTGATGGCCAGCCAAAGAAAAAAATTTATTTTGGGGGTTAACTCAGGCATCCAGATCGAGTTCCAGTTAAAATCTGATTGGTTACTGTGGAAAAGACTGGTATAACCAGATTTGACTGAGTATTTACCATCGTGTGAATTGCTCCAGATCAGCTCATCCTTGGAATCCAACTGACACAAAGGGAAGAGATCTAAAAGGTCTTGGAGGGAGGAGATAATTTGTTTCAGTTCAATACTCTCCATAGTAAGTCTTTTCCACTTCTTGTTGGTGCCATTTCCATCAATGTAGTCCTTGACTTTGGTTCCATACTTTCTTATAAGGCTGTCCTTAGCACTCCCAAATCTCTCCAAGAGATTATCATTGGACCAGTTATCCTCCCATAAGTTTATGTCGCTGCCATCCCCAACTTTCCATTTGCTTCCCTTCTTAATGAAGTTTCTACTCTTAACCAGATTATTCCAAAAAATGGAACCATTGGGGAGTTGCTCATCATGCAGATAGGAGTAAACAGTTTGCTGATTCAAGTATTTTGTTTTAATAACATCAATCCAGGGTTGTTTCTCCGAAAGCAATCTCCAGCCCATCTTAGCAATGAGTGCCTCGTTCATTTTCTCAATATCTTTTATTCCCAGCCCTCCCCTAGATTTTGGGGTGCAGACTTTATCCCAGGCCACAAGGTGAAATCTGAACTTTTCTTCCATGCCTTGCCATAAAAAATTTTTCTGAATCCTTTCCACTTTCTCTCTGAAGGAGGAAGGAATTTTGAATAGTGACATGATATATATGGGCAAACTTTGGAGTGTGCTTTTAATTAGAAGGCACTTACCAGCACTAGAAAGAGTGGTCCCTTTCCAACCGGCCATTTTTTTCTGAAATCTCGTCAATAAATCATCCCACACCGTGTGAGAGACTTTCTTCGTGCCAAGAGGGAGGCCTAAGTATGTTGCTGGAAGAGTACCAATTTTATGTATTTGCAATTTTAGCAATCTTGAGTCAGTCTTTCCCGTGGGTGTTAAAGAAAAAAGGATGCTTTTGTCATAATTGATCTCTTGCCCAAGCATTCATATAGCTGCGAAGAGCCTTGATAGCTTTAGCTTCTACAACTGAGGCCAGAAGAAGAAGGATGGTGTCGTCTGCAAACTGTTGATGAGAGACAGCTTGGCTGAGAGAAGTGGGTTTAGAACCATTTAAAAGGCCGACTTCCACCGCTCTGTTAATTGTTCTACTAAGGCTGTCAGCCAGAAGGATGAAGAGAAGGGGGGAGATGGGGTCTCCCTGCCTTAGACCTCTACTGCTGGTGAAGAATCCCACAGGCTCTCCATTAACAACCACAGAGAACCTGGCTGTAGATATACAAGACTTAACAATTTTTCTAAACTTTTCTGTGAACCCAAATTTAGATAAAATCCTGTCAAGGAAGACCCAAGAAACTTTGTCAAAAGCTTTATTCATATCAAGCTTAAGGATCATGTTTGCCTTTTTGTTATTTTCCATAGAATGCATAGTTTCGTGCACCATAATCACACCGTCTTGTATTATCCTGCCTTTAATGAATCCACTCTGCTGCCTTGAGATGAGATCCTTCATTATGAGCTGCAGCCTAGAAGCAATGATTTTGGTAAAAATTCTAAAAATAGCATTAACAAGACTGATAGGTCTGAAATCCTTGAAATCTTTTGCATCCATTTTCTTAGGTGCCAGCACAATGTGTGTGTTATTGAGTTCTTTTAGAAGATTTCCCGATCTATAAAATTCATTAACCGCTTTGAGTAGATCCTCCGAGCATATTTCCCAGAATTTCTGAAAAAAATTAATGGAGAATCCATCCGGTCCAGGAGCCTTATCCCCCTCAAGAGAAAAAACAGCCTTTTTTAGCTCATCAAGCGTGACCGCTTTAGTGGTATCTCTGAATTTCTGGTCCTCAATATCATTCTGAGGGATGGCTTCTAGCATGAAGGAAATAGCTTCCGGATTGCTGACATTACTCTCTCTAAGAAGATTTTTGTAGAATTCAAGTGCTTGTTTCTTAATGCTGTTTGGATCTTTAGTGATACTTCCGTTGCTTTTAGAAACCTCTAGGATCCTATTACTGGCTCTGTGCTTTAGAGTGGTCATGTGAAAGAACTTGGTGTTCCTGTCCCCCTCTTTAAGCCAGATAGCCCTAGATTTAAGGCGCCAAAAGGATTCTTCTCTACTGCAGATCGTGTGCAACTCAGAAAGAATTTTCTTTTCATTTACTTCATCTTCAACTGATCTCCCCATAGTATCCATCTTTAACTCAAGATCCTGAAGCTTCTGTTTTAACTCTTTCTTTTTTCCGAAGATGTTTCCAAAAACATTTTTGTTCCAAAGTTTGACTTGTTTTTTGACATTTTTGAGTTTTTGGACCAATCTGTACTGGGCAGTGCCTTCCCCATTCCAATCCCACCATTCCTTTATTCTATCATAGATATCAACGTGCTCCATCCACATTTTTTCAAATTTGAATGAGCTTCTTGCAGGTTTGGTCCAATTTAGAAAGCTTAAAGCAATCGGATTATGATCCGATCCAATTCTGGGCAGGGAAGAGAGGTAAAAGTCTTGGCTAAGAATCCAGTTTGCTGATATTAGTGCCCTGTCCAGTCTCACCTGAATGAGCTCCTTTCCCAACCTTCTATTATTCCAAGTATACTTGTTACCATGCAGATCCACATCAATGAGGTTTTGATCAGTGATAAAATCAGCAAAATCCTCCATTCCATTAGAGAAGGTGGGGGTTCCCCCAAACTTTTCGCCTGGGTTTAGAGGGGAGTTGAAGTCTCCCATGATAAGCCAGTTAACAGAACTGTGCTGGTTTCTAAAGATTTTAAGATCAGCCCATAGTTTTCTTCTACCACTAGCAGAGTTAGGGGCATAAATATTAGACAAGATCCATTCACACTTATTTTCAATAGTGACAAATTTAATTGCAAGATGATTAATATTATCACTAAGAATCATACCAGTACAGTGCCTTTTATCCCAAAGAGTAGCCAGCCCTCCGGAAGCACCCTGAGAATCAACAGCGGCCATTTCAGAGCTGTCCCAAATTTTTTTTTAATATTATCCATGGTCATTGCTTTCATCTTAGTTTCTTGAAGAATCAAAATGCTGGGGTTACTGGAGTCCCGTAACTCCTTGATGTTTCTTTGCTTAGAGTAACCGTTAAGGCCTCTAATATTCCAAGATATGATCTTCATATGGAATGGTTGGTAGTTGGAATTGCTTGCTGGTTCAGTTGCCGCTGAACACCATCTGCAATATCCCTCTCTGTTTTCTTAGCTCTGAGAGTCTTTTTAGAGGGTCTTCCTCTTTTCGAGCTTCCTCCAAAATCAGCTATTCGTCTAACTGAAGATCTGGTTTTTCTGGAGGTAGAGGTTTCCCAATTGTCAATTTCTTTTTTCTTTTCACTATAAAGTGATTCTGGGATCCTTTCAAAACCTTCCATTCTTTTTTTTTTCTTTTTTGAGATGACCAAAGTGAACCCAGAGTCTGGATCTTCCTTTTCCTTGGTAGGCGTAATCTCCCCTTCCTCTTGTTCCTTATGAATACTGACAGGAGTGTGATTGCAACAGACCTGCTCAGTCACTGTTGAAATGCTGAGGTATGGCAGCGGATCCGCATTTCCTTTCTCTCCAGTAGGGAGAGACTCCAGGGGCTCAAACACCCTCATATCCTCCTTGATACAAGCTTCCTCTCTAACGAATGGCAGGATTTCTTTCTCTTCTGAACCAGAAGGGATTAAATAGGTCTTCTTTTCCATGGTAGGCGTGATCCCCCCTTCCTTTTGTTCCTTAAGGATACTGTCAGGAGTATGATCGAAGCGATTTTGCCGCTTTATGGGCCTGCTAGCATCATTTGTTGAAATGCTGAGGTATGGCAGCGGATCCGCAATTCCTGTCTCTCCAGTAGAGAGGATCTCCAGGGGTTCACTCACATCCATATTCTCCTTGTTACAAGCTTCCTCTCTAATGAATGACAGGATTTCTTTCTCTTCTGAACCAGAAGGGATTAAACCTTCTTGTTCGTTCACTTCCAAGGAAACCTTAACAAGGTCATCCTTCACAGAAGTTTCAAAAGGTTTGCCCGGAGATGCCTTCACAGTTTTGTCCACTACTTCTTTGTTGGGGGTTTCAGGCAAAGCTTTTGTAGCATCTTTGGGACGCCAGACAAGATGTTTCTTAATATGAGTTCTAAAACCCCCTTTTTTCTTTTTTTTTTCCCTGCTATTTAATTGCACATTCCTCTGGCTGGGACCTTTATCTTCAGTTTTCCTTTCCTTGCTTGGATCCCTGTTAACATTGTTTAGATCTGAGTCAATCCCAGGCTGATCAGAAACCAAAAGAGGGGTCTTCTTCTTGTTGCAGTTTTCATCAGAGTGACCAATGCTTTGGCACCGCTTACATCTTAAGGTCTCAACTTCAATTCTTTGAGTCCAGGATCCAAATCTAGTTTTCAATATTATGTGCTCTGGAAACTCCTGATCAATAGCTGAGACAATGCAGAACCGAGCAAAAGCAAGCCTGGATCTATTTCTTGTGGGTCCATCTAATCCAATAGGTGTGCCTAGGGATTTTGCAATATTTAACAGTATTTCATCATCCCATAGATGCAATGGCAGTCCTGGCAGCCTACACCAGATTGGAATGGTGTTTATATTTTCTGTATTTGGATCAAAACCCGGATACCATTTTTTCAAAAAAAGACCCATATTTCCCAGCCACCAGGGGCCTCCAAGTAACACCGAATCTAAATCCTCTTGTTGGTTAAATTTAGCCAAGAAAAAACCTTTTGGCATAATGGTAATGCTTAGGCTCCCTTGGGTTTCCATTTTCTCATAGCCCATTTTCTAATGAAATCAATATTAGGTCTGGAGCCAAGAAACTTACCAACAAGGGAGAGGTTTGTTTTGTTTAAAGCTCTATCAACAAAACCATCTGGGACCCTAAGACAGGTGGCACCCTCTTTGTCCATTTCCCATGTAAATCTGCTTCAAGGCTTTTCGACCCACTTGAGGTTAGGGCTTTGAAAAAGCTTATTCCAAGCCAAAGGTGTGGATCTCAGTATTTCCTCATTTTCTCTGCTAGCCGTCCGATTGCAGTCTGAGATCTGCTTTTCCTCAGCAAGTTTTGTCATATTGCGCAGACTTTCCGCGCCAGAACTGCAGAGACCGCACTGGCTGTACTTCCCGCTTTTGCGACGTTCTTACCCGTGTCTACAAACGCCCTGCATTGGCTATAGCTCAGCCTTTCCTCAGCATTTTTAACCGTGGTTCGCAGACATTCTGCAGCCAAGATGCGGAAACTGCGGAAACCGTGTCCCCGTAGATCTCTCCATCGCTAGATCTCTCCATCATACATATCTTAAACTCGCTGTAAATCTAGTTATCATACTAATAAGATGTGTGGGACATCATGATGACTATTGTGTTTAGATTATTATTTTGACTGTATGGTTGTATTGTGGACATTGATGGGAATTTAAGGATATGATGATGATCTAGAATGGTTTCCTTGTTACATACCGATTGCAATATTGTTACTATTTATATATTATTATGTCTCTTGCTCACTCATGTATTGGATCCCTAGACCTTGATATCATATTAGATATTAGACATTGCTAGATGAGCATTGTTGCACTTGTTTTACTTATTTGATAGACAATACAGATATGTTAGTCTTGTGACATGATGTGACTATTGTGATGAATTTTATCTTCTTGATTCATATATCATAAATGATTCGACGTTCTAACTATTATTATTCTATGGATGTATCAAGGCGTGATTTATGGATATTTATGGATGATTTGTGATGTTATGATCTTAGTACAAATTGATGAATTGGTAGAATTGAAATGTTAGAAGTTGAACAATTGGTGAATTACTTAATTCTAACATTGGTTTAATTATGATATTCGATGATGTAAATTGTTAGGTATACATGCATGTGTTTTATTATTTTGACGTCATTAATATGGCCACAAGGCCAAAAAGGTATTGTTTGATTTTGCAAGAAATTATAACACAACAAACTATGGGGGATAGGAGACCAACAACGAAGGAATGTGGGGTATTGGCAATAGGTCACCATGACAACTCATGTATTCATATGTTGTGTATTGTTGTTGATTTTTTTGGGGATCCCCATTGGGGGTGACCTCAATAGTTACCCTGTAAGTTGTGACCTTGTCTTGCTGATTTTATTTAATTATGAGTTATTGTTTTTCTTAGTATGTGGAGTCACTTTTATTATTTTTAGAACCCATCTTAAGTTAATTTAAAAGTGTTTAACTTGTGCTAATTAGGATGTGACAAAAATGTGGGGGCTAATTAGTATGTGGAATCACATTTATTATTTTTTTAGAACCCATCTTAAGTTAATTTAAAAGTGTTTAACTTGTGCTAATTAGGATGTGATAAATGTGAGTTGGTATCCTTAATGTGTGTTGGATTAGAATGAATTAAATTTTTTTGGACTAGTGTGTACTCTATCTCACAAGTGAAATTAGGCATTAACCTTCTAGGCCATTTTTGGTGACTTGTGGGACAAGTTAAGCTTGTCCCACACCTCTTAAAGTTACCCACCCACTAGGCCTATGATGTGAGGGACTTATTTTAGGTCCTATTTTGTGTTTTAATGGAGGAAAAGAGAAATTAATTGCACTTTTCTTACAAGGGTATTTATTTGTGTCCTTTAGGGGTGTGGGTTTGGGTTGAGTGTGTAAGATCATGGTATTTTCCCAAACCACCAATTTATTATGATTTGGGGTTTGAGTTTGACCTTGGCGACGTGGGTTGGAGGATAGATTATGTGGCATCCTAAAGAACATCACCCCTCTCCCCTCTTTTATATTTATTTAATTTTGTGTGGGGAATTGGATTTTGGGGTGCATTCTTGGAATTTTGGAGATCTTGCCTGAGAATGGTGATTTGAGCTTGGAATGGATGGTGCTTGCTTAGAATTTTGGAAGGCTTGGGACTTGTTTGTGTTTGATTATCTTCATTTGTAAGGTAGATCTTCACCCTTATTTTTACCTTGCTATTTTTTTATGCTCATATGTGTGTATGATGGTTGTTATATTGCTTATGATTGTGGGAAATAGATTTGATCCCTAGGTTGTGGGAGAAATGGAAATGGGGGTAAAAATTTTGGGAGGCATAAGAAAAATGTTTTTGGGTATTTTATGATGGAGTTGGGTTGGTATGTCCATCTTGTTAATAAATATGATTTATGTTTATCTTGTTATTTTCTTGAGGGAGGCATCGAGTGGGTTGATTCCTTGAGGGAGATATAAGAGTGGTGTATCTTCTCGAAGGGAGGCATAAGAGTTGTGTGTATTATGATGGAGTTTTTGGAGGCTCATAGGTGGACACCCAAGCCCTTGGGAGGCATAAGAAGAACCCCCATGTTCCTTTCTCCTCCTTGGCTTTAGTATGAAGCTTTTTTGTTTGGATATTTGTTGGTGTTGTTGTAAAATTGGTATTGTGTTATTACATCAAATTTCTTGATTGAATGTGTATGTGGAATCCATTTTGAGTTGCAAATGGTTCTCTAAATAACCCTCATTGCCTCCTTGTTAATGCTCGGTGGCCAATGAGGAAGAAGGATTTTATCCCTCATTGGAGACTTGGTTGGGTGCAGAGTGTTGCCTACTCCCCCATTTTGTTGTGTGATATATCTTGACGATGATGGTGGAACTCAATGGAAGAAGTGATATTGTTGGAGAAAGGCATGCAAAGTTAAAAATTGTTCTTTTATGGCTCTTCAACTTATAAATTCTACCAAAAGTACACTAGATGTAATTTTGTTCCATTAGTTAGTCTTGCACATGAGTCTAATATGGCTTGCAATATTTTGTTTAAATGGGAAACTTGAAATTTCTCTGTAATGAAAATGAAGATCTCTTAAATTGGAATGTGATTCAAGTTGTGGTGTACATCTATTATGGAAAAAGTAAGTGTATTCAAATGAAAAGGGAGCAGTGATCCATTTTACATTATTGATAACCTTGTTTGAATGAGAAAATATTCATTTAAATATGTGTTATATGCTCCTACTCTAGTGATGTGCAAGATGTGGTCACATTTGGAAAGAAAGTTAATATTGTAATCAATACAACTCCCTTATTCCAGAGAAAATTAATTTCCTTTAAATCGTTGAATTTCCTTCAAACAATATTTTATTATAGATATATAAATACATTCTTTAACATACCCATAATCTAATAAATCTAAAGTCGAACTTTTATATTGAATATGAAAAATAATATACACTATTATAAAGAAAGTATGACTATATAGATTCATTATATAAATTTATATATTCAAACATATTTTAATTATATTGATACATCTAAATTAATTAAAATTAGTAAACCACACACACACACACACATACACACAAATATGTTGTTGATTATTTTCTTTTATTGAAAAGATTGTAAAAAAGAGAATTTCATAAAAAAAGTCTATATTTTTTGTAATTGCCAAATAGGTCATGAGCCATGTACTTATTTTAAATTTGTTTGTGTGGAGTTGGGGGGGGGGTGGGGTGTCTTCCCACACACCAACCCACATTTATTTTTCTTAATGTGGGCTGTGGTAGGGTTGGCATCCCCGCCATTTTGAAATCCTGTGCCAATGTGATTCGAGTCCCCGGTCTTTTAGGGGTATAATTTTTTTCGATACTTACGTCCCGTGTATTAGACTATATGCGGTAATCATGACGTTGTTTTTCGTTGGTTTAGTATACTCTCATATATATATATATATATATATATATATTTATATTCATATATATTATTATTTACAAAAAAATCGGGTTATACATTAAAATAAATAATAGATGTATTTTCTCAAACTAAATATGTAGGGTTTTGGGTTTTACCCAAATGGGTATACACACAATGTATTCACATCAACTTACAAGTAAATACTTTTATAAGAAAATACAAAAGAGAAAAAAATACCCACAAATGGGATGGGTAGATCCTTGTCTTAAACACAAAAAATTAACAAAAGAGAGCTTCCGATCCTCCCCAATGGCCTCTATGGCTTCATTTCCTTCTCCTTCTTCCTTAACCTGCAAACCAAAAAAAGAAAATGAGATTTTGAATAAAATAAATGAATATAAGAGGTTTCATAAGGATTCCTAGGGTTCCATTTGTTTAACCTAAATCTAATGGCTGAGAAAGATTAGATCTAATGGTGTAGGATGAACCCTACATCACTTAAGTGATGGGGTATTTAGGTGGGAATGAAATAAATAAAAGATGTGTGTGTAATGTTAAATGGGGGCCTAAGGGGTTAGACTAAGTTGTGCACACTTGAACGCTTTTAAGAAATAGACTAACTATTATTGTGCATGATTTTTTAAAACTAGAGGATTATTAAAGCTAATCTAATTAAAAATTTAAATTTATTTATGAGCCATTAAATAATTATTTTAAGGAGAATTAAATGGGTTATGAAATGAATAGCAAGGTGAGTATTATTTAAATAAAATATATGAATTTAGTAAGGGAAGTTTAATCATAATATAAAGTTTAAATGTACAAATATAATTCAGTGAATAACTTATTTTCCGACAGCCTTGAAATTGTAGAAGATTTATAATCAAGAATTAATTTAAACCTTGGCTAATGTTTTACCTATGTCTTACTTTTTTTTATTAAAAAATCTATTCCATAATTTTAAGTGTTTTCCAATTGGGTTTTAAAGTGACTTTTCTTGGAAGTTTATGGGTGTTACATTATGCCATGTTTTAGGTTTGCTATGATGGTCATTTGATCGTCAAATTTAACACAATTAAATTTTCAAATTTTTTTCCGAATGTATTTTGGGCACGAATTTAGACATTTTAAACCCAAAAAATATCAAATAGCATCCAATATCTTTAATATTTAGATCCGAATATATATATATACACACACACCCAAATTTGAATTGATCTTTTCACATTGATTGCGATAAGGAAAACAAGTGCTAAAGAAGACTATGGTGAAAAAAATGTTTGGATTTGGATTATTGGCAGCCACAGAGAATTTCTCCCCATATTTTCTTTATTTTCTATTTGCATTTCAACACTAGGGTCAGCAAATTATATGTGTTTACCTTTTGGTTTTTTAACCATATTCTTCTCGTCAGGGCTTGTTTTCCCTTATCACAATCAATGTGAAAGATCAATTGAAATTTCGGTATATATGTATCTATGTATGTATGTATGTATGTAGATACACACACACACACACACACACACACACACACACACACACACACACACACACACACACACACACACACACACACACACACACACATACCTACCTACCTACCTACCTACCTACATACATACCCAAATTTGAATTGATCTTTTCACATTGATCATGCGATAAGGGAAAACAAGTGCCCACAACCGTAAGAATATGGTAAAAAAACCAAAAGGTAAACACATATTTTTCGAACCCCGGGGTTGAAATGCAAATAGAAAATAATGAAAATATGGGGAGAAATTCTCTCTCGCTGCCCAATAATATGAATCCAAACATTTTTTTCACCATAGTCTTCATTAGCTTCCATGGTCTCCTTCTCTCCTTGCAATAAAACCTCTAGAAATGGAGGCACATTAGGGAAAACTAGGGAATAAAAAGAAATTATAAGGAAATTTAGGGCTTTTAAGGAACCCTAAGATCTAGGGTGAGGATTAAATCAATCCTATGCATGGGTGTGTTTATTGATTTGCTTAAGGGGAATTAAATTGAATAAAGTAAATGTGTAGCTAATTAATTAAAGGGTGTCATGGGTATTATATGCTTAGGAAATAAATTAAAGTTAACTTAGCAAATAATATTAATAATTTAATGTGAACCTTAAATGGGTGAAACTAACTAGTTAAAGTTAGAGAATATTTTAAATAAAATTTGATTACAAATTGTCATGAACTTAAGGAGGGAAAATAAATGAAATTAATTTAAGGATTAATTAATTAAAATTAAATTAGGGATTAATAAATTCATAATACTTCTGGATAATAAAATAACATTATTTAAGGAAGGGGATGTAATAAACAAGTGAACAAGTATTTTAATATTCATGATTTACTTAAGGTATTAATGTATTGAGAAAGTAATTTTAATAATCGTAGTTAATGCATTTAAGATTTAATTTACGTATTCATTTAAAAAAATTGCCGTACATTTCTAGTTAAGTGTTGTAGTTTTGGTGTGGTTTGGACATGTCAAATGTGGGCATTACGAAACTATTCTTTCCTTTTTAAAACTTATTTACTTTGTTTCTCTTTTCATTATATCACTTCTCCATTTCGGCTCTCATTTTTTATCAAACTTGTGCACTCTTATATGTTTATGACCCAATATGTAACCAATCAGTAAAATTTGATTTAATAATTTTTATTTTTTTAATGAAGTAAAAAGAATTTTTTTATATGTTCAAACTAAAGGAAGCAAATGGAAAATAAATTAACGAAACTAAATAACTTGATTGATAAAAAATTTAAAAAATAAAGTGACATAATTTTATATTGAAACTAGAGGAAACACATAAAAAAATTTTTAACAAAATGAGAAAACTTGATTGATTAAAAATCAAGTAAATAAAATAGTTCAATTTCATACATAATTAATGACGGTAAATTAAACAAACTACATAAATGAAACAACTTGATTGATGATCGGGGATCATTTTTGAAAGTTCCCAAAACATCCCTAAATGGTGTCAGTACAGAATATCATCTCGAGAGATTTCCAACGACTGTGAGAACGTGACAAACGGACATTGGGAGCTCTAGTTATGTTCGGTCAAAGTTTGGACAACGAGAAAGTCAACTCTGAGTCAACTGGTCAATATTAGACCAATGGCACTGCGACACGTGGCGAAAAGGCAAAAGGGAGTTGTTTGTTGGTTTTCGATCACCGGTCTTTGATGAGCGTAAAAATGGTGCACGGGAACAAGAGGCTCAACTTTTATTACGGAGGGGAGCCCGACCGCCGTGTGGACTATGGTATTATCGCCAACGTGGTGGGTCCACAAGCCACCACATGGCTTTCCACCACAAGTTTGATTTACCTATCGAGGGTCGAAAAGTGGTATTTATTACCATATTTCATTTGGAATGTCATTATATTGCTTGGGTCGAATATCATATATTACCTTTGTAATTATTTGGCATTTTAACGTCAATGTCATTTTTTTATGTGTTTGGGATTTTGGGTTAGTCAAAGATTACCACATTATATCCCAACATATCCACATACTTCCTAGCAACTCGGAGTGTAAACAATAACTCACCACAACCAACGCAAACCGTTTTGGGCCAACCAACAATGCACCAGTTTCCA
Source organism: Taxus wallichiana var. yunnanensis (assembly GCA_018340775.1). NCBI lineage: Eukaryota > Viridiplantae > Streptophyta > Pinopsida > Cupressales > Taxaceae > Taxus > Taxus wallichiana. Next base: position 306,031,204 of record CM031240.1, read on the forward strand.
CTTAACTCGGCGGTCAAACCTTTCCATATTACCACCCACGTGGATAAACAACCAATACTACATAGCTCGGCCCATATCACGGGCATTTCAAACAACACAAATCCAAATTCAAATACAGCTCGGCCAATATAAGTGGTGGCCAACAAAAAAAAAATATAGGTGTGACCGAAATCACATGTGGTTCGGGTGGTTTGGCCTATAATAAGCATTAATCCCTCCATTCACGCGGTCAATGTGGGATATCTCACCCACATGCAAAACAAACTCGCCATAATGCATTCCGCTGGGTCTTGAACCCATAACCTCCGCTGCCTAAGACCAATCTGCTAACCAACTCGCCAAAGAGGGTCGCTTCAACTTATACAAGGCCGTGTCCTGTGTAAAAGCCGAAGGAGGTAGTTTTCAAAACACCATTTTCAAGGCCCCGCACTAATAATGGGAACTTGGAGTAAAAAGATGAAATGAAGGAAATTATGAGATGATTCTAGAGATGTAAGATTTGATATTTTTTGTTGATTTTAACCTATTTTTGGAATCTTTGAATGCAGTTTTTAAGATGGATCTACAAGACAGCTAGTTGGAAAAAATGAATTTCAATGCACTTCTGGTCCGAATTGTGACTTGGTGTAAACATGAAAAGTGTTCAGAATTCAGAGGTGATCTCAGATATATGATTTGTTTTCATAGAATGTTTTTAAATCTCCATTTGTAGGTGTTTTTCTAACACAGTTATAGGGAGATCACATTGTGAAAACACTGTAGGAGCCACGGATCGTTCTTGGGACAGTTTCTGCTATTTTTCAGAGTTCTTGGGACATTGATCAGCTCATTTGTAGGTTTTGATTCATTATTGGTTGTTTGTAAGAGTTATTGTACTTAAATTTCAATATTATTAATGGATCGGTTCAATCTGAACCTGGGGACGTAGGAATTTCTCGAACCCCGTAAACAATCTTGTTTGTTATCTGAATGTTTTCAGTTCTGATTATTTATTTGCTACACAAGTTTTCCAAACTTCTATGGATGCATAATAATTAGAATTTAATCAATTTTTGGAGTTTAGAATACTTAAAATTGGTTAAGAAAATCACTATCTTTGGAAACTTTTAAAAGTGAAAAAAATACAACACATGTTTTCAGATCAAGTTTGGTATCAAAGTAGTTAGATTTCCGGATTAGCTTCTAATTGTGTTTGGAAGTTTGGCTTCAGTTTCAATATTGATTTCAGTCTTCAGTGTGTAGACATTTTGGGGCTTCTTAATCTTCTTTTGCAGTGTGCAGTTTTGGAAGTACAAGTTGTGTTTGCAAGAACCGGGAATCATGGGCAAGTCATCCAAACAGGAGCAACTGGATGAGCTTGAAGCCATAAACCACCAACTTCAAGAAGAAAACTCTTTCTTGAGAGATAATTTTTGTTCCTTGGAAGAGGAAATAGTGTGGTTAAAATCTGAGCTACAATCCTCTATAACTAAGAAGGAGGAGTATGTTAACAAGATGCTTGAAGAGAGAAAGAAGTTGATGGGCTTTGTTAAAGAGTTACAGAAGAAATATGGACCAAGGATGCCCTCTTGGAAAATCTACAACAAGGTGAACATAAGAAGGAAATTCCTTCCAAATCAGATCCAGTACTATGAAAGAATGCACTGTAAGTTGTTCACATTTTAATTCTTCCTCTCATTTAGTTTCAGATATTCCTTTGGGTGAATTTGAAAAACATACTAAGGGAATTGGGTCTAAGCTAATGGTTAAGATGGGATTTAACGAAAGGGCCTTGGTAAAAATGGACAAGGTGATGCTCACCCAATATAGGTAGAGGATCAGCCTCGATTTGTAGGTTTGGGTTATTCTAGTGGGAAAATGGAAATTAGAGAAAGTTCCAAAGTAGCTGAAGGAAGACAAGCTTCCAACAAAAAGGGTCTACACCACTAGAATTGCAGGATTCCGCCATCAAGAGGAACAATGAAAGGTGTAAGAAAACATGTAAAAGAGGTAATCAAATTCCACCTCCTCCCACTTACACTAAAAATAACACTAAGGGGAAATCAAATCCTAAAACCTCTAATACACTCTTTCAGTTGGAACAATATAGCTTTGTAGGCATAAATATGCTTTCCTTGCACATTTTGTGAAGGTACTAATCATTCTCATTGCATATTGTTGGAAGAGGAAATTTTTAATGATAAGGCAGGTGCTAAAGACCAATATCACCAAGGAAAGGTGAGAAATGGAAAGAATGTTACCTCTCCTAAACAGGGGAATCATTCTCGTAGATAGAGTTCGAGAATGGTAAAATGGGTCAGACTCCTAAAAATAGGGAAGTTAAATTTTGTTCCCATTGTAATAGGAATGGTCATGATGTTAAGGTTTGTTGGTTTGTTCCTAAACAACAAAATTGGAAAGTTGTTAAAAAGAATAGTATTGTAAAACCAACAGTGCTAAACCTAACTAAAACTCATTGTGGTACTGAGAAGGTAAAACAACCAAAACGGAAAAACCCAAGTGATTGGTTGGGAAAACACTCCTCAACTTTATATTTGCCCTCAAAGAAATGTTGATAGTAGGCAAGCAAAATGTTTTTCGTAGCTATATTTTAGGGATTCATGTTGATTGATAAGGATTTGTTCCTAAATTGATATTTAAGCTTTGAAAATGAATGGAAATAGCTAAAGAGAAGATTTGAGTGATAGGTTCATCATATTCATGTTTTGTTTTCTCATATTGGTTGGTATTTCCATTACTGAAAACACTATGCAGGATAGGCATCGAAGATGTCTAAATTTGAAACTTGCAATTATTGTAATCAAGCATAATCATAAAGTGTCAATGAACACTAGCTTCCATAATAGAATGGGTGTTATTATCTCACTTATTATTTATGATGGCGATACAAGTTGTTTTGGAATATTCATGTTGATTCATTGTTGACTATAGCTATTTTTGGGCATTAATAGTCTATTATATTTTGATAGTGAATACTTGCGGTTATTACATTCGATGGGCAATGGGCACTAGCCTAATTGTGGGCTTTAGATGTCTTGTATAATTGATCTCATGTGTTATGGAATTGTAATTTTTGGTAATCGGCCATATCACAAAGTGACAAATGAACACTAGCTTTCCATAATTGAATGGGTGTTATTATCTAGTCGCTTAATTGTGATGGCATTACAAAGGGGTATTGTTGGTTCGAAAATCATCACGCGGACAGATCTATGGATAGACGAGCCAACAGTGTTGCAGGGCTTAGCCCCTCTTTGAGACAGCAAAGCGAAACTGGTTTATTGCTATTTCTACTAGCAGGAACCTATGCAAGTCTCACAGATTCTGCCTTCGGGGTTGGGATCTCATCCCAGTAGAGTATTCCAGGCTGCGAAAAGAAAGGAATGAAAGAGGGAGAAGAGAAAGAACAGATCCGAAGGGAGAAAAGAAATGAATTCCAAAGCAGAAAGGTCAGAAGATTTATGTTTTTAGTTTGGTAGTAAACAGAGCCAAACCTACTTGCATAAATAAACAAAGCAATACTGATAAACAAATGACGGAAAAGTAGATATGAATCTAACAGATTAAACACATATAGATCTAACGTAAGGAAGATCTAATGTATAACACAGCTATTGAGCACAAAGTCTGAATAATTGTATTACTGTTCTTTTCTGTTACAAGAAAGCTCAAAGTCTTTCTCTCCTCACTTCTATTTCTATCTGAAAAATGTTCACCCCTGAATACAACAAGTATTCTCATATTTATAGAAGATGAGGGAGAGAGAAGGCAAAATGGAGCCAACCACTTATTTACAAAAATATTTACAAAATATCTAAAAGTCATGTTGACTTTGACAACTTTGATGGATGACATCATCCCATGATGCAACATGGATGATGTCATCATTTGTGCCAACTTACTTCAGATATTACGAAAAGAAAGTCGAGAATAGAGAGGAGAAGAAGAAGAAGAAGAAGAAGAAGAAGCTACTCATCATCATCATCCTCGCGCCGAAAAGGGGTTGCTGCTTTCAAGCTTTCGATGTCGCCAGTGATGATATGTGGAATCGAGCGCGTATTCCAAAAACTTGCTGATCATCGGCCCAAACCGATCCCGTGATGGGTCCTTGTGCCGTTGCTCACCGATTGCTTCGCAAGTTTCCCGCTCATCTATGAGCTTTTCCGGGAGTTTGGAATAATCTTTCTCCGCCTCGATAAGGAAACCGATGAAGTCCCTACAGGCCAGTAAGTTGTTGATGGATTCGGTGTCGAACGTGACTTCTGGCCCTATCCCTTGAGAAGCTATCTCCTTGAAAACCCGGATAGTATCATCAGCTGATCTCAAGGTGAGGGAAGGAGTGAGCAACCCTGGAGTCATAGATAGAACAATTTTCTCCATTTGATGCATTGCATCTAGGGCCTCTTCCTTCACCTTGTCTATCTTTTCCAAAACGAATTCTAGCTGATCTATCCGATAGTCCAAAGTGGACATAGTTTTGTTGAGGGCCCTTGGATGGCCGAATACTCCGAACTTGACTGCATCTTCGACCAACAAATAACATTTGTTGGAAGGTCTCGTGCTGGAGTCTAGCATGCTCTAACTCTTCTGATATTGGGCCTGCCAATGTTTGGAGTTCCTTGTTCGCCTTCTCGATGTTCAGGTATAAACTGATATATTCGGCGATTACTTTTTCACTATCTTTGATGATCTGCCCTCCAAGCGTAAAAATGTACCCATACCTTGCTCGCCGATTTTTGAATACTCATTAATCTTCTCCTGACTGAGCAGCTCAGGAGTTTCGGCGGCAGTTGTGGGAGGTGCACTTCCCATCTTCTGTAAGGCTTGAAGCAGATACTTGTTCTGCTCCTTCAGTAGCCTTTTTTCCTCTTTCGTTTCCTGAAGTTTCTTGCAGAGTGCATCCACTGCGGAAAGAGCTTCCCCCTGGAGACTTTCTGAGGATGTCCCCATTGTGACTTGGGTCACGGTGAAATCTGTTGGAGACAGATCTTCTTTCTCTTTGAGGGGGTTGGGGTATGCTATTTCCATGACTCTCTCACCTGCAGCGCTCTTTGAGAAGCGTGTAACCGGCTTGTGCTTCTTCACTCCTTTAGCCGGAATGACCGAAAAGTCCATCGGAGCGATGGGGACTTTCCTCTTTTGTTGGCTCAGCTGCTGAGAGATCCAAGCTGGTCCTATAGAAGAAGGACCAGAGACAGAGGGGGAGGCAGCAACGGTAGAAGAGGGGAAAAACGTGGAGACACGCGGCGGCGGCATCGAAAGAATAGCCGAGGAAGTGCCCACGGGAGGAAGGGAAACCGCAACCGCAGAAGACATAGGAAGGGAAGGGAGCTCGGAGATGAGGGAAGAAATGGAAGAAGACAAATCAGCGAGGGAGGAGAAGATAGATGAAGAGGCGGGGGAAAGAGTAGAAGAAGGGGCAGAGGACACAACCAAAGGAGTGGTTGCTTGAGTCACTCGAGGAGGGGAAGGAAGAGAAGAAGAAGGGATGAAGGGACCTCTCAAGTCAGAAGACGCCGACATCCCGGGTGGATGGGTGTATAGGACTATCCTCTCACACCCTTTCTCCGCGAATCCAGAGTTATTACTTGTTCAGGCTCTGAAGGAAGAGGACTTTCAGGGGCTTCCTCCTGAATGGTGCTAGGTTCACCTTCGGCACCTTTGCCTTTCAGCAGCTTCTTTGACCTCGGAGGTGCGTTGCCCAAAGGGGAAGTTGTGAAATCTACCCCGAGGTAGATCAGTCCGTTCATGCGGCACCAATGCTCTGTTCTCCGCATAGTCTCCTTGACCCTCTCCTCAATTGTTTGAGGAGCCTTGCTTCTGTCAATGTCCGGGAAGGGCCAATCATCCCCTTCTGTGTCATTATACACTTTGTCTACTTCGTCTTCCGTGGTTTGGAAGCCTTTGGGGACAATGGCCACTCCGTATTGGATGATTTCCGTTAATGCCAAGCGAGAGTGATCCTTTCTTCTGAGTTCCACCTCATGGAGAACGTCAATGTAAATATCCTCAATTTGAGGGACATGGATCGGATCAAGCTTAGCCCTTGGCAGGCAGCTCCTAGGATCGAAGGTAGGCCTGGCTGGGAAGTCATGTTTCAAATTTAGCAACTCCAGCTCTGCGAACATTTCCTTCGCCTTGTGATAGGAGGAGCATGTGTACCGGCCCACTGTGAGGGGGAAAGGAGTTCCGCCCTTCTTTCTTTTGAGGCACTTTTCATGGTATGTGACCAGCTGCCTTGATAACTCCAGTAGAATCAACTTTGGTCCAGCATACCTTGGTAGCCTGGTTGGCTCTCCCAAAAAGTTGACAGCCCTTAGATAGGTGAACGTGGGAAATTGGGTGAACAAGGCTCCCCATTTCTCTGTGACTGCTACTATGTTCTTGGTCGTCCGGCTATGAGTCATGTTGGGCCTCAGCAGGCAGATGACGTGATAGAAGAATGCATCGTTAACTTTGGCAAATTGAGGGATACTATTCTCCAGCCTCAGCTCTGGATAGTAATCAAATATCTTGGCTTGAGGCCACACTCCACTTCGGTTGAGCCCTGGGTAATCCCTTGCCGATGCTGCAGCATAGACTACATAGGAGTTCATATGGAACACTCCCGCCAGTGGAACTCAGAGCCGCTCGTAGATGATGCCGCTTTGATTATTTCACCCCAGCAAAAGCGCTGATCGGGAAAATTCTTATTCATTGTTTCTAGGTACCGCAGCATCCACTTATGGAAATAGTGGGCATCTGAAAGCCCGAAGACTCTGCTCAGAAGGTGATAGAATCACTGAGTTCCTCTGAGAAATCACTTCGGTGGATAGTCTGAGGCCACCGGGTCACTACCTTCTTATTCTTTAGGTAGACCTCATTCATTAACTGCATGCACTGGCCTTCGTTGTCTTCCCAGGCCTTGATGCATTCCTGTTGGCTAACAGCCACGTAGTTCCGGTGGTGAGGGATGCCAAGCATCAACTCAAAATGACGGGCAGTGAGGTTTATGACTACCTCGCCTCACGCTTCTCGACACATCTTGTGTCCTTGTTGAAAGATCGCGCAACTACCATCATGAACTCATTGTTCACAAATACGACAGGATTCCTCCTAAAAGTGCAGTGGCACCGCTTGCATTAGCTTGTCCATCCATGGACTTCAGAACCTTCGAGTTCTAACCCAGAACTCATCCATGTCAATGTGACCCAACTCTGAGTCCCTGACATCCATACTGCACTCAGCCTGTGATTCGGGCATTTTGACCCTTTGATATTTGTATTTCATTTCTTCTTCTGTCAGTTTAGCCTTTCCTCTTGGTTTGGTGGGTTTCTTGCTTGACGTAGACATGTGTTCTTTCGAACTCAGTTGCTGATCTGCATGAAGAAGAAGTGAGACCCAATCCAAAAAGGTTGAATTAGTCATTTGATCTTCCATTGGAAAGCTAGCAGAAGAAAGAGTTAGAGATTTAAAGGCTCAGGGCGCGGGAAAAATGCAACTGACAGGCCAAATAGATAAGGCGCACAGAAAAGGAATGTTGCAGAGGTTATATTGGCGCCAAAGGCGCATGGCGCATGGATGAAGCAGGTTGCATTTTATAGCAGGGCGCACAGGAAATGCGTGTTACATTGGGGTTCGGTGCGTCTTTTGGCGCATGGAAAGATTGTGTAACATGGACAAATGATGCGCCAAAGGAATATAGCGCGGCGCATGGAGGATTTACACAACATCATGTTACTGCAATGGAGGGCGCGCCCGCGCCTTTGTAATCTTTATACTTGCGCGCAGAAGGCTTGTGTTGCATGAAAGCTGAGTGCGCCCTTTGGCGCATGAAAACATTATGTAGCATGGAGAATAGGTGCGCCAAAGGTTTAAAGGAGGCGCAGGTTTTAAGCTTGTAACAGGCAAAAAGGGTGCGCTTAGGGGCGCATGAATTTCAACTGCAGCAGGATGGAAAGGTGCGCCATTTGGCGCGGACCTTGAGTATGTTGCATGGCGGGTAGATGCGCCAAAGGGCGCGATTGCATTAAGTGCAACATGACGCGCCAGTGCGCCATGGAAAATACACTTGATCACTCAATATAACTGATTCTTATTTCCTTCAAAGGATGCTTGGTGCAACAGGGTTTTTATAAAAGATCCAGCAGACCAAGAAATTACAAAACAGCCCCCCTTTTTTCCAACAAATCCGGAAAGAGGGAGAGGAAGGGGGAAGGAAAAGAAGAAAGGGAGACGGGAAACCAGGCAGCACAGGGGGGAAGCTAGCCTAAACATAAACATACTTCGATGAAAACCGTCCAGCAAGCAAGCGCACAACAAAACCGGACAAAAAACAAGCTCAAAGAACAGAAAACATAAAACAGGGAAGGGGAAGAACCTCTTACCTTAAAATTATAGCGAAAATTCCTTGAGCGGGTCCACAATACGATGAAAGTGACAGAGCAGGGGCTGACAAGTCCAGAAATATCACGTGCTTCGAAAATAGGAATGAAAATGACATGGGCGCGCACTGATATTTATAGGAAAACCTGTCATTAATGCGCCACCAACCTTTGAAATGGCGCATGAAAACTGCTGTCGACAGAGGAAAGCGTGCGCCCTTTGGCGCATGGAAGTATCTGACGACAGGAGAAAGGGTGCGCCTTTTGGCGCATGAAATACGTTGTCGGTCATGAATTTATGTGCGCCCTTTGGCGCACCAAAACTTGGTGTAACATAGAGATTACGTGCGCCCTATGGCGCACCAAAAACTGACTCAACATCCTTTGGCGCACCGAAAGGAGTGACAACATGGAAAACCATGCGCCAAAGGCTTTTAAGGGGGCGCACAAAATTTGGTGTTACAAGGAAAATCCATGCGCCCAGCCAAAAAAGGCTCGAAAAGACTAAGTTCAAAAACTAGATTTCCCGGGGAGGGATTTTGCAACGTTTCGAACGCGAGGGATCCCTAACGAGGGATCGAAACAAAATTTTCGGTATGGTTATCGGTAAAATTGCCCTTGTCAATTTTACGGGATAACAGTATGACAGATCACATCACACATGCACGAGTTGATAGGGTTACAACGTTTCAGTTGAACACTAGCTTAATTGGGTGTTATTATCTGATCGGTTATGTGACTAGATAATCAACTATTTTCATATATTTAACCTATAATGTTATTTTGGGTTCTTGTATGTGTTTGTGCAATGCAAGAAGAGATAGCATGTTTTTGTGGGTTGATACACAACTTTTTGTGTACAAAAAGCCTTCTCAGTAGGGAGGTGTGATCAGCGGATCATTTTTGAAAGTTCCCAAAACATCCCTAAATGGTGTCAGTGTAGAATATCATCTCGAGATCTTTCCAACGACTATGAGAACGTGACAAACGAACATCATTAGCTCTAGTTATGTCCGGTCAAAGTTCAGAAAAGTCAACTCTGGTCAACTGGTCAATATTGGACCAATGGCACTGCGACACGTGGCGAAAAGGCAAAAGGGAGTTGTTTGTTGGTTTTTGATCACCGGTCTTTGACGAGCGTAAAAATGGTGCATGGGAACAAGAGGCTCAACTTTTATTACGGAGGGGAGCCCGACCGTGTGGACTATGGTATTATCGCCAACGTGGTGGGTCCACAAGCCACCACGTGGCTTGCCACCAAAAGTTCAATTTGCCTATCGAGGGTCAAAAGTGGTATTTATTGCCATATTTCATTTGGAATGTCATTATATTGCTTGGGTCGAATATCATATATTACCTTTGTAATTATTTGGCATTTTAACGTCAATGTCATTTTTTTATGTGTTCGAGATTTTGGGTTAGTCAACATTGCCACATTATCTCCCAACATATCCGCATACTTCCTAGCAACTCGGAGTGTCAACAAAAACTCACCACAACCAACGCAAACCATTTTGGGCCAACCAACAATGCATCGGTTTCCACTTAACTCGGCGGTCAAACCTTTCCATATTGCCACCCACATGGATAAACAACCAATACTACATAGCTCAGCCCATATCACGGGCATTTCAAACAACAAAAATAAAAATTCAAATACAGCTTGGCCAATATAAGTGGTGGCCAACAAAAACAAATATAGGTGTGACCGAAATCACATGTGGTTCGGGCGGTTTGGCCTATAATAAGCATTAATCCCTCCATTCACGCGGTCAATGTGGGATATCTCACCCACATGCAAAACAAACTCCGCCATAATGCATGCCACTGGGTCTTGAACCCATAACCTCCACTGCCTAAGACCAATCCGCTAACCAACTCGCCAAAGAGGGTCGCTTGGATATAAAATGGGTCGCTTCAACTTATACAAGGCCAGTCTACATGTAAAAGCCGAAAGGAGGCGCTTTTCGAAAACACCATTTTTGAAGGCCCTGCACTCAGAATGGGAACTTGGAGTAAAAAGATGAAATGAAGGAAATTATGAGATTATTCCAGCGATGTAAGATTTGATATTTTTGTTGAGTTTTAACCTATTTTTGGAATCTTTGAATGCAGTTTTTAAGATGGATCTACAAGACAACTAGTTGGAAAACACGAATTTCAATGCACTTCTGGTCTGAATTGTGACTTGGTGTAAACATGAAAAGTGTTCAGAATTCAGAGATGATCTCAGATATATGATTTTTTTTCATATAATGTTTTTAAATCTCCATTTTTAGGTGTTTTTCTAACACAAGCAGGGAGATCACATTGTGAAAACACTATAGAGCCACGGATCGTTCTTGGGACAGGTTTCGCTATTTTTCGAGTTCTTGGGACATTGATCAGCTCATTTGCAAGTTCTTATTCATTATTGGTTATTTTTAAGAGTTATTGTACTTACATTTCAATATTATTAATGGATCGATTCAATCTCGAACCCGGGACGTAGGAATTTCCGAACCCCATAAACAATCTTGTTTGTTATCCGAATGTTTTCAGCCGATTACTTATTTACTACACAAGTTTTCCGCACTTCTATGGATTCATAATAATTAGAATTTAATCAATTTTTGGAGTTTAGAATACTTAAAATTGGTTAAGAAATTCACGATCTTTGGAAACTTTTAAAAGTGAAAAAATACAACACACGTTTTCGATCAATTGACTAGACATTGAAGTAAAATAAATAATTTGATTTCATATTGAAATTAAAGGGAAAAAATGAAAATAAATTTAACAAAACAAACCAAGTTAATTAAGTTTAAAATTGAGGCTAAATAAATAATTTGATTTCATAATTAAACTAAGGAAATATATATGAAAACAAATTTAACCAAACAAAAATAATCCAATTCATTAATAAATTTGCAATGCAATTTTAATGTCACTACCACCTAAAATAAAAATTATATTTTGCATTTTTTCCCACTATTAAATTTATTAATAGATCACATATTTTTTTCTCTATTTGTTCATTACTTCTTCCATATACGATGTGGAACATAAATCTCATTTGGTATTATATTTTGCACATCTTTATATTAAATTCCATTTTCAACATTGTCATAAATTAGGCCAAATTATATAGAGTATGAATGTGATGTTTTTGTTAATCCAAAGATAAAGCTTGTTTATTTTATGATGATTCAAAATAAAAAATAGACAAGGAAATTTATACAAGAAAAAATGGTTTGAATAAAGGAGGAACCATCGGAAGGTGTGCAATGATCGCGAAGGAAAAAGAAAAATGCTATCAATTTGTAACTAAAAAAGTATTATATTAATCTATCACTCCCCCTTATCACATTGCTTTTACGAATGTACCCACTAAATAATTCAAATTTCAGCTTGTCAAGAGACTTGGTGAGTATTTCTATTATCCGAGAATCTATTGGGCATTAATAAAGTTGGATGTTGTGGATCAAGACTTGTTCATGAATGTAATGACATTTGACCTCAATGTGCTTTTTTATTTCATGGAAAATTGGATTCTTCACAAGATTTAACATACCTTTATTGTCGCAATGAGTGATGGGTGAATTTTCTTCATTAATTCCTATATAATCCAAAAACGTTACGTATAACATGATAGTCACCTCAATGAATGAGAGAGAAACAAAAAAAAAAAAATTTATAATCCACGAGATAGGTTCAATTGCGAGATAAAAAAATATATCCAAAGAATTGATTTCCTATCATCAAAATATCCAACATTGTATGAGTCTCTATATCCCCGCAAGAAGAATTGCATGTTCTTCTTATACTCCGACCATAATCAACGATACCTCGGACATAACTCAAAAAAAAAAATTGTTGCTACCCAATAACATTTCTTTGTATCCTAAATGAATTTGGAAAGATAGGTCACATAAAAGTAAAGGTCTAGTTTTTATAGGTCACGTAAATGAGACTCCTAACAAGTCATGCTATAGTGAGTGTCATCTACATGAGGTGTATCCTGGAATATAGAAAGTCTCAAACCTTTTTCCATTGGACTTGATATATGTTTACAATCTTACATGTCATACTTTTATAGGAGTGTTTGTTGATGCATAATCACAACATCTCTGAATGTATGAAACTCGATGGGTTGAAACTATCAATGTGATTGCATAACATGGAGCTTTTCCCAAAGTGTGGGAATTTGCAATTGGGAAAGCTCTCTGGATGAAGGTCGGTTCCTATTCCTCTGTTCAGGTGCACACATACAATTTGCAGAGGATCTACTCTAAAATCTACTCTAACTTTCCAAGGAGACAGGGTTAAGAAGATACAAGAAATTAAACCTATTCTAACAGAGGTGATGCACCAAAGGAATGTTGAACACCTACTTTTCCATTAAACACAAACCATTAAAAATGAAATACAACCACCATGCACAGATAACCAAGATTGCAATGAGAGATCAAGAAGATGCAATAACAAAAGAGAGGGTTGAAAATCATCCACAACTTTTTATTGGCACTCTAAATATTTGATATAGTCCATTACAATGGCCAAGAGGTACAAACTTGCATTACAGTTTGAATGGGAGGTTTGAACTCCAAAAATCCACTTACAAACAAGAGAAGAAGGGAGGGTGCAAAGCCAAAATGTCCAACCTTTAGAAAAATGCCCCTCCTTACAATATATAGGAAGAATGAGAGAGAGGGGAGAGAAAAAAATTTGACTCCTTCCTTCAACCATTCAAAAATGCATTGAATTATCTTGAAAAATAATGGGTTCCATGAAAAAACCCATATCTCTATGTATTATTCCTTGTTGGGCAAGAAAGGAATCCCATACTTCATTAATGGTGGTAGGTGAGAAACCTGTGACACCTAAAAATGGCGAATCGTATTTTCACCTATAATAACTTAGTCCCACTAATTTAAAGATATCCAAAAAGTAGCAGACATCGAGAGTTCTCCAAATAGTCCTCTCTTGCTCAAATCTGAGCTCACAAATAAATGTTATGGCCATCTCAAGGTTGAGCCGCATTTTGTAAAAATGGCGAACTACATCGATCCTGTGTGAGAGTTCCGAAGTTTGAAACCCAAAGTCTAAAGATTTGGACTTCAAAATTTCAAACATTTACATTTCTGAGAAAAAAATTGTTCATTTGCCAAATTACTTGAAAGTTCTTAAAGTCCAAAACCCGAAAGTCCAAAATTTTGGACTTTTAGACTTCAGTTTTTGGTAATGTTTTGCCCATTTCTTACATGCATCCCGAGGTCAACAAAAAACCCCAAAAGTCCAATATTTTAGAATTTCAGACTATGGGTTTTCATACTTTTTTGTCCCATTCCCTACATGCATGCCGAGGTCGAAAAAACCCCAATAATCCAAAAGTTTGGACTTTCATAGTTCGATTTTTAGACTTTTTTGGTCCATTTCTTGATTTTCCCTTGTGATTCTCTCAAACCTCGAAACATGAAATTCTAAAATTCTAGACTTTCACAATTTTGGGTGTTCAAAATTTTTTACTCCATTTTCCAATTTTGTGCCTTGAAATCTCTAAAAATGCAAAACACAGAAATTTTGAAATTTTAGACTTTTGGAGTTTTGGGTTTCGACTTTTTACACCATTTTTGCCCTATGTTTCTCAAAATTCCCAAAAATGCAAAAATTAAGAACTTTGAGCATTTCTCGATCCTTCTTCGTCTTGAGCTCTAATCTCCTTCAACATTCCCTTAGCCATTTTGTTTTCGGACCGTGCATCTTCATTGATGATCCCGCCTGCACTTTATTTTTGGGATCAAATGTGAGCTCGTATGACCGAACAACTGCTTCACCTCTCCTTGTAAGATTTTGTTTGATAAATTTTTCATAAGGGGAAAATTGGATAATAGTGTCTTAGCATATTTCATCCAGGAGATAAAAATATGATTCTTCTTATGTCATATCTCCAAGCCAAGACGATAGTGAAGTAGCCCGAAATCATGTCATGTCGGAGTATTTATTAAAATCATTCTTAACATCTTTAAAGAGATTGTCTCGAACTCTCTGTGATCACAAGATCATCCATGTACACAACCAAAATGATAATATATGTGACTATATTTTTATATACACATTTGAAAAAGAGGGGCTACGAGTAAATCTACTTAATAGGTGATCATCTATCCTAGTGTACCATGCCCTAGGTGCATTTTTAATTCCATAAAGAGACTTAATTAGATGAAATACTTTATGAGCATGTTGCTCATCAAGAAATACTTCTGGCAGGGTCATGTATACCTCTTCTTTGAGATCACCAGTCAAGAAAGCACTTTTTAACGTTTATCTATAAAATTTTCCATAAGTTTTGTGTTGTCATTACGCAGAGACAAATTTGATGGTTTTGATCTTCACAAAGTGGGTGCAAAGTTATCCTCATAGTCAACTCCTTCTTGTTAAGGATATCCCTTTGTAATGAGTCATGATTTTTACTTGTCGATAGATCCATCTGCCATTTATTTTGTTTTGAAAATCCATTTGTATATAAGGGATTTATTTCCTATAGGCGGATCAAAAACTTACCATATCCGATTTTCAATCAAGGAGTCATATTTTGTGTCCATGGATTTCTTCGACTCTGGTTGAATAAGTGCCTCATGAACTATATTATGTTTGGTGGTTTCAAGCGCTAAACTCATGAGTGTGAGATTTACTTCATTTCTTACCTATATTCTTGTTATGAATCTTGATAATCTATCTGGAAGATATTTCAGGTGGGAATCCCTTATGGTGATTTAGATCCACTTCAGACATTGACATTGTTGTTGATGTGATGAATTAGTTTCCAAATTACTAAGATCGCGAACAATTATCCTTACATATCATATTTCTTGTGTGAAGAATCATTATGCTCCTCATTTGACCATGAGGGAAATCTATGAGAGGAGGTTGCCACCGAATCTTATTTCGTGGAAACGAATCAAATGATGACTCATCACAAACCACATCTCTACTCACATATATCTTCTTTGTCTCATGATCCATGAGATGATATTATTTTGATGTAGTATTGTAGCCCAAAAATATGCATTGGAATGTCTTTGTATTGATCTTATTCCTCTTATTAGCTGTGACATACATATATGTTTTACAACCAAATACTCTCAAATGGGAGATCAAAGGATTATGATTACTCTATACAACTTCTTGTTTCTTGTTCTACATGATCTTTGCAGTTCGTAGCTTAGAATTTATATAGTTGTTTGGACTGTTTTCACCCAAAATCTATTCTCCAACTTCATAGTGGAAAGCATGCAACGAGCCATCTCCATGATAATGTGATTGTATCATTCTGGAATTCCATTATTCTAGGGAGTATAGGGGTATTCAAGTGATGTGTGATGCCATGATCATTCAATAATTCCAAGAATTTCTTTGACGTGAATACCCCCATAGATCTGAGTGGAGGAAAAGAAGGGGCTTCCCGGTCTGCTAAACAAATCGGTTATAGAAGATCTAAACATTAGTAAATGCTTTACTCTTCATTAAGAGAAATATCACCCAAGTACCATGGGAATAGTCATCAATGAACAAATGGAATTACTAAAATCCTTGAAATGAAGCAGAAAGGGTCCACATAGATCAATATGCATGACCTTGAGATGATTCTTGGCATGGAATGTACTCGTATCGAATGGATATCGATGTTGTTTACTTGCCACACATCCAAGAATAAGAGGTAATGAATGGGAGAGTGGAGGAATTCCTCATACCATCTAATTATAAATGATCTAATATAGAGAGTGGTCGAAAGAATCCCATATCGATAATGATAGAGTGTAGTAGACTCTACCAAACAGGAAGATAAAGTAACTACAGAGGATGAAACTAAATCTAATGCGAATCTAGTGCAATAGACTCTACCAAACATTTTCATGATATCAAACATGATTAATTCCTTTATGGACCATGAACTCCACCTTGACCTTGTGATTCATTAGTTGAGAGATGGACAAGAGATTTTTGGTCAATCCCGAATGTAGAGCAGCTTCTTGAGAGTACTTCTCATTGTGAGAGGAATGGTGATATAGCCCATTCCTTTTACAACATACTCCTTATTGTCTATGATTCAAAGGGTAAGTGCAGAAATTTGGGGGACAAAAAAGGGGTCATAAGTGGACGTCATATTGCAAATAACAACATAATATCAACTTGTAGGGATTATTAGCAATGCATACACTCAAAATTAGAAAAAATTATATCAATATGAATCGTAGCATCTGGAATCTAGTTTCTAAACTACTAATTTTTTTAAAAAATGGACAAGTTTAGCTATATTAAACACTCAAAATTCAATGACTTGGTTTTTTTTAAAAACGCCTATAAGATTGTAGTCCGTTTGCCCGTGATTTGGATGACCAAAAATTGATATATATATTTTTCCTTTGGTGAGAAGTTAGATGCCGCTATCTATCTTGGGATAGATTTTATTTTGTATTTTTTGAGCAATATTTTATTTTTTTATGATTTTTTCCATGAAAGTGGTCTAAAACCATAAAGAAAACAAAGCACTTTTGTTTGCCCACCACAACTTCATCAAAACATATTGAAATTAAAATTTATTTTTTTTTGAACATGTATATAATTTCACCATGGTTGGGATGGTATAAGTTTTATCACATTCTGACAAGTTTTACAAAATTTGCAGTCTTAAACGTAGACATAAAAATTCATGGGAAAAAGTTTCTTAAAGACCTACTATTAGTAAAAAATTATAAAATGATATATATCCTGTTCTATTCACTTTAAAATCAATATTTCTACAAATCTAACAAAGTGTCCCTTACGCGATGGTACCATTTCTATGACATATTTTTTACTTTTTGGCATGGTTCAAGTCTGTAGAAGACTAAAGTTTATGTTTTTTTATTTTTGATGTAAAATTTAGGATTTGATGTCCACTTAATTGTCCCCCAACTTGCTGCACTTACCCCAAATCCAATATCTAGTGGGTCGATCATTCAATGATTCAAACAACTTCCTATCGCGTGTCATGTTCTTGTTGGTTCCAAATTCAATGAACCAAACATTCTCGTGATGGCCTCAATGTTTGGGAGATTATAACAACATCATCTTCATGTGTGCCACAATTTGATGATTTTGGTACATCTTCATCTAATTCGTCATTTGGCTAGGCTACGATGTCCTTTCTACCTCTTTTAGTGAGGACATAATTTGAATTTCTTTGAATCACCATGACAAGATGTGCTCTTTTCTCCAGAATGGCGTTGTGTCATTTAACATTAGTGAGTTTTCATAGGAAATTCAACGAAACTAATCAAGAAAGTATAAAATGGGAAATAATTGGTTACAATAAATTATTCGAGTCGGAATAATTAAGATGACATGATGCCAATACAATTTTATAAAAACAAATATCAATTTGGGGTATGCTCATGGGATGTGGAGAACTATAGCTTTGTGAAAAATACTCGAACCTAATACAAAGTAAATCAATAATTGTTTATGATAAAACTTAGATGAATTTTTCTTGATCAATAGGAAAATTTGCTTTATGGTTTTGAAAATACAATCCTTGGAGATTCTATCACTTGTCTTAATTTAGTCATAACTTAATGTAAGTAATAACCTCTAACATTATGTGATTACACCAAATTAATTTTTTATAAACATCTATAAGACAAATGTACTTTCACAACATCAAGTTAAAAGTAGTAAGTATATGCTCATATGTGTCATCATATAAATATTTACTAGAGATTTGATTAGGTTAATAGTGAAAGTAAATAATTTTCTTACAAAATATTTTGAAGAAGCCATTCATGTGTTTGATGGAATCTTACCGGGCCAACAAATATAACCCTTCTCTCGAGGAAGGTCTAGGAACATGGCTCAAAACATTGTATATGTGAGTGCATATCTTATCAAGTGATAAATATAAGAATTGAGATAAAAGTAGTTTATGAAGACTTTGGATGGCATTCCTCCTTATGCAAAATAAAATATAATTCGATAATATAAATACAAAATTCTAACATCAAACACAACTTTGATAATTATATAAAGTCCAAGATCAAAAGAGAATATGTCAAGTTCATCCAACATTACTTTTGTAAGTGTTTAACAATCTTCTCAACCCCTTTTGTAAGAATGAACTAAGTTAATCAAGGGGAATCAACTAAGATATAAAATTTCAAGTTTGTTGTGAATATTACACTATATTTCTCACTTTCCAACACACTAACACATGATGAAGACTAAGGAGTTAACTCTTCATTATTGAAAATGCACAAAAATTATAACAAGATAACATAAAGTAGTATGCCAAGAAAATCGATATAATTATTCATTTAATGATATCTTTGGAAAAAAATAGAATGAATAACTCAAGAGAATGATCATCAACATAAAAAAGACAACTATGAACTCCGATTCATGCATTTTGAATTGTAATTTGATGAATTAAAAAGTCATTTTTCCCACCTCATAGTGTGTAATAATGAATTGGTAGTTTTTGAATATAAAATCTATGATTTTGGTAGTGATATGTAGTAAAAAATTAATGTTTTCAAGGGAATAAGTACTAGTTTGTAAAAACCCCTACATTGTATTATAAATTACATTTTTAAAAAAATTATTAAAAAATTGAATCATTTAAATAAATAATTGAAGAAAAAAATAAAATATTCCTTTACACTACAACCTATACCTTTACATTGTGGATTAGAGGACAAAAAAACAAATTTCATGCTAGTGTGAGAAGAGCATGGTTTTTTTGGAACCTATTTGTAGGGTTATGAACATAAACATTAATTAAACTATAAGGGTTACAACCATAACGATCAATTGGAATCCTAGTGGCATACTTGTGTCATCCAAAAACGACCTCAAATCCTATACACCAATTTCTCCCACATAAGAGTGAATTCGCACTTCAAAAAGGTGGTTTCACATAACTCTATGTTTTTAACTATAATTTTTAGTATATAAATATTTTTAAACTTTAAACATTTATTTTCTATTTTTCAAGATATATGTCACTCTTACTCTAATTTTTAGGCACACAATTAAATATATAAATGTAAATTATTAAATTTTGAAAGAAATATCTTGTACTATAACAATCGAGCTTGAAATGACCCTTTTTTCTAACTATATTTCTTTCGATTTTGAGATATTGAGTGTGTGAAAAAATGGATAGAATTTTTATAAAATTAAATAAATGTTACACTTTTATCAAAAACGATAAAACAATATGTTGTACTACACCATTGAAAAAATAACATGTCTTCAAAAACTCCTATTTTAACAATTTTATATATAATTATCATACACGTGAGTGTGAATTTGTCACCCAATGTGCTAGTTTGCAAAAAAATTAATATGTTACACAAAAAGAAAAAAAGTAATTATATAAATCAAGATAATAATATTCTACACTAAAGATCCTTCATTTCAAATATTTACACTGCATTGTAAAAGTTAAAACCGATGTATCACTTATCCTCGCTCAAAATTGAATAAAATATCATTTTTGAAAAAAATCATGCCACTTTTGTATATAAAAGTGAGCCACATGTATTTTCACTCACACCGAGATTCTTTCCGATATTTTCATATGAGAAAAAAATTAGCTATAGATTTAATAGTAATTGTAGGTAATAATTAGACAAAATCGATTCTCTCAAGTTCTTGCAAGCTTTGTTGAACCAATTTCACAAAAACTATCTACTTCTAAAATACTTTAAAATAAGCATTATTTTCAACAATATATTCATCTCTCATCAATAAAAAAATCCATACTTGTACCATATTGGAATTAAAATTTTCAATTATTATTAGTGTTAGAATTTGCAAGGTGTTTAGATGTTATTAGTCCTTCAATATATTAGTATAACAAGATTAAAATATAAATCATACATCAAATCAAATTGCATATCTCGAAGGATCTCAAGGATTATTATTATTTTTAAAAAGGTTCGTAACTGAATATGGAACTTCACCTGCGGAACCCTAAAATCTGCCTCCCTACGTGTGGTGGCGTGAATGACAACAACAAAGTCACTGGTGGTAGAGGTTGTGTATGAAATGGAGGAGGAAGAGGTGTAAATGTGGCTACCCTGCTAGATTTAACTGTGGAGGGGGTGAAGTGCTTCCTGGCATCTCTACTGGCCATTTACACCACGGTTCAAGTTGGGAGATAGGATCTCACAGATTCATTGAAAATATTCCTCCTTTCCTTGCTATTGGTGGTGGTGGTGTTGAAAATAATTCCCCAAGAACAAGGTGAGGAATGGTTCATTGAATGGAAATATCCCTGCTTCCCCCACTATAGCTAGAAATGGAAATCTAAATTTTGCTCCTCTCAAATCAGGGATATCCTCTGAGGGGATGGAAAAGGAGGACCAGATCATTAAACGCTAATAAATCCCCTTGTACAAAGATGGTTATGTGTAGATCTGGTAATGGAGAGATAGAAATAGGGGTCAGACAGAACTAGGGAAAACATGACAATGCTAATAGATCCAGATCTTATCTGCAATGGTCTCCAAAAAGAAGGAGAATACAAGGAAAGGGTTCTTGAAACCTTCTTAGGAGACCCCGAAGCTAAAAATTGTTAAAGATCTGCTTCTAAAGGTTCTTAAGGAAGAGGAAAATCTTTCCTAGCTAGGTCTCATATGTAGATTTCACAAATTTTGGCCTAAACTTTCTCAGCTTCATGACTGGATAGCCAAAATATGGAGAGAAAAGATACAAGGTAAGATTGAGCTTTATCCTTGTGCTAAAGATTTTTCATTGTTGTATTTGAAACCCTTGAAGATAGGGATTTAATTTTAAGCCAACATTGGGTTTGGGGGAACACAAACTTATGTCCAAGCCATGGTATCCGTCTTTTGACCCTTTAAAAGAATCTTTTGATACCTTCCCAATTTGGGTTTGCTTGCACTCCCACTACAACTTTGGAGCAAATCTTGTCTCATTGTTATAGGGGATACTCTAGGCTCATGTGCTGTAGTTGATGATAAGACCTCCATCTAAACCCATACTACTTATGCTCTAATACTTATAGATCTTGATACCTCCAAAGCCTTACCAGCAGAAATCAATCTATAGATTGGTGAAAGGCTCTGGGTGCAGAGGCTAGATTATGAGGGACTTACCTTTCGATGTCGGTGTTGCTTCCAATATAGTGCCCACTTCCCTTCGACACCTTTTTTATTGATTATGATACTATCGACTACACTTATGGACATTGTTGTAGCTTTTGTTTTAGCTTGATACTAGATGCTAGAGATACTAGATGGTTGTTGATTTTGATTCATATATGATGCATTTGGATTATTAGAGACATGTTATATTTGATGTTGATATGTTGTGGACATGGTTATATATATATATATAAGTATATTTATGACATGTGATATCTTTTATATATATACATGTGATATCTTTTGTGTAGGTCTTGATAATTGAAATAATGTTGTGATCATTTTGACATGGATGAAAGGTAGAATAGAGATAAAATGTTAGAATTTGTAGATGATGATTTGTTTTATATATATATCGATGATTTTTATTTAAATATCATATTTATTTTGGATGTTTTGATATGGCCGTGAGGCCAAAGGAGGTATATTGTATTTTGAAGGTAAATATATTCACAACAAACATTGGGGGGATTGGAGACTAACCACATTGGAATTCTAGAAGAAATCAACAAGGGTCACCATGGAAACATCTAACTGTGTGTGTGTTTGAATTTTGGTTAGGAAGAAATTGTGACCAAGGGGTTATATGTTGTCTTTTATAGTTCCTTTATTTACGTTATTATGTGGTTCTTTTAGTAATGTAATTTACTTGTTTTATTTTTTAGATTTTGGTGTATGTTTTCCCCTATATCTTTATGGGTCTAAGTGTCTTAATTAGATATAAATTAATCTATTCCTAAACTAATTAAAGATGTGACCAAAAGAAGATCATTTATTAGACTTGATTTTCTCTTGGATTTTGTGTTGTGTGTAGAATGCTTGAGATCTTGAGTGTTATACACTCTACCCCTCATGGTAAACTCAAATTTTACCTTAAGGGAAAATTTTGAAGGCTTGTGGGACAAGTTAAACTTGTCACACACCTCTTAAATTGATATACCAACCCTAGCTATTGGTTGGGGGTAAAAATTAGACTCCATTAGGTGTTTTGGGAAGATAAAAATGTGAAATGTTTATTGCACTTTTTTTCAAGTAATTAATTTTGTCCTTAATGGGTGCAGGCTTAGTTTGTGTGTGCAAGTATCTTGTCATTTCTCTCACCCAAAAATTATGGTGCATTGGTGTTGAGGTTTGACTTGTGAGTTGGAGTTGAGGATGAGTGATGTGGCATCCTACATAGAGCCACCTCATCCTCCTCCCTCCCTTTTCTATTTATTGTTGTTCTTTTGCTTGTTTAGCGGTTACTTGATCATTTTGGGCTCTTTAATTTTTGGAGAGCTAGAATATTTTTGGGAGTTCTTGTGGATTGTTGGAGCTTGTGGTTGCTTGCTTTATTTTGAGGATCTTGGAGTTTCACTCTTGGAACAAGCTCTACTATGGAGAGGTAGGAGCTTTACCTTTTCAATTGTTATGATTTTACTTTGTGTTTATGTGTTTGTATTAAGTATTGTTTCGTTTGGAATGCTTGTTGGGTATGGGTAGATTTCCTAATTTTTGTGTAGGAGGAGACTATGGGGATATTTTATGAGGAGGCATAAGAGTTTACTTTCTTTTTGGAGGGAGTTTGGGTTGTGTGCCCCACCTTGTATGAGGAATGATTACATTTCTTACTTGTTTCTTGTTATGAGGGAGGCATAAGAGATTGAGGGAGGCATAAGAGTTTGTGGGAGGCATAAGATTTTGTAGGGGATTTGAGATATGCATTGGAGGCTTTAAGGTGGGTACCCATTCCCATTGGGAGGCATAAGTGGCCAACCCATAGGTCTTTCTCCTTAGGATTTCATTTAAGCCTTGTTATTTGTTGTTTGGATGTTCTTTTTTCTTGTGTTGTTGTTGTTTTGAATGTGGTTGGAATGGGTATGAAAATATTTTTGTGTGTGGAAGCTTGTTGTTGCCATGTGTTAGAATCATCTCCCATTGTAATGTGGTTAGGGCTCGGGGCAAATGAAGAGGATGGCTTGCCCTCTTCATTGGATGTCTTGGTTGGATGGAGAGAATTGTCTCTCCCCCATTTTGTTATGAATCAAACAATCTTGAAGGATATATCTTTATTGGATTTGTGAAGCTTGGAGTATTGTTGGAGACCTGGAGAACTTTTCCTTGTGAATAACTTTTTGTATTCCAACTTAGAGTGGAAAAACTTGTATTATTGTAGTTTCCTTGACTTACATTCTTGTATTATTTCCCACCTTGAGTGGATGACTTTGTAATAATCTTGTGGAGAAAAATTGCATTCCAATATTTGTATATTGAAAAGAGAAAGAAATATTTGTGTTGAAATAGTTGTGAAATGGGAAAGAAAGTTTTCTTTATTTTGAAATTGTAATGTTGTTTAAGAGAAAGAATAAATATGGGAGTTATAGAGGTTGAAAATGTATGCAAAATAAACTTGGATGGAAAAATAAGTAGTTATAGTTATTTGGATTGTCCAATGAAGTTATTGTAGTCATTTTGAATCTAGAAATGGTATTGATTTGAATTTGAAGAAACAAAAAATCTAAATTTTAATGTTGTATTGATATATTACCCTTTTGTAGCAAGAAAATGACAATGTAAAGCAATAGATTTAGATCCTTTTAATCCTGAAATGGAAAGAAAAATTTAGTTGTAGAAATGAAAATATTCTAGTGAGTAGATATGCTTCAATAGAGTTGATAATGCCTTAAAAAGAGTATATTTAACCAAGGAATGAAAAATATAACTAAATCTCAAAACTAGAACCTTTAGATGTACATAAATAAGCTTAGAATACATTTTTTCACTTTTAGTAACTTTTAACCTTTGTAAAATTCTCGGGTTTTAGGTTTTGTTTTTCGAAATAGGACCGCTACTCGTGCGCAGCGGCGGTCTCGTAACTTCGCTTAGGATAAGGTGGAAGTCTCAAAACCACTGCCCAAGAGTAGGGAAATGATATATGGTTTGTCACCCGGGTAGGGCGGGGTCCCGTGACCATGGATCTTCTCTCGGTGGTGGTTTTGTCACTTACGATAGAAATTTTTGATCCGTGCACTGTGTGAGAATTTTTTACTGGTTATACAAAATTGTATCTTTGTAAAATTAACTAATAACTACTAGAAAATAAAAAAATGAGTAAAACTCTTGGATTGTGCATTAAAACCTTCAAATGGTGGATTAAAATTATTCTTTTCATTCATAACAATGGCGTAGGGTTTGCCCCAAATTTGAAAAAAATTAACTAATAACTACTAAAGAGTAAAAAAATGAGTAAAACTCTTGGATTGTGCATTAAAACCTTCAAATGGTGGATTAAAATTATTCTTTTTCATTCATAACAATGGGGTAGGGTTTGCCCCAAATTTAAAAACCTAAATACAAATGGTTTGAAATAAAACCAGATTTGGGAAGGAGATCCCTCCTAATCCTTGAATGAAAATGTTAACAAAATTGAACCTACAACCTAAACCTTCTAATCTTGGTCCTTGTAGAGTTCTCCATGATTCCTCCCTTCTTGCTCCCATGGCCTCCTCGTCTCCAACCTACATTTTCACAAAGGAAAATAAACCAAATGAGCAGAATAGAATAACGGAAGTGTTTCATAAGAATGCTTATGGAATTTTAGGGATTTTTTTGTAACCCTAGGATCTTGTAGTTGAAATTGATTTGATCTAAGGGTGGAGGATCAACCTTACGTTTGTTAGGTGAAAATGAATTTCATTAATGTTGCTTTTAAAACCTTAGCGGTATGTGTAATTTGGGAATGGGGCCATTTTATTGCCCTAGAGTGTTAAACCTTTGTTAGTCCTTATCAAGATTTAGTTAGTAATAGAAAAGACTCTAAGTTAATAAGATAATGATTTTATATTAATTAAGCAAGAGGTTAACCATATTAGGATTTAAAATTATTAAGGAGAAGAAAACATTTAATTAAATAAGTGAATCTTTTGGGATCTTCCTAGTTTAAATTTTTTATGGACCTTAACGATGAATTAGAAAACATGTTAACCTTCTAACAAGACCTAGATATTAAACCGTAGAGTTGAGTTTAGTGGTGTAAGTTAGTTGTTTTACCCTAGGGATTAACCCTGTGTAAACTCTTTTACCTGTTTCCTTAATCTTATAACAGAAAAATAAGTTTATTCATAATTTTCGGGGTAAGTGTTAAGTGTTAGCATGTTCCTTGAACGTCATTTTTATGGGCATTACATTTGGTATCAGATCCATGGGTTCAAAGCTTGGACCCTTGGGAACACTAGAAAAACAAGACATGAAATTTTAACCTAGTGCAAAATTTTTCTTCTAAATCTAGAAAACCACACTATCTGATATTTGTATAATTTTAGAAAACATAGAAAACTGAAACAAAACCTAAAATGATGAACTAACTCTCACCTTGGTCTATGCAGGAGGCGCGGACCAGATGAGGGGTCTTTTCACATAGACCTAGGTATACCACCACCAAATTAGGTTGTAGCATCCAATCTTCCATAGAATTTGTAGACGCTTCAAGCTGTCAATGTTGCCATATGTGGAGGGTCACTAGGAGGATGACCTGCTTCTAGATAGGATATGGAGCCATCAGTTGAGGCTAGGGAATCTCCTTGATACTGTGAGGAGCATGGGGAAAAAAAATTCCTTGTGGATTTGGCTAGGACAGAGTCACCACAAAGAGGGCATGGGGATAGGATTTCAACACATAGGGACATGTCTCGTAGTTCTAGGTAGAGGGAGGAGTATGTAGAGAGACCTAGGGCTCAACCGTCAGCATTGTAGACCATATCAAGGAGATCCTTAAGCTACGACCATCTCATTATTTTGGAGACATAGGAGGGTTTCAGGAAGAGGTGTGGTTAGTTATCTTGAGCAGATGCTTTAAGATATGCCCTTGTACTAGCAACACAAAATATCATGTTGTGATCCATCTTCTAAGGGATGGAGAAGGAGTTTGGTGGAAGATCGAGGAGCAGAGTCTCTATGTAGACTCGAGACAGCTTACATGGGAGTTTTTTTAGGAGCATTTCAGGAGCAAGTACCTACCTAGGAGGTTTACTCAAGTAGCGGATAGATGCATTTCATGACCTCTCGCCAGCATCTATAACCGTAGCCAAGTACAAGAGTCAATTTCTAGACATACTCCAGTATGTCGACTATATGCAGGATGAGTAGGTATGGATACATAGGTTCATTTGGGGCCTAAATTTTGATTTGGGTGGTGTGGTATGTATTCACTGTCCACAGACATTAGTAGAGGTCATGCAGAAGGCCTACATTACAGAGGATACATGGGTGAAGATGTAGTAGGATAAAGAAAAAGTTCAGAGCCATATCCAGCAAATGTAGGACATCAGGTCGAGGGGGTCAGCTCCTCCTCCTCATAGTGGACAGGGTTTAGCGCAGTATTCCTTTAGGCCACCTCAACAAGAGACCCACCCACCCTATAGACCTCCTCAAAGATTCGACACACAGAGGGGGCAGAGTATGGGGCCTCCTCTTAGGGGTCTCATTAGGACATAGGGTGTAGAGAGAGCTTAGTCGGTAGGAGCTTGTCGGCGAGACCTCGAAGTCCATGGCCAGGTTGTCGGGATCCACAAAGATGGACATATAGAGTACTTGGATGGAGCTGCATCCCACTTTGGAGAGTACTTGGGCAGCCATTATGGTTGCGGTGTCGGTGGACACCACTAGAGAGAGTGCCCCAAAACCCTAGAAATAAGGGTAAGACCTAGATCTCATAGCCAAATGTTGGAAATATGGGATGGAGCCATCGATTTATGCTACTGATCCAAGAACCACCAAGCTAACCACCGAGCACCGTGATAGATAGAGATGACATTTAGTATTGGTGGTGTTTCCACCTCTATATAGTTTGATTCTGCGTTTCTTCTAATTCTTTTATTACACCATCCTTAGTAGAGCGTTGCAGGTTGGTGGCGCTTAGGCAAGGTTGTAGTTGGGATGTTGATAAGGCTTCGGAGCCAAAATTTATGTGGAATCCTTAGTTAAAGAGTGTGTAGTGGATTTGGAACCCTTCAAAGACTACCTCGATATTTGAATCCTTCCTTTGGGTTCATATGGTGTCATATTGGGCATGGACTCGTTGTCTAGCACATAGAGCTAGAGTGGATTGTTACCATAAGACTATTGCTTGTACAAATGATCTAGGAGTGGAGTCAGTGATAGCAGGGGTTAGGAGGCTCATTTTTATTTGCACCATCTCCGCTATGTAGCTTAAGCGGTGTGTGCGATGGGGTTTTCAGATGTATGTTGTTACAATTAGTGATAGATATGAGGATGAGTGTAGTGGACCATCCCTTGATGACCATGCCATCTTGAGAGATTTTTCTAATGTTTTTCTAGGGAGCTACTGGGGTTACCTCCCCACGTGAGATAGAATTTGACATAGATTTGGTTTCGGTCACCGAGCATATCTCACAAGCACCTCATCATATGAATACCCCCGACCTCGGTGAGCTCAAGTTGTAGCTTGAGGGCCTTCTGGAGAAAGTCCTAATCTGCCCTAGTGTATCCCCTTGGGGTGCACCGATGATTTTTGTGAAGAAGGATGGATCTGCGCTTGTGTATTGATTACCGCCACCAACAAAGTGACGATCAAGAATCGTTACCCCTTTCCACGAATTGATTATTTATTTGATAAGATGAAGGGGCCACGCTTTTCCCTAAGAGAGATCTTAAGTCGGGTATCATAAGTTGAATATTACGAGAGGTAGATATTCATGAGACCACCTTTCAAACGAGATATGGACACTATGAGTTCACGGTGGTACCTTTTGGTCCGATGAATGCCCCGCAGTGTTCATGAGTTGATGAATGGGGTATTCAGGATTTTTTTAGATCACTTCGTGCTCATATTCCTTGAATAAATTCTTATTTACAAACGTACATGTGAGGAGCACAAGGAGCACCTTCATTAGGTTCTTCAATGTCTTTGTGAGCAACATCTTTATGGGAACTTGGAGAAGTGTGTGTTCTTTTAGAAAAAGGTTCAATATTTAGGCCACATCATTTCTGGGGAAGGTATTGTAGTCGATCCTTCCAAGATTCGAGCTATCATCAATTGGCTAGCACACACTAGTGTGACTGAGGTGCGCAACTTCATGGGATTGGTAGGATATTACAGAGATTTGTTTAGTACTTTTCTTGGATTGTGCACCCCATCACTTCCCTCCAAAGCAGAAAGGGAAGAATTTTGTTTAGTCTGATAGATGTGAGTAGGCCTTCAGGACATTGAAGGAATGCCTCACGAGAATGCCTATTCTAGCAGTGCTAGATCCTAAGGGAGAGTTTTACGTTTGCACAGATGCTTCTTTGGTATGACCTAGGGGTGTGTTGATGTAGGAGGGTAGAGTAGTTACATTTGAGTCTCACAAACTCAAGGATTATGAGCTCAATTATCCGACTCATGACCTTGAGCTTGCAGCTAGTTGTGCACACCTTGGTGCATTGGAGACACTTCCTTCTTGGCCAAAGATTTACACTCAGGACTGATCACTTGAGTCTTCACCACCTCTTCACACAACCCAATCTCAACACTTGTCAGTGGCGTTAGATGGAGTTGCTTTATGAGTACGATATGGAGATAAAGCATGTGAAGGGGAATGAGAACATGGTTGTAGATGCCCTGAGTAGATAGAGACATGTGGCTATGGCTACTTCAGTGGGTATAGATTTACGGAGTAAGATTTGCAACAAATTCCTCATGACAGCTTCTACCTTGTAGATAAAGCAGAGATTGAGTCTCAGAGACCCATTGAGGGGATATTTTATGGATTTTCATTAGTGGAAAATGGTCTTCTCAGACACAGAGGCTAAATATATGTTCCTAGAGATGGAGGCTTGAGACAGGACATTTTGATAGAGGCTCACCATGCACCTTATTCAGCTCATCCCGGGGTGAAGAAGATGCACGCCACTTTGAGACAGTTGTACCATTGGAGAGGACTTCGGAGAGACATGGCTCAGTTCATGTCATGCTTTTTAGAGTGTTAGAGGGTAAAGGCTGAGCATCAACAATTACCTAGCCTTCTCTTTCTTCATGCTATACCGGAGTGGAAATGGGACACCATGTCAATGGAATTCATTGTTAGGTTACCGACGTTGAGATACCACCACAATGCCATCATGGTCACCGGGGTAAATTGAAGAAAGTGGCTCATTTTTCTCCAAGTGAAGACCACTTACAAAATTAGTGTAGTGGCATGGGTGTATCTTGATGTGATTTTCGACTACACGGGATTCCACGAGAAGATCATTTGCGACCGTGACCCTTTGTACACTTCCCATTTCTGGACCACCATGCAACATGTTCTCAGGATGAGGATCAATTTCATCACAACATATTACCCCGAGAGAGAGGGAAATATTGAGTGGGTGAATCAGATCTTGGAGGATACGCTTACGATGTACGTTATGGATCACCAATTGAGATGGGAGGAGTATTTGTACTTGGTGGAGTTTACCTACAATAATAGTTTCTAGAGTTCGATAGGCATGGCTCCCTTTCATGAACTATATGGCAGAGAGTGCAAGAAACCTCTTAGTTGGGATAGGTTAGAGGATAGGGTTTCTCTTGGGCAAGCCTTGTTACAGGACATGGAGCAATAGGTTGTTTTGATTAGACAGAGATTGTAGGAGGTGCAGGACACACGTAAGAAGTATGCCGACTAGCATAGGATAGATCGTAGTTATGAGGTGGGCACAAAGGTGATTCTTTGTTGCAGACCACATAAGATCCCTATCCATTCTGGAAAAGGTTCTAAGCTTGATCCTAGGTTTTTGGGTCCCTTTGAGATCTTAGAGCGCATCGGTCCTTTGGCCTATCGTCTAGAATTTCTAACTAGCTTGTCTCATGTCCATGATGTGTTTCACATTTTTGTGCTTATGAGATATATTTATGATCCTTGTCATGTATTATATTAGACCGCATTACAGGTGCAGGATCAGGTGCAAGTGATGGTGGATCCTGTCCGTATTATAAAGTGTGGGACCCTAGGCCTTCGAGGAAGAGATATTGACCAAGTTCGGGTCCAAAGTGGGGACAGTATGACAAGAATGCTACTACTTGGGAGGATGCTACATTGCTACGAGTTTAGTTTCCACACCTGTTCCAATGACTTCTAGGAGGAATTTGAGTCTAAGGGGAGGGGGATGTAGTGCCCACTTCCCTTCGACACATTTTTTGTTTTGATTATGATACTATCGACTACACTTATGGACATTGTTGTAGCTTTTGTTTTAGCTTAATACTAGATGCTAGAGATACTGGATGGTTGTTGATTTCGATTCATATACGATGCATTTGGATTATTAGAGATATGTTATATTTGATGTTGAGATGTTGTGGACATGGTTATATATATATATTTCTAACATGTGATATCTTTCGCCACACTGCGTAGGCCTTGATAATTGAAATAATGTTGTGATCATTTTGACATGGATGAAATGTAGAATAGAGATAAAATGTTAGAAATTGTAGATGATGATTTGTTTTATATATATTGATGATTTTAGATTTAAATTTCATATTTATTTTGGATGTTTTGATACGGCCGTGAGGCCGAAGGAGGTATATTGTATTTTGCAGGTAAATATATTCACAACAAACATCGGGGGATTGGAGACCAACCACATTGGAATTCTCAATGAATTCAACAAGGGTCACCATGACAACATGTAATTATGTGTGTGTTTGAATTTTGGTAAGAGAGAAATTGTGACCAATGGGCTATATGTTGTCTTTTATAGTTCCTTTATTGATGTTAGTATGTGGTTCTTTTAATAATGTAATTTACTTGTTTTATTTATTTAGATTTTGGTGTATGTTTTCCCCTTTATCTTAGTTGGTCTAAGTGTCTTAATTAGAGTTAAGTTAATTTATTCCTAAACTAATTAAAGATGTGACCAAAAGAAGATCATTTATTAGACTTGATTTGCTCTTGTATTTTGTGTTGTGTGTAGAATGATTGAGATCTTGAGTGTTGTACACTCTACCCTTCATGGGAAACTCGAATTTGACCATAAGGGAAAATTTTGAAGGCTTGTGGGACAAGTTAAACTTGTCCCACACCTCTTAAATTGATATACCAACCCTACCTATGGGTTGGGGGTTAAAATTAGACCCCATTAGGTGTTTTGGGAAGATAAAAACATGAAATTTTTATTACACTTTCTTTCAAGTAATTAATTTTGTCCTTAAGGGGTGTGGACTTAGTTTGTGTGTGCAAGTATCTTGTCATTTCTCTCACCCACCAATTTATGGTGCATTGGGGTTCAGGTTTGACTTGTGAGATGGAATTGGGGATGAGTGATGTGGAATCCTACATGGAGCCACCTCGTCCTCCTCCCTCCCTTTTCTATTTATTGTTGTTTTACTTGTTTGGGGGTTACTTGATCATTTTGGGATCTTGAATTTTTGAGAGTTAGAAGATTTTTGGGAGTGCTTGTGGATTGTTGGAGCTTGTGGATGCTTGATTGATTTTGAGGATCTTGGAGTTTCACTCTTGGAACAAGCTCTACTATGGAGAGGTAGGAGTTTTACCTATGCTTATGTTATGCGTTTAATTTGTGTTATGTGTTTGTGTTGAGTATTTTTTCCTTTGGAATGCTTGTTCGGTATGGGTAGTGTTGGTATCCAAATTTATTCTCCTTTTCAAGCCAAGCAACAACACAGATTCAACAAGGAGCTTAGAGGTAGATAGATCATAAATATATGTCATTTTGTAGCCAGGGAGGAAATCTAACTATCCCTTTGTTACTTGGATTTGTGGAGAGATGAATAGCACCTTAAAAGGATGTGATCTTATCCTAACTAAAAATTTAGGTTATGCCTTTCAACCAAGGTAAGTGAACCTATTTTTGTAACCTTTTTATTTGAAAGGAGATACAAGTACCTTTATTTTGCATAAATTTTATAGAGAAAACCTTGGAGAAAATATGATCAACACACCAAATCTAACTCTCATGAGTTGTCACTTCCAGATCATGGAGATATTTTCAACACAAGGCTAAGGTTACTAAAGACATTTGGAATCCTAATTTGTTCTGCATACTTTAGAAAATGGATTTTGGTCTTGTGTGGGTATACAGAGAAAAAAAATAGGGGTAGTATGGGTAGGATTAGATGTTTTTAAATAGATTTTTGGTGGGAGGGGAGACAGGATGAACTTGACTCACCAGATCCTTGAGAGCTTATGCAAAATGGAAATATTCAACCAATAAAATGCCACAAAGAATTAAAAATGTTTCTTCAACTAGAATATGTGCTTTAATGGAGGCCCAGATCAGCACTCTTTCATACAACCTGTGGGATTCTATCAGGAAGTATTGAGTTATAGAACCCAATAAAGCACCAAGATTTAAACCAAATCACACCTGAGGTACACCCAGAGGCTTATAGATAATATTTGTCAACAAAATGAAAGAAAATAAATTTTAAACCATTTATCTAATTCCCAGATGTAGGCTCTTATGAGAAATGAAAATACAGATGCCACTCAACTATCGCAAGGATTGAGACCTATGTGATTGGACCATACTTTGGTACAAGATTGCAAATGTAAACAAGAGAAACTACTCGCATGCATTCAGAGATGAAATAAATACACTTTACTCAAGATTGACAAAGAATAACTCAAGTTTGATCAAATTTATCAAAGAATGGAAATTTTCCGTAACAATCTCAAATCTTTTTCAATGGTCATACACTTGCAACCACCTTGACACGATTAAATTTGACACAAAGAGGGATATACAGGCTTCTTAGACGGCTTCTCAAAAAGGACGGGCTATGTCAAGTCTTTTCTTTTAGAAAAAACAATCCTGACCTCTCCAAATACTCCCAACCATTTGCATGATGAAATTTTGCCATTTATAACATTTACAAGAGATCCCTTTTCCCCAACAATCCAAACATTGAGTGTTACCAATGCTTGCCATGATCACGATCGTGATTCCCATAATCGGATCTGCAAGAAGTTACCAAGTGCTCGGGGAAAATCTCTTCGAATATCTCCCACATTCAACTCCTTCCTCTGGAAAATCATGCTTCCTTCCATTCACCAACCACTTCCACCCCTAATCTATCAAATCTGGCTCTTTGCGTGCTTGGGAGAAGAAAAATGGAAAACCAGATTGGGCCTAATAGTCAGACCATTTTAATGGTGAAATACGTCTCCAGATCTCTCCCACCAAACTCTAGATATCAAAATTAACTTGCCCCTCTATTTGGTGTGTAGAAAATAGCAAGAAATCATGAAGACTTGCACGTTGAGGAGCTTTACAATAAAAATGGGGGGAAAATCATATTTAGACGCACAACTTCCATTGATCTTTACTTTGAATTTGGGTCGTCCACGTGGAAGATTCAAAAATGGGCTCAGGGGCTTCCTTTTGACTTTTCCTTTGACCCTTTGAAAAAATGTAAAAATTTCACATTTTGCTCCACACCTCTGCTTCTGAAAAATGGGCCTGACACATGGCCTAAGGTGAGTTCCAAAGGAACCGTGGAAAAATTATACCATTTGAATCTCTTTTGGAAAAAAGGAAAAATTTCAAGTTTCCCCTACACTCTAACCTTCCACTTAAAATTTCTAATGTGGGTCCCAACAGAACCCTACTTCTTTTTATGCCTTTAGCTCCTTTTCCCTCAAATGGAAAATTTCTCACTTTTCCTCTCGAAAGCCCACACCTCCGCTGTTGACTGGAGAAAGCTTTGACCTTTTCCATCGGGCTCACAGGTCATTTTGATAATTTTAGTCATTTGCATGCAAGAGGAAAAATTTCCAAGTTGCCCCCAATGGTCCACCTTCCTACCCCTTTGACCAGAAACACATTTTGACTTTTTCTTTTGTCGCGCCTATGGGTCATTTTAATATTTTAACCATTTTGGGACAAAGAGTAAAAAATTTTAAGTTGCCTCCGATGGCCCGCTTGCCTGACCCTTTTGACTTTTCAAACTGCCACATGTCATAATGGCACTCCTTGAGATGGTTCCCAAAATTTGAGACCCTGAATGAGCACAAGCTCACCATGCGTCCCGCCTTGACAAAATTTGTTTGAAGGCTTGAATCTCGTAGAAGGTGCCATGTGTCAAGATTCAAGCGCGCTCCTTTGGTCATTGAAAAGTCCAAGAAAAATGCAAAGTGAGTGGAGTCCTCCACGTGTCCCCGTCCTGCCAAATTGTATCCAGCTATGTAAAAAATATTTCTAAGTCCGAGGAAAGCAAATGAAACCTCCATGTGTCCTCCCGGCGCTATTCTAAGGCCAAACCAAAAAGTAAATCTTCAAACGAGCGTCGTTCCTCCACGTGTCCCAAACTTCCCAAAAACTTTTTAAAAAATACTAAGTGTGGGAAACCCAGCGGAAGCCTCCACATGTCCTCCTGGCACTACTTTAAAGCTAGACCACAAAGTAGATTTTCAAATGAGCGTTGTTCCTCCACGTGGACACATTTTTAAGTTGAGGATTTTCATAGAATTTTTGAAGTATCCAGCTGAGCCGCATCCAAAAAAAGGAGACCACATTTCCTGTAGATGAAATGATGCAAATTTGACTGGGAAAAACACCCACAAATCAGAAATACAGAGAAACGACCATTTGAGCCTGAAAATGAAATTTTCTCCAAGGACAGAGAGTTTAGAAATGTTACAAGGCTCAAATACGTTCCTCAGGGACACATCAATTCATTTTTCTTCAAGTATCTAGGAAGAAACGACAAGGACGACAAATCCTGACTGTGGAAAATAGAGAGAATGGGAAAACATGAGTTTTGAAGGAATAGAGAACGGGAGACTCAAATTTCAGACCTTTTCCAGAGGAACAAAGAAACAAGGAGACAAATATGGACCCATACATGATCCTCGACCCAGGAGAAGATTAAAATGGGAACATGTTAGGAAATAAGGGATAAAATATGTGGAATAATCCCTCACAGAATCGTAATAGTAGAAACTAATATCCATAAAATATTACAAATCTCAAATAAAAGTGTAGAATAAAATAACACAACACAAAGAGACAATATTTAATGTGGTTCACCCAATTTGGGCTACGTCCACCAAGAATCACTTGCTCAAATTTTATTACAAGCCACCGCTCTCTCAATACAATACCCATATCTATTTAGAGCTATGCTCAATAAACTCTCTGAATTCACACCCAAATTCAAAACACATTTGAAATGTTACATAATCTACCATATGCATAAAACCATATAAATAGATAACTTCTTAAGCAGTTTTACAAAACCGTGGGTATCAAAACCATGGGCAAAAACCATCCCATAAACCTATGGGTCAAAATCCTACCCATATGAGAAAAACACGTTTCCCGGTATATCGGGCACGTTTTAAGGCAAGACAACGTGGAAAGTGTACAAGATTTCTTAGTGTAGAGTCTTCAACACTTTCACACATGAAGACAGCTCCGAACCTAACGTAACAAAGATCGACCGAGCACAACACGGGAAGTAGAAAATGACAAAGGTCGTAAATCAATAAATTTTCAAAGGCACACATGGGGCGAGACTATTTTAAGCACCAATAGGTAGATTGCCTAAGTTTGGTGTAGGAGAAGAATATGGGGAGATTTCATGTGGGAAGACATAAGAGTTTACTTTCTTGTTGAAGGTAGTTTAGGTTGGGTGCTCCACCTTGTATGAGGAATGCTTGCATTTCTTACTTGTTTCTTATTATGAGGGAGGTATAAGAGATTGAGGGAGGCATAAGAGTTTGTGGGATGCATAAGGGTACTTGAGGGAGGCATAAGATTTTGTAGGGGATTTGGGATATGCATTGGAGGCTTTAAGGTGGGCACCCATTCCCATTGGGAAGAATAAGTGGCCTCCCCATAGGTTTTTCTCCATTGGCTTTCATTTAAGCCTTGTAATTTGTTGTTTGGATGTTCTTCTTTCTTGTTTTGTTGTTGTTTTAAATGTGGTTCGAATGGTTGTGAAACTATTGTTTGTGTGTGGAAGCTTGTTGCTTCCATGTGTTGGAATCATCTCCCATTATAATGTGGTTGGGGCTCAGGGGCCAATGAAGAGGATGGCTTCTCCTCTTCATTGGATGTCTTGGTTGGGTGGAGAGCATTGCCTCTTCCCCATTTTTTGTGAATCAAACAATCTTGAAGGAGCTATCTTGTTTGGAGTTGTGAAGCTTGGAGTGTTGTTGGAGACCTTGAGAACTTTCCCTTGTGAAGAACTTATTGTATTCCCACTTAGAGTGGAGGAACTTGTATTATTGTATGTTCCTTTACTTAGATTCTTGTATTATTTCCCACCTTGAGTGGATGACTTTGTAATAATCTTGTGGAGAAAAGTTTGCATTCCAATATTTGTACATTGAAAAGAGAAAGAAATATTTGCATTGAAATAGTTGTGAAATGGAAAAGAAAGTTTTCTTCATTGTGAAATTGTAATGTTGTTTGAGAGAAAGAAGAAATATAGGATTTGTAGAGGTTTAAAATGTATGCAAAGTAAACTTGAATGGAAAAATAAGTTGCTATAGTTATTTAGAATGTCCAATGAAGTTATTGTAGTCATTTTGAATCTAGAAATGGTATTGATTCGAAT
The DNA here is from genome assembly GCA_018340775.1 of Taxus wallichiana var. yunnanensis. Classification (NCBI taxonomy): domain Eukaryota; kingdom Viridiplantae; phylum Streptophyta; class Pinopsida; order Cupressales; family Taxaceae; genus Taxus; species Taxus wallichiana. Next base: position 306,068,304 of record CM031240.1, read on the forward strand.
TGGAAGAAAAAACAAATCTAAAATATAATGTTGTATTGATATATTACCCTTTTGTAGCAATAAAATGACAATGTAAAGCAATAGATTTAGATCATTTTTCTATTGAAATGAAAAGAAAAATTTAGTTGTAGAAATGAAAATATTCTAGTAAGTAGATGTACTTCAATAGAGTTGATAATGCCTTAAAAAGAGTAGATTTAACTAAGGAATGAACAAATAGAACTAAATCTCAAAACTAGAACTCTTAGATGTACATAAATAAGCTAAAAATAGATTTTTGCACTTTTAGTAAATTTTGGCCTTTGTAAAACTCTCGTGTTTTAGGTTCTATTTTTAGAAACAGACCGCCGACTGCATTGCAGAGTGGTGGTCCCATAACTACTGCTTAGTATGGTGATGGTCCATGGTTTTTCACCCAAGCAAGGCGGTGGTCCCAGGACTGCTCGGTCTACTCCGGGGTGATGGTTCTATCACTTAACTTTCTAGATCCGTGCTGTGTGGAGAATTTTTGACTAGTTATACTAATTTTTAAGTTGTAAAATTTAACTAATAACTACCAGCAAGCAAAACAATGAGTAAAACCCTTGGATTGGGAAACAAAACCTTCAAATGGTGGATTAAAACTATTCTTTTTCATTTATAACAATGGGGTAGGGTTTTCCCAAATTTGAAAACCCAAATACAAATGGTTTGAAATAAAACCAGATTTGGGAAGGAGATCCCTCCCAATCCTTGAATGAAAATGATAACAAAATTAAACCTACAACCTAAACCTTCTAAGCTTGGTCCTTGTAGAGTCCTCCATGATTTCTCCCTTCTTGCTCCCATGGCCTTCTCCTCTCCAACCTGCATTTTCACAAAGGAAAATAGACCAAATGAGGAGAATAGAATAAAGGAAGAGTTTAATAAGAATGCTTATGGAATTTTAGGGCTTGTTTGTAACCCTAGGATCTTGTGGTTGAAATTGATTTGATCTAAGGGTGGAGGATCAACCCTACCTTTTTAGGTGAAAATGAATTTTATTAATGTTGCTTTTAAAATCTTAGGGGTATGTGTAATTTGGGAATGGGGCCATTTTATTGCCCTAGAGTGTTAAACCTTTGTTAGTCCTTATCAAGCTTTAGTTAGTAATAGAAAAGACTCTAAGTTAATAAGATAATGATTTTATATTAATTAAGCAAGAGGTTAACCATATTAGGATTTAATATTATTAAGGAGAAGAAAACATTTAATTAAGTAAATTAATCTTTTGGCATATTCCTTGTTTAAATTTGTTTATAGACGTTAACAATGAATTATAAAACATGTTAACCTTCTAACTATACCTAGTTCTTAAACTGTAGAGTTTATTTTAGTGGTGTGAGTTAGTTGTTATACCGTAGGGGATTAACCCTATGTAAACTCTTTTACCCGTATACTTAATCTTATAAAAAAATTAATCACAATTTTTTCGAGTAAGTGTTAGGTGTTAGCTTGTTCCTTGAACGTCATTTTTGTGGGTGTTACATCCAAACTAGTCATATTACAGACAATTTTGAACATTCAAAACATAAGGACAAACCTACATGGTGGAAGGATTCTCTACCCAAACATCTTACAATTGATTCAAATCCAGATGAGGAATCTAGTGCCCACTTGCAAGTTGACTGACATGTCATTGATGGCTCATAGAACAATACAAAGAAGCTACCTCCTCTAGTGCCCACTTCCGTTTGAGACCTTTTGTTATAGATTATGAGATCGTTGACTATATTTATGGAAATTATTGCAGCCTTTGAGTTGGTATGATATTAGATGTTAGAGATCATGGACTGTTGTTGATTTTGATTCATATATGATGCATGTGGATAATTGGAGACATTTTATACTAATGTTGTTATGATGTTGACATGGTGATATGTGTGTGTGTGTGTTGTTGGACATGTGTTATTTCATCATATTGAGTAGACCTAGAAAATTGAACTAATCTTGTGATCATATGGTTATGGATGAAATTGTAAATGATATTGTTGTTTTCTTGGATGATGTTTTGATTCATATATATAGATGATTTTGAGTTATATTTTATATTTATTTTGGATGTTTTGATGCAGCCATGAGGCCGAAGGAGGTATTTGTGTTTTGCAGGTAAACATGTCACAACAAACATCGAGGGATTGGAGACCAACCACATTGGAATTCTAGATGAATTCAACAAGGGTCACCATGGCAACGTGTATTTGTTTGTGTGTTTGTTTGTATTGTTGTTAGGGGTATCCCTGGGGGATCACCTTCAAATGTGACCAAGGGGTTATGTGTATTCTTTTATTTAGTTTCTTTTGTTTAATTTTAGTATGTGTTTATTTAGTGATGTATTCTCCCCTTCATTATTTATTTATTGGTGTCAAGATTAGTGAGTAATCATGTTGATAAATTAATTAAATGGGTCAAAATAATGCATTTATTAGAGTTGATGGCTCTTGGGTTATGTGTTGTAAGAGGTGTGTAAGTAACCTTGGGTGTGAAACACTCCACCTTCCTTTTGAAATTCGGATCTGTCCTTAGGGACTGATTTTGGAGGCTTGTGGGACAAGTTAAACTTGTCCCACACCTCTTAAATTGTTACACCAACCCTACCTATGGGTTGGAGGGTCAAAATTAGCCCTTATTATGCATTTTGAGAAGACAAGTTGTAAGTTCTTATTGCACCTTCTTACATGAAATTAATTTTGGTCCTTATGGGGTGTGGGCTTGGATTGTGTGTGTAAGTAAAAGGTCATTTATTCACCCACCTTTTAATTATGCTTTGGAGTTTAAAGTTGACTTGTGAGGTGGAGTTGAGGATGTGTGATGTGGCATCCTACATGGATCCACCTCATCCTCCTCTCTCCCTTTTCTATTTATTCGAATTCCTTGGCTTGTTTTGGGGTTACTTCATTTATGGGGACTTCATTTTTGGTCACTTCTTTTAGTTTTGAGCTCTGATTATTTTGAAGAGAGTTAGAGATTTTGTGGAATGCTTGTGGATTGTTGGAGATTTTGGACTATTTGGATTGGAAAAAGCTTGTTGTTGAACTTTTGGAGAAAAATCTACCATGGAGAGGTAGGAGCTTGGCTCTTTAAAATGTTCTTCTTTTATTTATGCATATGTGAATGCTTTGAATGTTTTGGTATGTTGTCAGCTAGTTGGGTAGATTGCCTAGGTATGGTGTAGGAGAAGACTATGGGGATCTCTTGTGGGGAGGCATAAGATTTTGGGGAGGTATAAGTGTTATTGTGGAGGGAGTTTGGGATTGGGTTCCACCTTGTAAAATAAATAGCTTGCATTTCTTTACTCGTTATGGGGTGCCATAAGAGTGTGGGGAGGCATAAGAGAATGGGAGGTATAAGGGGTACTTGGGGAAGGCATAAGGTCTTATAGGGGCTTTGAAATTATATATATATTCGCGGGTTTATCTTAAGGTGGACCTGGTGCCCATTTCCCCATTGGGACATATAACAATCTTTCCCCATAGGTATTTCTCCTTTGGCTTGTGCATGATGAATCCTGAGTATTGGTTGTTGTTCTTATTGTGGTTGCAAACTGCACTATGTATTTGGGTTATTTTCTATTTGTGAATTTTTTTTTGTGTTATGGAATCTTGTTTGTTACCATGAGTTGAAATACATATCTTATTGCTTTGTGGTTGTGGCTTGGGGCCAATGAGGAGGATGGATTCTCCTCTTCATTGGAATTCTTGGTTGGGTGGAGAGCGTTTCCTCTCCTCCTTTTTTTATTGTGATCAAAAGATATATGGTGGATCTTCTTGTTGTTGTTCTAGAGTTGAGGATGAAGACAAAATTTCAATTTCTCCTTGGGTTCCTTATTGTGAAAATTCCCACTTCAAGTGGATGACATTGTAATATTATTTGTGGTGGGAAATTTGCTCTATTTTTGAAATGGAACCTACATTTGAATGTGAGAGATGTATATTATGTAAGTTGTATTTGATGAATGAAAAAGGAAGTTGTAAAAGAATTGTTGGAGTTCAATAGAAGTTGTTTTAGTTACCACAAATGATATGGTTTTCATTTGAAATCTGTGTTTGAAAAATATTGTGAAGTCTCTATTTGAAAAATTGAAAAATAAATACGTATGAAGAAATATTACATTTCTCTGTTTCATTCGAAATGTATGTTTTGAAAGTAGAGCTATATTTTTAGGTCTCCACGAATGGATTGAAGTAAAGTTAAACATTGTAGATTAGATTGAAAATTACTTAACATTTAGAGCATGGTAAATGAAAATAGATCAATTTGGGTTAAGTATGTTTTCTATTTGGATTCACTGTAAGATCTGCAAATAAATGTCAGAAAAATATACAAAGTTCCCTACAACTCTAAAAGATAAAATGAAAACTTAAAACGAACTAAGGATGATCAAAACACATTCCAAAATAGTTTGTATTGCCCTTGCAATTTACACAGTTCATCTTTAATCGGGCTAGAGGCATAATAATGCCATTTCATAGAAAAGAAAAGAAATGCGTATTGAAATCTTATTTGTAAATCAATTAATCCTTGCAATCCATTGGAAATATTTCAAGAACATTCTCCACGCCTGTTTGGTGTGTTGAAGAAGAAGGAATAGCGAATTAGATCAATTTCAAGTAGTTGAAAAAGTTTAGTTTTCATTTTAATGGCAGGAAATATGTTTTTGTCAAATTCACCCACTTAAGTTTGTCAAAAATGAATTTTTTTGTTTCCTACGCAAAGATGAATTTTATCCCTTTCCAAAAAGTCTTCATTTACTCAAATCTAAGATTTTAATCGAAAGTTATGGCATTCTGAATTTTTTACTTCGTTTGGTTTCAAAAATAATAATTGTCAAAAAAAGTGAAACTTTGTTAATTGAATCAGTGGGCCCGAAAGTTACTTAGGGCACTTTTGCAAAAACAAAAATATCACAAATTCCTCTGTGGCCCCGCAACCCCACCTATTTGCTTTTGGGAAAGTGCTTTTGTGGGATTCACGGGCTCGTATCCAATGAGGTTCTCCCACGTAGCTTCTTCGTGCGTTGGTGGAGGCGCGGATGGTTTTGTCCCTTATCGCTTTTGGAAGAGATTTGGAAAAATTTCCTAAGTTTCCTCGCTGCCCGCTTCTCTCGTAAGCCACCGTTGGACCGACACGTGGCATTGTTTGGCATTGGTGGAGGCATGGGTTGTTTTTAACCTTCATGCCTTTTAACACAAATTCTAATATTTCTAAGTCTTGCCCACCGATCCGCCCCGCTAGAAACTTTGGGCATGACACGTGGTGTCCCCAGGCGCCGGCGGAGGTACGGGGATTTTGAACTTTTTTGCCTCTTAAATAAAAAGTGTTAAATCCAATTTACCTCCAACGACCTGCCTTCCCACATGGGCTTAACAACATGACATGTGTCCCTTGTGCCTTTGGGGAAAATTTTCTTCCCTAGGCCCGTAAGCTCGCCTTTGGGAAAAATTTCCTTCCCGGGCTGCCGGCCTATAACTTAGGAAATATGAGGATTTAGGAGGACTTCTTTATATTGTTGGAAACGAGAAGAAATTTCTTATCTAATGGAGATGTTTTCAGAAACCTTAAGTGTGTTAGATATGTGAAAATTCAGGTTGAAGTGCAAAGATGAGTCTCGAGAGTGGGTAAGTGGAAATTACCCCTTTTAACTTGCATGTGTAACTCTAAAGCATGGGTTGACCTTTTCAGGGGTCACATTAAGGGATAACATCCCATGTAAATAAGAACCTTGGTTATTGTTTACACGTGGTCAAATTAAAAACCTTGGGCATTTAATTTCCGGGCCCCTTTGACCCTCTAAAACTAATTAAGGAACATTTAAACATGGTGTTAATTTAATTATTTATTGAATTAACACCTAAGTGAAATTTAATTAATTGGATTAAATTACACTCATTAATTTTGTGATGGGATTTAATAATTATTATAATGGGAAAAATTATTTATTAATTAAATTGATTTCGAATCCTTGTTGTAACAACCGCTTGAATCCTCGATAGTTGTGACGCATTAAACAAAAAAAAATCGATAATTTTTTTAATCTAAACCTAGGTTGTTCCTAGGTCTCGAGTGGTCATTTTAGTGGGCATTACATCTTCGATTCTTCTCTTCGAGGTGCTGATTTTGTGATCAAGGATGCTTCGACCCCCCTTCCTATGGATCACATCACTATCAAATCCATTACAGTTGTTCTTCCAATTTCAGGAGGAAATGAGGAATGGACAATGGTGGATAGGAAAAAGAAAGGAAACTCCAAATCTAAACCCCACCATATCGGACAAGGTATGATTCTTGTCCTTTTGGTTGCTATCAATGCTACATCCGGGTAATTGGCCTGCATTGTCAGTGTGCCGGCGATTGTGTTGTTTTTAGTGGTTGTTTATTAGCTATTTTTTAGTAGTTGACTGCTTTTGTTGGTTTTAATCTTGGCAGATTATTTTCTGTTGTTGGGCTTTTTGAGGTAAAATCTAGCTTTTGAGCACTATTGTACAAGGGTATAGTCCCTTTCAAAATGATAGCAAACAAAGAACAATGTATTCAATGTGTAACAAATGAGCAGAGCCTCAAATATAAAGCCTACGGGAGGAAGGAGGACAATTATAACTGTCCATCAAATACATAACAAACAACAATATATTAAAACTAAACTAATGCTAACATTCCCCCTTAATGAGAACACCGCAAAGAGGGTCTTCACATGAGCATGTGCCTACATGGTCTCGATACACATGGTTTTTCTAAGGTTGACCATAAACCTAGAGGGACAGAGCACTTTCCGACTGTTCACCTTGGTGGTTTTATAGGATTACCACGAACCAAGAGGATGATTCCTTGGTGGTTTTACAGGTTTACCACAAACCAAGAGGATTTTACCTCGGTGGTTTTACAAGTTTACCACGAACCTAGTGTGAGTACCATGCACTACTTTCAGTGCTTTTCTGCTCCCCATGACGCTCTTCAGTTTGGAGGTCCCAAACAGGAAACTATGCACCATCTACACTTTATTGAACAACCAAACAACATAGGAAAACAACAAACAAAATTCACTTCTAAGAATCATAGCAATCATGTTCTTAGTTGTAGCCACTGATGTCGATTTTCATTTAGCCAATCTTCAACAACAAAGGAAACAAATCACTGCCACTGGATGTTGCCCTTGACTAAGTCATTTTCACCCATAATGTGAAATATGAATACTGAGAAAGAAACTGCATCAAGAAACATGCTATTGACTGGATCTCACCACTTAGACCTTGTTGCACATGGTTCATGTTGCAAGTGAACATATTCACAAGCGAACCATCTTATTTTCAAGCACGACACTCAGAGGATCAATTCAAAATGAAGAACCATTGGCAAACAACTATGCTTCTAGAGTAATCCATTTTCAGCATCCGATCACAAAACAACAGAACGGAACAAAAAAAACTGAAATAAACACAAACCAAAAATTGAGGAATTGGTCCTCAATACCTTATTCACCACAATATCTATTAGCGGCCTCATCGCTTGTGGCTTGTAAGAGGTCACTAGATTTCCTCTAGCCTCCGTTGTCCTCTGTCCTCCTTCTTTGCCGCTACGTACTAGAGATGATGTGAATCCAATCTCATCAACAAATTCCTCACTCTCGTCAGAATCTTGTGGATCTTCTATATGAGCAGTATTAGCTCCATTGTGTTTTATATTTCCTTGTAGAACATCTCTTGCTTGACTTTGACAGTTCCACATTGTATGACCTTTCTTCTGACAATAATGGCATTCAATCTCTTGTTTAGGCCCTTGTTTATTTTTATTTGATCGTCTGACAGTATTTCTAGTCTCTAATTCTGGAAATACTTTAAACCTATGCTTACATTTGGCGCATTCATATTCTCTCTCTCCTTCAAGCATTTTTACTGCACCAGATCGGATAACCGTTCCTTTTATTGTGATTAGTTTTCCAATATCCTTCACTCTCACACATCCAATGGATGGTTGGGTTTCTGGGCAATCCATAGTAGAGCCATTCACGTCAAGATGAACATGAACATTCTCCTTAAGGCCATATCCTCATTGTTTTTGTGTGCTTCAAGAACCACACCCTGGGCTAAATGAGACACGTCATCGAATAAGGGCAAGAGCTTGATGGGTTGAGTGTAAAGGGATTTGGCCAGAGGAGGGTTTGCTTCCAGAAGTTCTGCAAAGTTGATTTTCAGAGGATAATGAAGCGTGTCATCATCTGCGAGGAGAATGGCTTCCAAATCTTCGAGGCGGTGATGAATTAGGAACTGTTGAAAAGCGTCGATGTATTCCCCCGATAAATGTGATGTCGTCTTCTTCTTCTTGGCTTCTCCTCACGGCTCACCAACCGTTGGTTGCTGGCAGTGCTTTGGCGCTTCACCTCCTCCCATGCTTCTACCCACACGACTCACACAAACTCCACACAGGTTTCTTGGCCGAGTTGGTGAGCAAGAGATTTCAGGTGCCTCCTCTCATGCCGTCCAATCGCTTTGTGCTCTGATACCAATGATAGCAGACAAAGAACAATGTATTCAATGTGTAACAAATGAGTAGAGCCTCAAATATAAAGCCTGCAGGAGGAAGGAGGACAGTTATAACTGTCCATCAAATACATAACAAACAACAATGTATTAAAACTAAACTAATGCTAACACAAAAATGTTGTACCCATAATTGAAAAAACTTGCATATCTCAAATTATATGCACACACATGTATGTGTTTATGTATATATGTATGCATATTCACATAATATATGTGTGTATATGCATATATGTATGTATGTATGTATGTATGTATGTATGACATTTTAATATTTTTAGAATCAAATGTAAGTTGTTTACAATTTCATAAGTCTATCAATAGAATCCTTTAAAGAATTCTTTATAGCAAATAAGTGTGAGGGTCAAACTAACAAAAATATAAAAACATGTGCATAGCCTATCATCTATTTATAAACACCTTTAGGTGTTGATTCTAATAACACTTGAAAAGTCACATTCAATTATCTTCAAATATGTTTTTCTATCCCAAATTAAAATTACATCTCTTAAAATCATCACATTTATAATTTATAATCTTACTAATTATAATGTTATGTACTTTCTTTCCCTTTTTTAATATTCCAAAAAAATTAATTATTGAATTTATACAAACTAAAACTCTAAAAATCCTCACTATCGTTTTTTAATAATGATATCATCCTTTTGTGAGAGTTTTTATACCTTGATTTTTATTTCACACATATGAGATAAGACCATTTTCCGATTGCTTGTTCAAATGGTGTCTAAGAAAATTTATTTTTCTAGTCCATATTATAATAAATAAGTTTATAGTTATCATACATATATCATTAGGGGAATAAACATATTTGTAATTGATTTATCAAAAGAAGAAGAAGAGCATGAAGAGGTAAATGAATAGGAAGATGATCAAGAAGTGGATAATGTGGGAATTCCAACGAAGCAAAATATGAGAATTATATAGATGGAGAAAAGGTATAAGAAGTAGAGGAGAAAGATGAATAAAATGAAGAGGACCAAGATGATGGGATCCATTCTTTAGATCTAGAGGAGAAAAAGATTTTATCCATTAGTTGAATTTTGAGAAGGATGGTGAAAAGACTGAACAACTCCAGGAGAAGCAACTTGGGCTGCATAATCATACCGAGAAGGAATGATTTATGGGGAAATATTATGTTATTACAGAAGAACCATTTTTTATCGGTTATACTCTCATTTCCTCATAAAATAAAGACAAATGGGTGAAATTTTTGAGGTTTTGGGAAGGCTCCTGCTTCAAAACTCATATAAAGACTTTAGGTTTGAATGGGGATTTCTTTAGAGAGACTCCTAAGGAGGAGTTGTTGACACAATTTGTTAGGAAAAGGATATTCTTTAATGTGCGTAAGTGCTCACATCCTAGAATTAGGAGCACCTGTAAAAAACTTAGGGGGATTCCTTGGTATACTCATCACTTGACTTTTTACATTGCATTTATGTTATAGTTTTGATGTGTTTTTTATGTTGATTTGTTGTGATTCTACTGCATTTTTGATAGATGCTTTGTTTTGTCTCTTGTGTGTCATGTACTATTCTTATTGAAATATCTGGGTGGTAAGGCCCCTTTTTCATTGTATTAGGGTAGCGTCTCTAGCAAAAAAAAAACCTTTATCCTTATCTAAATGTTTTTTTATGTAAACCCTAAATTATTGGTTTGTATACTAGATGTAATAATGTTGAAGAAAATTGATGCAAACAATGCTATGAAATCTCCCTCAACCTATTTTTGTTATCGGAATAAATCCCCTTTTGAATCAGCAAGGGTATCTTATTATAGTGGTAAATAACATGAGCTATCAGACAAGAGAGTAATTTTCATTCACATTGTTTTACACAAGTATATCAATATACATACCCCGATAGTGTAATAGAATCCCACAATAATGAGATTACATACTGGTAGATTCTATAAATAATTGTTAATATTTTGAGTCTCCCGATTAGATGTGTTTGGGACATTTATTTCCAAGTGACTCCTTGTGTCAAATTATTTCTTAGTTGGCTTGAGCATTTTCACGAGGGAGTGTTGCAACATTAGTGTCTATGTCATTTATTGCAAATAATGACTTGGTAGTAGTTGTAGCACTAGCGTGCTTTGGATAAAAATAATAACTTAGAAATGGTCATGATAGAGTTGACGCTACATAATGAAATGAACTTCTTAATATTATTCAATTAGTACAAATTTCATAATTTTTAAAGGGTGCATATGTAAAAATAGAAAAACTCGTAACTTTTTTATGGAAGCCGACCTCCGACAGTCATCTAAATGCAATATAGTTATTGTCAAGGACTTCACTTTGTTCAATGCAATACATGATTGAATACTTTCCCATTTTCTTGCTCAAGAGGTTTTAGTGAACCGGATATCATTTTAGGTGAGATCAAGTCTTTCACGTTACTTTTTCAATCATATGATTTCTATTTAGTGAATTAACTTGACAACATTTTTTTGTCTACGAAATAATTTTTTGTTGTTTTTGTTTGGTTTTTGATTTCATTTATAAGGTATTGAGCATAATTTGATAAGAATATATACGAACTAGAAAATAGGATGTATGTCTAAAAACAACATTGATGAAGATTTTCACCGCCCCATTCTACAACTATAAAAGCCTCAATTCATGTAGACAATAATCTTAGTTATTAGGTTTATATTACACTGTTTATGTCAATGGGGTAGCATCACGGAGAAATGGTCATCCTAACACAATAATTGGTTGATTATTAGATGTATATATTTACTTTCTTGACCTTCCCCTCTCTTTATTATAGGAAAAAAATATTCTACAAACAATCTTAACGAATATATATATATATATATATATATATATTCTACTCCAACGAAACATCACACACCCATATTATAAAAAAATTTAAGAGAAAAATAAGTTATAACTTTATTAGTATAATCTCTTTATTAACAATTGGGATATATCTCTCTACAAATTAAGAACTTGTGCGTCCCCCTAACAATTATTTTATTTTATTTTATTTTGCTTTCACGTTGAGGTAATATTAGATAATGTAGAAAAAATAGGGACATATAATTGTGCGAGTGTGGGAGAAGAGAGAGCATGTATTATTTATATATTGTGCAAGTAAGTAAACGTGTAGACCAAGCCCACCCACCTGCGAGTACGGAAGTTTGGAGACGGTGTTAAAAAATGTGGTGGCACTGGCACAAAAGTCTTAGATTTCACATGACATTAACCAGTGGTGATGTTTTTCTTAGATTTCACATTGTATCGACAAAGATGATTTAGAAATAAATTCATATTTAGGAAGTTATCAGGTCATCTTTCTTGTCCCTTTCTTATTTATTCTTATATTTAGGGTTCTCGTGGTTGGAACATCGGCGGTCAAAGTCGAACGTCGGTCAAGTTGCCGGGTCAATGTTTTTAGTCAATTTTAGAGGGCTTACTTGACAACTTGAATTGTAGCTTCACCGAATTTACTATTGATCCTCACGTTCCCACTAAAAGACAGTGTCCGACTTTAATAAATATTATAAAACAGGTGACAAATAATGAGTTGTACATTTCAAGAGCTTAACTCCGGTATATATAGATCAGAAAAATTAAAATAACTTCTCAACCTCAAAACAGTCTATAGACTATGGTAGCATCACTGAACTAGTGGTGGACATAAAGGTCTCTTACAGACTGTTGAGCGTAATTTGTTGGTGTCTTGGTGTTAACAATCTTTAGTTTAACACAAAATACATGTAAAAAGTGTAAGTTATTAGTGTGTTTATAGGCCATTCTGTGATTTGGTACATTTCTTGGCGTGTTATTGCAGGGCATCTTCCCAACCTGTTATGTAAATACAAGCGTAATTGGTGGCCTGATTAACTCTGTGTATATATGACTAGGAAGTACATATATACTTTTTTCGCTATCCTTTCTTAGACGCTTCATATTTTGAAGATGGAAGATATCATCATGCAGGAATGGGGCGGGAGGGTTTTCGAAAACTGGCAAGACGGGCATGTGAATGATATAGATTTCAGTGATGCGGAGCCCTTCGTTTTGGACTTAAGCAACACCCAGTGGCCATGTTGGCGAGCGAGCTACTCCTCGAAGACAATGAATTGCAGTATTCTTCGTCGACTCCAGAATTCCTCTCCGCGCCAGAGGACGAATTCATGCAAGTTATGGACACTGATGAATCGATGGGCAAGCTCAATCGTTGCCACAACGATGGGCAGGGCCTCAGTGGACTTGAAGAAGTAGCTAGTTATGATTCAATCAGTATCAATTTTGAGTCTAGTGGATCGAGCTCTATTGACAGCGATGGATTCATTCCGTGCAGTACCGATTCAGAAGAATACAAGGGACTCCGCCTGGTACATCTTCTGACTGCCTGTGCTGAAGCGATTTCAGATGGTGCCTACGACCTTGTTGAGATTATTCTCTGCAGATTGAGAGAATTGGTTTCTCCGACGGGGTCTTCCATGCAGAGAGTGGCCTACTATCTCTCTCAATCCCTTCAGCAGCAGATCCCTCATACTTCAGCTGGTGGCAGTGATATGTTGAAGCCTTGGTACAATACTAATAAAGACCCCAATTATCTGGGGGCTTTTAGTTTGTTAAACCAGGTGTATCCTTATATCAAGATAGCTCATTTCACTGCCAACCAAGCAATTTTGGAAGCCATCCCTGCTCAGACACAGAAAGTGATCCATATCATTGATTTCGACATAATGGAGGGCATGCAGTGGCCGCCATTAATGGAAGCCCTGAAAACTGAAAATTACAAAATTGGTCACCTCAAAATCACAGCGGTCAAATGGCATGACGATGATCCAGGGCCATCTTCGAGTCTCTGCAACGACACTGGAAGAAGGTTATCTGAGTATGCAAGCTCTTTGGGGATTCCATTTTCCTTCCAGGAAACTGAACTAGAAAGTGTTGGAAAGTCGCGAGGCTCAAACGAGATAGTGATAGCAAACTGTATGTGGGAACTGCCGCATATGTGTGAGCGAAGTAAAAAGCAGCTGTTAGAATTTGTTCAGGGCACTCGCCATTTGAATCCGGGGATTCTGACTGTGGGCAGTGGGCCTCGTGGCATCGACGATCAAGAAAAACACAGTTTCATGGATCGTTTCAGTCAATGTTTGAGGAATCTGTGCGCTGTATGTGACTCGTCTGAAGCAGGGCTACCGGAACAGTATGGTCTTGCTCGAGCAATGGTGGAACGTCTGTTCTTGGGGCCAATGATGTGTAGACCAATTAATTATATAGTAAACGAGGATGAGGGAGGCTTGATAAAAGTAGCAGACATCCCTGTCAAGTGTGGGTTTTCTGAGCGTGATATGAGCTCCACAAACTTGATGTATGCAAAATATATGGTAACAGGAAGCGACGCGGGAAGATGCTACACGGTAGAACGCGTGAATGGGCATGACTTAGTTCTCAAATGGAACTCTACTTCCTTGACGTCTGTTTCCACGTGGAATGCAAACGCAATCTAATAACCCCAGGAAATACCTCACCTCAAGGGAACTGTAAATATATAAAGAGATAGCCTGAAATCATTATCCGTATTATAATAGTAAACAGTGCCACTATTTTTCAGATAATTCTCTTGTTTAAATCTATATATATAATCCATGGAATTGACTACCATTGGAAAAGTCTTTCTTTATTAACATCTAACTATAAATCTTAGTTTGGCAAGTTTTGTGTATTTTCAATTTGAAATGGGATCCTTAAAGATGTTAATTCGCAATGGTTCGGAAATGGGACACAACAAATTAATCAAGAGCATACATTGTTGCTTCACCACATCTGTCCTTTTTCTCTGACAAACATAATTCATAGAAGTGCACACACCTAAAATGTCGCCCTACACATTTGATGGTAAAATTTTAAGATGTTTGTATACTGGGTGTAGCAAATTGGGTGATATTTACCTTGTCTTGCTGTTCTTAATAACTAGTTTTGAGGTTTCTAGCATTTCTTCTAGTATCTTATACTTGTTACTCTTTCTTCTTTTCTTTAAAAAAAAATGATTTTCCATTAAAACATTCTAATGTTTTTGATGTAAATATATAGTCCCTTGTAAATTTGAGTGACCCCTTGTGTTAGAGTGCACTCACTTTTAGTGTATGTTTTTTTTTCCAATGTAATTGTTTGATCTTATTTTGCATGTTAATAAGATTTTAGTTTGAGGTCAATTTATTTATAAATATATATGTAATACAATACATTCACTATCAAGAAATCATAACTATATTTGATATTTTATATTTTAAAAAATTAAACATTTACAAATATTTTACGAGATCAAGGAATCATTATTATAGAGAATTAATTAAAACCCTTTAATTAAGATTTAGACGCAAATTGAAATATATAAATTTGCATATTATCAACCCAATAGTGTAATAATATGTTAATAAAATTTTTATTATGCATGTCGGATTATAGGATATTAAATATTAGTCCCAATTTTTTTGGTTTACAACAAAGTCCTCTTATTCTTGAGACTTCCTTTTACACTTTACGCAATTGTTAGTTTTCTTAGTATATCAATGGAAATTTTAAAATAAATATCGCGCTTGTATGGTCACATGTGTTTTCTACTATTATACCAAGGTGACATCCCCATGGTTAGTGGAGCTTCTACAATTATCAAGATCTATTATTTTCGACATTATAGTTGTCTAGGACCATATAAAATATAAGAATAGTTCTATTATATGTTGATATTACTTTTGGACCTCTTTTATACTTAGACATTTTGATTATGATACATTGATCAGTAGATGATAGACTATGCATATATTTTAGACTATTGACATGTTGTGATTCACATTTGATTATGATACACTAGATGACATTGGTAGACAATTCGATATATGTTGATTTGCATTATTTGGATTTTATACTTGACACGTTATACTCTGGATGTTCTTGAGTAGAATTATAATCTCATGGATGTTAGAATCAAATTATTTGATATGTTGATAGATGATAGAATTACTTAATTTTGATGATGACGATATTGATTTTATGTATATATATTTCTCGATGTTGTTGATGTGGCCGAGGCCAAAGAGGTATTTTTTTTGTTTTAGGGGATATTTTATCACATACATTGAAAGGGATAGGGGACCAACCACGGAAGGATGTCGGTGTTTTGCAACATGGCCAAATTTGACAACTTGTCTAATGTTTATGTGGTGTTTTTGCATGCCTAGTTAGGAGGTTTCCCATGGGGGTGACCTCACATGTGTGGCCATGGGGTGAAATGTTTTCCCTTTCTTTTAATTTTGTGTGTGTTTTATTTTGTGTTATATGTATTTAATTATTGGAATTTTAGTCACTTTATTAACAATTATTAATGTGTCTTAATTAGCTAATCCAACTTAATTTGTTAACTAAAATAAGGATGTGACAATTGGATAATTATGAGGGTAGATGGTCCTTGAAATCTTGTGGATGTAAGTTGGATTTGTGTTGGTTTTTGTGTTGTGTACTCTTCCCCAACTTCAAAATTCGGATTTTGACTTGGGAGGCTTTTTTTGAGGCTTGTGGGACAAGCTAAGCTTGTCCCATGCCTCTTAAATTCACCCAAAACCATACCTATGGTATGGGGAGTTAATTTTAGACTTATTTATGTATTTTGGAGTGTAAAAGTGAAAATAATTGCACTTTCCTACTTACCACAATTAATTTGTCCTTGGTAGGCATGGTGTGCAAGTTTGAGTGTCATGTGGGCTTGTCATAAGTCTTACATGTTCATTTATTGTCTTGGGCATGGTGTTTTGACTTGTGTGTTGAATGGAGGAATGATGAAGTGGCATCCTACATAGAGCCACCTCATCATCCTCACATCCCATTTCTATTTATTGATGGAATTTGATGGATTTGGGGTTACTTGTTCATTTTCTTTCTTTTACACTTTTGGAATTGGGAGCTTGTTGGAGTTGCTTTTGGAGTGTGCTTTGGCTTGAAGGTGTCAAAAATTTTTGGAGTGAAGACTTTGAAGCTTGATGGAGAGGTAGGATCTCCACCTTTTTTTTTTTTTTTATGTTTGTAGATGTGAAAATTGTGCTTGTTAAATATTGTATGAGTGTTGTGAATGTGTTTTTTTGTGGTTGGGTAGTTTTCCTTAAGAAGGGTGGGAGATGGAAGTATGGGACCATTGGGGAGGGAAAAGGGAGTTGTGAGGCATGCATTTTGGAGGGAGTGTGATTGGGAGTTTCACCTATGGGGAGTGAAAAGGAAAACATGGACATATTTTTGCATACTTGCAAGGGGAGAGATAAGGATGTTTTTTGTTTTGTATTTGTGCACATGGAGGCTTTGGGTGGGTGAAACTCCTACTTCACTTGGGAGGAAAAAGGAGGTGGTTCCCATATTCCTTGCTCTCTTTTTGGTTTGATATCAAACCTATGTGTTGTTTGAGAAAGTTGTAAATTTTGTTGAGTATGTCCATTTAGATGTGTTGAATGTTTTTGGATTGTATGTTTTTGTGGAAGCCATTCTTGTAAAAAAAGTTGTCAAATGTTGCTCAAGATCCCTCATTGTTCTTTGGTTGGGGCTTGGGGGCCAATAAGGGGATGGATTCTCCTCTTATTGGATTAAAGGTTGGGTGAGAGAGCATCACCTATTCCCCTTTCCTTTGTATTGTGATCCAAGTTTTTGAAAGATTGAAGAATGCAAGATTGAAGCTACAAGTTGGGAGAAGACATGAAATGAAGACTTGTGTTTTGGCCTTGTTGAAAATATCTCTATGTTGTATTTGATCATATTATTATTCCCACTTTGAGTGGAAGTTTGTAACATTTGTATGTTTGAAAGAAAGTTGTAATATTTCATTTATTCCAAGTTGAAATGAGTTAGTGAATGTAGAAAGATCTCTTGGTTTCTTACCTTGTTGGAAAGGATTAGTCTTAGTGAAAGAAATGGATTTAAGTCCTTGCATTGTAAAACAATGATATGGAAAATTTGTAGTTTCTATTTTGTATTGTAATGTTATAGTGAAAGGAAAGCTTAAGTTGTTTAGTTGTCTTGAAATGAAACTCTCCTAAAGTTGTATGCATTTAAAGTTGCAATATATATATATATATATATATTTTATTTGGAAAAAAAGATGTATTGAAAGGAAGTGTGTTTTGTTTTCTTGTTGTTTTTGTTGGAAAAAAATGGAATATGTGAAATAGAATGAATTGTAGTAATGTTATACTCAATTTTTACATTTTATTGCAAAAGAAAGAATAGAGAAATGAGTTGATGTTATGTAATTTGAGAATTATGAAAAACTAGATATATTATCACTCTACCAACCAATGAATGGAAGACACCCTCATTAAAATTAATATTGCATTAAAAATCAACTTAAGAAGAAAAATTGTTGAAAAATGTGTTTTTTGGTTTTGTTTTCGGAGAAAAAAACCCCTGCCTGTGCAGAGCGATGAGTTTTTTAGAACCACCACCCAACCCACATAGAGCGGTGGTGATGAACCACCCCCAAGAAGGGTGGTCATGGTCACAGGACCACCGGCCTACGTAGGGTGGTGGTTTCATCACTTTTGATGGAAAAATAAAATTTCATCCGTGAAAAAACCTAGTTTTAAAATTTAAGTAAAATCTAAGCTTAAAAATAAACAAAAGGAACCTTCCAAAAACTAGAATCAATTAAATTTAAAATTTTAAGCCTTCCAATCTCTTTTTGACACCCAAATGTGTAAAAATCATAGATTTAAAAAAAATGGGGTTTCCCAATAATTGAACTCAAAAAAAAAAATGATTTTATTAAATAACAAAATAGATCCATGGTAGGATCTCTACATTTAACAAATGGGAAACATTACAATGGAAAATCTTTACAACTAAAACCAAGAGAAATTTTTCCATGGTTTCTCTTCTTGCTCTCATGGCTCCTCCTCCTCCTCCTCCTCCTTCCAAAACTCTAAAAAAAAAAAAAAAAATGAGGTTGTTTGGGAAAATAGAATTAAAAAGAGAACCATAAGGAAATTTAGGGCAACCTAAATCTAAGGGCTAGGATAGATTCAATCCTATGGCCCAAATTAAACCCTACCTCACTTAAGTGGGAAGGTATTTTGTGGGAATGTAATTTTAAATAAAAAAAAAAAATGGGTAATGGGGTGAATGGGGCCACTTAGTGGCTAGGTAAAAAAAATTAAACCTTTGAGTTAGAAAATAATATAACCTTGGTGCTTGATAACTAATTTAACTAATGGAGCTTAGTAGATGCTTTAAAATGTAAATATATATTAGGAAGTAAATTATAATATTTAATTATTAATTTAATTCCATTTTCACAAGCTTGTGTAGAAAGTCTCTAACCAAGAAATTTATTAATTGTGAAAATGTCTAACCTTGCAAACACTTTTAAAAAAAAAAAATTATTACCATAAACTTGACTATTAATTTATTAGTTCTCTTTGTTTTGAGAGTAGAAAAATTTGGGCATTACACTTGGTATCAGAGTCATGGGTTCAACACTTGGACCCTCAGGCACACTTGGAAACATGAAAACACAAAAAGAAAACCTAAACAACTCTAAACCTAGAACACACAACATTGCATGATGTTTTAAAACATAAAAAACTTAGAAAACTAAAACAAAATCCTAGATGATGATAAACTAACTCCCATCTTGGTCTATGTAGGAGGCGCAAACTAGACAAGGGGTCTTTCACATGAGCCTAGATCTACCACCCCCAGATCAGGCAGTAACAACCATATTTCCTCAGATACTTCAGACACTACAAGATGTTAATGCCACTTTACGCGAGGATCTTTAGGAGGGAACCTAGCAGACATGATGAGAGAGCCATCAGTGGAGGCTCATGCACCATCACATCAGTGCTGAGGATAGGGAGAGAACTCCCACATGGAGTCAGTTGGACATGAGTCACCACCTAGAGAGCACATAGATAGATAGAGCTTGGGACACAAGATAGATCTAGGAGCCCTAGGCCGAGGGATGTTCATGCAGAGAGACCTAGGGGCCAAAATTTGATAATGGTGAAAGATCACATCACAGAGAGATACTGAAGTTACACCCACCACATTTTTTAGAGACACAGGAGGATTTCAAGATGAGGCATGGTTGGTTAGCTTGAGCGGATGCTTCAAGCTATGTCCTTATACTAAAACACAAAATCTCATGTTGTTATCCACCTTCTAGAGATAGAGCCAGAGTTTTGGTGGAGGACTGAGGAGAAAAAGCTCCATGTAGATTCTGAGACAGTTACTTGGGAGCTCTTTTCGAGGAGTGCTTTAGAGTAGATACATATCCAGAGATTCATCCAAGTAATGGATCGATGAGTTTCATGATCTGACAGGATTCCATGATGTGGTAGAGTAGTAGAGGGTCGGTTTTTTTGGATCTACTTCAGTATGTGGACTACATGCAGGATGAGCAGGTTAGGTTCACAGTTCATCGGGGCCTAAACTTAGACTTGGGTGGGGCAGTGCATTCATTTCCCACAAACACTATCGAGGGCATGGAGAAGGCCTATATTATAGAGGAAACTAGGGGAAGACTCAACAGCAGGATCATGATGAGAGTGAGGAGCCACATACAATAGTTTAGGATATAGTAGGTCGAGGGGATCAAATCCTCCTCCTCATGGTGGACACACTTCAACACAATATTCCTTTAGGCCTCCTCCTCAAAAATAAAGAGACTTGACTCACCCCCTTTCTTTCGCCTCCACAATGCCATGATGCTCAGAGAGGGCATAGTATGGGACCTCCATAGCTGGGGGGCCAATAGGACACAAGATCCACCTCGAGCACAATCAGGGAGTACATCCATCCACCACACACCCAAAGATCTATGACAGGATCATCAAGTTCTACAACATGGACTACTGGGCCACCTGGAGGAGTATCTTCTCAAAGTGGAGAGGACCAGTAGTTGTTATGGGTGTGTGTGTATGGTCATCATTGAGAGAGAGTGCCCTCAAAACCCTACTAATCAGGTAAGGCACCTGTTTTAGCCTACATATGGTTGGTGACATGGCCAGGAGCCACATGATTTATGTTGTGGTTGAGAACCACTAGAAGAGCACTAGGGCATGATGATTGAGACCACAAGTAGCATTGGTGGTATTTCTACCCCTATCTTATTTGATTCAGGATCATCAAATTATTTCATTTCTCCATCTTTAGTAGAGTGATGCAGGTGGTGGTAGTTAGGCATGGGCCTTAGTTGGGATGTTGAGATGGCTTCTGAGCCAAACTCTCAGTGGAATCCTTAGTTAAGGAGTGTGTAGTGGACCTAGGACCCTTCACCATGACTTTGGATCTTTGTATCCTTCCCTTGGGTTCATATGGAGTTATCTTGGGCATGGATTGGTTTTTTACACATAGAGCTAGAGTTGATTGTCACAACAAGGTTATATCTTGTGCAGATGATTTGGGAGTGGAGTCAGTGATTGTTGGAGTCGGAGACCCATCTCTATTCACACCATATCCACTATGCAAGCTTAAAGTGGTTTGTGTGGTGGGGTTGTTTGTTATTTTCCATCACTATTAGTGACCGATCAGAGGATGAGACTCATGGACCATCACTTGATGACCACCCCATTTTGTAGGAGTTCTCTCGATGTCTTTCCTAGTGAGTTTTCAGGTTACCTCCCCACGTGAGATCAAATTTATTGATTTGGTTCTGGGAGTGGAGCCTATCTCACATGCACACATATATATATGACCACACCTGAGCTATGTGAGCTCAAGTTGTAGTTGGAGGGCCTTCTTGAGAAAGGCCTAATCCATCCTAGTGTATCTCCTTGGGGTGCACCAGTGATCTTTGTGAAGAAAAAAGATGGATCTCTACATTTGTGTGTGGACTACAGAAGTTGAACAAAGTAACGATCAAGAATCATTACCCCCTTCCTCGGATAGATGATTTATTTGATCAAATGAAGGGGGCCACTATATTTTCTAAGATTGATCTTAAGTCAAGGCTACCATCAACTAAGGATTGTGGAGGAAGATATCCACAAGAAAAATTTCCACATGAGATATGGCCACTATGAGTTCATGGTGGTACCTTTTGGTCTAATGAATGCCCCTATAGTATTCATGAGTTTGATGAATGGGGTGTTTAGGAAGTTTTTGGATCACTTCATGCTCATGTTTCTTGATGATTTTTATATACTCACGTACATGTGAGGAGCATGAGGAGCACCTTCGACAGGTTCTATAATGTCTTCGTGAGTAAAAACTATATGGGAACCTGAGAAGTGTGCCTTTTTCCAGTCAGAGGTTCAATACTTGGGTCACATCATTTCTGGGGAAGGTATCATAGTCAATCCTTCCAAGATTAGAGCTATTATGGATTGGCCCATGCCAACCAATGTGACCGAGGTGCATAGTTTCATGGGGTTGGTAGGTTACTACAGATATTTGTTCAGACTTTTCTCGATTATTGTGCACCCCATCACTTCCCTTCAACGGAAAGGAAGAAGTTTGTTTGGTCCGATGGATGTGAGTAAGCCTTCAGTACACTAAAAGGAATGCCTTATGAAAACACTGATTCTTGTAGTGCCGATCCTCAAGGGATTTATTTGTGTGTATGGATGCTTCTTCCTTGGTAGGATTAGGTGGTGTTTTGATGCAGGAGGGTCATGTGGTTTCCTTTGAGTCTCAAAACTCAAGGATTATGAGCTCAATTATCCGACTCATGACCTTGAGCTTGTGGCAGTAGTGCATGCTTTGGTGCATGTTGGCATCATTTCCTTCTTGGCAGGAGGTTTATTCTCAGGATAGACCATTTGAGCTTACATCACCTCTTCACACAACCCAATCTCAATGCTCATCAACAACGTGGATTGGATGGAGTTTCTATGTGAGTATGACATGGAGATAGAGCATGTGAAGGGGAAGGAGAATGTGGTTGCTAGATGCTTTGAGTAGATGGAGACATTTGGTTATGGCTACTTTAGTGGGTACAAATTTATGGAGTAGGATTTTGTGACACAACTTCCACATGACAACTACCTTGCATAGATAGATCAGAGATTGAGTCTCAGAGACCCCTTGAGGGGAAGTTTGATGGTTTTTCATTAGATTCATGATGGACTTCTCAACACAGAGGCTAGATCTATGTACCTAGGGATGGAGGTTTGAGATAGGATATCTTGGCAGAGGCTCATCATGCACCTTATTCAACCCATCCAGGGGTGAAGAAGATGCACACCACCTTGAGACAAACTATACCATTGGAGAGGTCTTCAGAGAGATGTAGCTCAGTTTTTTCATGTTTTTTTTTAGAGTGTCAGAGGGTGAAGGTCAAGCATCAACATCCAACTAGCCTTCTTACCCACATGTTATACTAGAGTGGAAATGGGACACCATTTCCATGGATTTCATAGTAGGGATACCATGTCAAGATACCACCACGATGCCATCATGGTCACGATGGATAGATTGATGAAAGTGGCTCATTTTTCTCCGGTGAAGACCACCTATATAACTAGTGCAGTGGCATGAGTATACTTAGATGAGATTGTTAGACTACATGGGATTCCATGAAGATTATTTGTGACCACATCCCTTATACACCTCTCATTTCTGGACTACCATGCAACATGCCCTTGGGATGAGTATCAACTTCAAGTACAACATATCATCTAGAGATAGATGGACAGATGGAGCGAGTGGGTGAATCATATTTTAGAGGACATGCTTCGATGTACGTTATGGACCATCAGTCAGGTGGGAGGAGTATTTGTACCTAGTGGAGTTTTCTTATAATAAAAAATTTCAAGAGTTCTATTGGTATGGCTCCATTTCAGGAACTTTATGGCAAGGAGTGCAGACACCACTGAGTTGGGATAGATTGGAGGATAAAGTATCTCTTGGCCAGCTTTGTTACAAGACATGG
The DNA here is from genome assembly GCA_018340775.1 of Taxus wallichiana var. yunnanensis. NCBI lineage: Eukaryota > Viridiplantae > Streptophyta > Pinopsida > Cupressales > Taxaceae > Taxus > Taxus wallichiana. The sequence goes on from CM031240.1 coordinate 306,091,753, forward strand.
AGCAGCAGGTTGTTTTGATCGATAGAGAGGCTTTAGGAGGCACATGATAGATAAAATAAAATATGCAGATCAAGAGGAGAGTTTGACCATAGCTATGAGGTGGGCACAAAGGTGTTTCTTCATGTCAGACCTCATAAGAGCCCTATCCATTATGGAAAAGGCTCTAAGTTAGCTCCTAGATTTGTGGGTCCATTCAAGATCTTGGAGCGGATCGGTCCCTTAGCTTATCATCTAGCCTTTCCACCCATCTTGTCTCACATGTGCACGATGTATTTCATGTTTTGTTCTTAGGAGATACATTCCATATCCCTCTCATGTATTGGATTGGACCACATTATAGGTGTAGGAGTAGGGGCAAGGTGATTGTGGAGCCCATGCACATCATAGAGCGCATGGACCCCTTGGGCCTTTGAGGCCATGAGATTGACTAGGTGTGAGTCCAAGTGGGATAGGTATGATGAGACTGCAGCCACATGGGAGGATGCTACTTTGTTACACCCAGTTTCCACACCTATTTTAGTGACTTCCAGGAGGAAGTCAAGTCTAAGGGGAGGGGGATGTAGTGCCCACTCCTCTTCACACTATTTTCATTATGTTGATATTACTTTTGGATTGATACTTAGACATTTTGATTATGATACATTTTGATCAAGTAGATGATAGACTATGCAGATATTTGGACTATTGACATGTTGTGATTCACATTTTGATTATGATACACTAGATGACATTGGTAGATAGTTTGATATATGTTGATTTACATTATTTGGATTTTATACTGACACATTATACTCTAGATGTTCTGAGTAGAATTATAATCTCATGGATGTTAGAATCAAATTATTTGATATGTTGATAGATGATAGAATTACTTAATTTTGGATGATGATTATTGATTTCTATGTATATATATTATTTCTCGATGTTGTTGATGTGGCCGTGAGGCCAAAGAGGTATTTTTTTTGTGTTGCAGGGATATTTTATCACATACATTGAAAGGGGATAGGGACCAACCACGAAAGGATGTCGGGTGTTTTGCAACATGGCCAAATTTGACAACTTGTGTCTAATGTTTATGTGGTGTTATTGCATGCCTAGTTAGGAGGTTTCCCATGGGGGTGACCTCACATGTGTGGCCATGGGGTGAAATGTTTTCCTTTTTTTTTAATTTTGTGTGTGCTTTTTTTTTGTGTTATATATTTAATTATTGGAAATTGTTGTCACTTTATTAACAATTATTAATGTGTCTTAATTAGCTAATCCAACTTAATTTGTTAACTAAAATAAGGATGTGACAATTGGATAATTATGAGGGTAGATGGTCCTTGAAATCTTGTGGATGTAAGTTGGATTTGTGTTGGATTTTGTGTTGTGTACTCTTCCCCAACTTCAAAATTCGGATTTTGACTTGGGAGGCTTTTTTGGAGGCTTGTGGGACAAGCTAAGCTTGTCCCATGCCTCTTAAATTCACCCAAAACCATACCTATGATGGGAGTTAATTTTAGACTTATTTATGTATTTTGGAGTGTAAAAGTGAAAATAATTGCACTTTCCTACTTACCACAATTAATTTGTCCTTGTAGGCATGGTGTGCAAGTTTGAGTGTCATGTGGGCTTGTCATAAGTCTTACATGTTCATTTATTGTCTTGGGCATGGTGTTTGACTTGTGTGTTGGAATGGAGGAATGATGAAGTGGCATCCTACATGGAGCCACCTCATCATCCTCACATCCCATTTCTATTTATTGATGGAATTTGATGGATTTGGGGTTACTTGTTCATTTTCTTTCTTTTTGCACTTTTTGAATTGGGAGCTTGTTGGAGTTTCTTTTTGGAGTGTGCTTGGCTTGAAGGTGTCAAAAATTTTTGGAGTGAAGACTCTTGGAATCTTGATGGAGAGGTAGGATCTCCACCTTTTTGTTTTCTTATTTATGTTTGTAGATGTGAAAATTGTGCTTGTTAAATATTGTATGAGTGTTGTGAATGTGTTTTTTGTGTGTTGGGTAGTTTTCCTTAAGAAGGGAGTGGGAGATGGAAGTATGGGACCATTGGGGAGGGAAAAGGGAGTTGTGAGGCATGCATTTTGGAGGGAGTGTGATTGGGAGTTTCACCTATGGGGAGTGAAAAGGAAAACATGGACATATTTTTGCATACTTTGCAAGGGGAGAGATAAGGATGTTTTGTTGTTTGTATTGTGCACATGGAGGCTTTGGGTGAAACTCCTACTTCACTTGGGAGGAAAAAGGAGGTGGTTCCATATTCCTTGCTCCTTTTTGGTTTGATATCAAACCTATGTGTTTGTTTGAGAAAGTTGTAAATTTTGTTGAGTATGTCCATTTAGATGTGTTGAATGTTTTGGATTGTATGTTTTTTTTTGGAAGCCATTCTTGTAAAAAGTTGTCAAATGTTGCTCAAGATCCCTCATTTTTTTTTTGGGCTCTCGGGGGCCAATAAGGGGATGGATTCTCCTCTTATTGATTAAAGGTTGGGGTGGAGAGCGTCACCTATTCCCCCTTCCTTTGTATTGTGATCCAAGTTTTTGAAAGATTGAAGAATGCAAGATTGAAGCTACAAGTTGGGAGAAGACATGCAATGAAGACTTGTGTTTTGGCCTTGTTGAAAATCTCTATGTTGTAATTTGATCATATTATTATTCCCACTTTGAGTGGAAGTTTGTAACATTTTATGTTTGAAAGAAAGTTGTAATATTTCATTTATTCCAAGTTGAAGTGATTTAGTGAATGTAGAAAGAACTCTTGGTTGTTTACCTTGTTGGAAAGGATTAGTCTTAGTGAAAGAAAAAATTTGAAGTCCTTGTATTGTAAAAGAATGATATGGAAAATTGTAGTTTCATATTTGTATTGTAATGTTATAGTGAAAGGAAAAGCTTAAGTTGTTTAGTTGTCTTGAAATGAAACTCTCCTAAATTTGTATGTATTTAAAGTTACAATATATATACATGTATATTTGGAAAAAAAGATGTATTGAAAGGAAGTGTGTTGAATTCTTGTTTTTTTTGTTGGAAAAATTGAATATGTGAAAGAGAATGAATTGTAGTAATGTTATAATCAATTTTATTTTTTATTACAAAGGAAAGAATAGAGATTGAGTTGATGTTATGTAATTTGAGTATGAAACTAGATATACTATCAATCTACCAACCAATGAATGGAAGACACCCTCATTAAAATTAATATTGCATTAAAAATCAACTTAAGAAGAAAAAATTGAAAAAAATGTATTGTTGAAGGTTCTTTTTTGAGAAAAACCACCACCTTGCAGTAGAGCAACGGTTTTAAAACCACCCCAATAATTAGAGAGCGGTGGTCGATGAACCGCCCCCCAGGAAGGGTGGTGGTCACAGACCACCGACCTACGTAGGGTGGCGGTTTCGTCACTTTTGATGGAAAAATAAAATTTCATTTGTGAAAAACCCAGTTTTAAAATTTAGTAAAATCTAAGCTTAAAACCATAAAAAAGGAAACTTCCAACAACTAGTAATCAATTAAATTTAATTGTTTAAGCCTTCCAATCTCTTTTGGCACACCCAAATGTGTAAAACTCATAGATTTAAAATAAATGGGGTTTCCCCAATAGTTGAACTCAAAAAAAAGAAAATGATTTTATTAAATAACAAAATAGATCCATGGTAGGATCTCTACATTTAACAAATGGGCAACATTACAATGGAAAATCTTTACAACTAAATCATGAAAATTTTTCCATGGTTTCTCTTCTTGCTCTCATGGCTCCTCCTCCTTCTCCTCTTCCAAACCTGCAAATAAGAAAAGAGAAAATGAGGTTGTTTGGGGAAAATAGAATTAAAAGAGAACCATAAGGAAATTTAGGGCAACCTAAATCTAAGGGCTAGGATAGATTCAATCCATATGGCCAAATTAAACCCTACCTCACTTAAGTGGGAAGGCATTTTTGGGAATGTAATTTTAAAAAAAAAAAAAAAGAACATGGGTAATGGGGTGAATGGGGCCACTTAGTGGCTAGGTAAAACAATTAAACCTTGAGTTAGAAAATAAGGTAACCTAGGTGCTTGATAATTAATTAAACTAATGGAGCTTAGTAGATGCCTTAAACTGTAAATATAGCTTAGGAAGTAAATTATAATATTTAATTATTAATTTAATTCCATTGTTCACAAGCTTGTGTAGAAAGCTCTAACAGAAAATTTATTAATATGTGTTTTAACTATTCAAAACATACACTTATTGAGAAATTTTGGCTATATATATTCTTGTTCCTAGTGTGTTTTAATAGAGAGTCATATTTATCAAACCCTACGAATCATTGTAGGTTTTTAAATTTAGGATAAAGATTTTTTTATTGGGACCCTAGCTAGGAACAAAAAGCCAAACACTAGGAAATATCATTGAAAAACAATAGAAAAACCACAAAATCAGGAAGCCCAACTACAAAAATGAAGAAAAAGTGAAAACCAAACAATCACTTCTTCTTGAACTTCCTATGATGATAATATTCAAGACATTATCCTCCTATGGATCATCAAAATCCTTCTATGCAAGCCAAACATCATACTTAAGTAATCTTTATATCTATGCCCTCCCAAAATTTATTGATTTTCAAGGAGTTAGGGTCAAGAGGAATGTGGCTGAACCATCGACGAGATTGGAGAATGGTCTAAGTAAATTAGGAGATTTAAAATTCAAAACAACTTAAAGTTTACCTTTCGAGAAACGCTCTTCATCTAGTTACAATCTTGATTCTTTAAAGTACACTTCTAAAACTACCATCTTGACCAGATCATTAACCATATCAACCTTCACCATAGTTGATTCACAACCACTACAATAGAATGATTTTATAGATTTCACCAAAGGCGGAAATTCTTCCTCAAATCGAAGCCTAGAATAATCAAAGGGCACAAAGGGCATACCAAAAATAGAAGACCATGTAGGGGCAAGCGAACCATCAAAGTGGATTCTTAAACATCAATGACATAGAAGAGGATTAATCATCTATGTGTGCCTCATGCACCAAGTCGTTTGAAACCAAATGTAGAGCTGAGGCTGGACTAGAGTTTTCCAACGACACATCAACCCCTTCACAAGTTTCTCCACCAACTCTTATTTCGTTGCCATATCCAAATCATCAAAATCTATGCATGATCCATCACTTCCCTCCTAGAGAATCAAAAGAACCCATTTTAAAAATAGAGCATGTTTAAATAGGGCCGAGGGACAGGGGAAGAACATAATTTTTTCTCCCATTCTTGAGAGAGCATGTACCCCCATTTCTATGTCCAATAGCCATGCATTTGACACAAATGACAGGGATATTTCATACACTAGAGCTTGATTTGAGACTCCATACTTTGAGATGAGCTGGATGGAGGAAGGTGAAAGATTACCAATATGCACATTTACACACATCCTCCTGAATAACCCTTTGCATATAGAGCAAGAGTGGTGGGATATTTAACTAAAACATCTCCTAGGGATTTGGTTATCCCTTCAAGTATGTTCTTTTCCCGTAAATCTAATGCCAAAGTAGGTAGCCTCACCCCTGGATAGGGAAGACACAAGGTACCATTTTCCCCAAATCTAGACTCAGTGCACCATCTAGAGAATCATTGTATATTTTTATCCATATGTAGAATAGTTCTATTTCTATGGATAAACAAATGTTTGGATAACAAATATTGATTTCAAATGTAGGTTTATATGGCATAGTTTTAGTATTTTTTAAATATTGTTTATAATGTTATTTTTATTTATTAAATATGTTCAATACACATGAATTTATAAATACTTAAATACATTTGATGATTTTTAATTAATGTATATATGAAATCAGTATTTTAATGGTAGAATAAGTGTAGATTATTATGTTAAAAACGTCTTCTTACAATAAATTTAATGCATGAAAATATTTTTAAATTTAAATAACCTATGAAAAATTATTGAGACCAAAAATGTAAAATACTTGAGCATTAGGAGGGAATAACCAAAACGTTCCTTCAAATCTCAGGTCATTCCTCAAGTTCTCAAGCGTAAATTACATGTTACAAATTACTATAGTATCACATATCGCTTACAAAATAAGCAATTCAATATATCCATGCTAGAATCACCTACCAAATCCAATATGTACAAGAATGTTGTTTGTAAAGCATCAAAACAAACAACATTGCTAAATATTGATGATATTTCAGATTATATTATTAAATATATTTGAAAAATATTGATTATTCAATAACTTTTGAAGATAAGGAAATACCTCAAATAGATATTACTAACCAACATTAACCATTGTATATTCAAGTTACTATCAACAATCTATTGATGAAAAGAGTGCTTCTCCACAATGTTTCTAAATTGAACGTTTGTAATTTTCTTGTAATTGGGTACCAAAATTTTTATCTTTCCAACTAAAATAAAAACCTTAAATATTATAATATTCAAGCATGGTAAAATCTTAGAGTGATCACACTCAATTTTAACCATTGGGAAAAAATAGAAATGAATTGTTGTTCTATCTAATGATTATGAAACATACAATATTTTTCTTGGGATACCTTGGACTCATGATGGGTGTTGAACCCTCTACTTGACATAGATACTTTAAATTTATGTATGAGGGAATCAATTAGACACATCAAACCATTTTAAAATATAGAAGTGTATATACATCTAAAAATTCTCCCTACACATTTAATAGTTGTCAAATTAAATTATTTTAGGATGTTTATGTACTCTTTAATTGGTTCTCTAAGTTAAGTTGTATGGGTGTATTTTATCCTCTAATTTAATGATTTCTAAGCTTTCTTATAGGCCACTATATATGTAACGCCCACAAATTTGACATTAAAACCAAACCAAGGTCTAATAATTTATTAGAGAAAATTTACGGATTTTTTTTTTTTTTGTTTTCAAAAGGGCTAAAAACATTACTAGCGGTTGATTATATCCTCAAGAATGAATTCCACAACTTCATTATGTAGTCACATTCGAATTAATAATTAAATATTATTAATTTATTTCTCGAAATATTTTATAGTTTAAAACGCTTCAATAAATCTTGTTTCTTTATTAGAGTATTTTCCCACCCGATTAATCATTAGGGTCCAATTATTTTATTTAATTTCACCCTTACTACTAATCATATAATAACCCCTTTTTTCATTATTTAAATACCAAGCACCATGTTAAATTAATTCCTACCACAAAGAGGGTCAACTTGTCCAATCCACTAAGTGGCCCCATTCACCAATTAACCCATGCATTTTATTTAAATTTCATTCCCATCAAATGCCACAACTTAAAATTTGTAGGATACATCCTCCACCATTAGATTAGATTGATATTGACCCTTAGATCTTAGGTTTCTAAAATTCCCTAAAAGTTCTTATGTTCACTTCTTATCCTCATTTTTCCCTAATCCCACTTCATTTTTATTTTACAGGTTTGGAGAAAGGAGTAGAATAAAAGTGGAAGCCATTAGAGCTATGGAGGGTTTGCTTTCCAACATATTTAGTATTATTTTTTTGTTTAAAGAGAGATCTCCCATTTCTCTTTGTGGATATTATTTACCCTTTTTATTTATGTTTAAATTTAAAAAAATTCTTGCATATTTGATATATATACATTGTGAATATATACCCATTTAATATGCACACACACATGCATTATATTACTATTTAATATTTATTTTCCTTTATATAAAAAAATATAGTATATATATATATATCATTTATATATAATAATAATATATTTATATATTATTACATATAATAATATGTATATTTATATTAGATATTAATATGTTGGTTGTTGAAGGAAAAGATGCGGCCTAAATGAAATAATAGCTGCGGCCAAAGACAAAATTGCATGGTTTAAAAGTATGATTGACCGCATATAACATAGTTTGGAGTTAAAATATTTGGGCGGGGTGCGGGGTGCGGGGTGCGGGGGGGGGGACTGCCCCACTGCACCCAAATTTTTATATGGGTTGGGGTGGGGTGATCCGCTCTCCACTTCCCAAACCCAATAAATAGAGAGCCACACATGCCACATCCACATTTCTTTATTATAAAAGCTTTTCTTTACCAAAAACAATCGGCTAGGGTTTATATTATATACTTTCCTTTTATAATTTTGTTTACTTATATATAAATATATATATATATAATTTTTTTTTCCTTTTCATTTGTGTTATTTTCAAGAAAATAAATTTAAGTAGGTTATTTTTCAAGCAACATATAAGGCATATGTGGTTATATATATATATATATATATATATATATATATATATATAAAATCACATATGTGAAAATGGTTGGATTGATAACCTTTTTTTTATTTAAACTAAATACAAAAATGAAATGGACATGTTTAATTGATTGAAAAAGGATTATTTAGATAGCTACATGGTTGAATTTACAATATTATATAAATATACTACAATGATATGATCTCCTATTTTAGGCAATACCAAAAGAGTGAAGACAAGGATGAGAGCTCAATCAATTCTAGACTTCTTCTTGTTTAGAATACAAGGCAATATGGTAGGATCATTTTAAGTAAAAAAGTAACCGACCAAAGATATTTTGTGGTTTTATATAAATGAAGATCTTTTTCATTGATAAATCAAGTACATATGATAACATTTCAAGTTTGGAAGAGATACAAGAATCACAAGAACCAAAATTTACATCCCTCTTCCATAATACAAATTTCAACAAGTAACAATACGCTCCTTTCACAATAATCAAGTTCATTTGCTTACAATACTAAAGCTCTTCTTTCCAACAATTGAAAGAATAATTTACAATATTACAACTCTCACTTTGCAAAAATGAAATGACATTACAAATATGATATTTTGGGCTCAAACAAGTTATATCTCCTTCAATCTCCAACTTTTGCATTCTTCTATACTAACAAATTTGGATATAATGCATGGAAAGGGAGATATGTGACACTCTCTGCCTATCCTATAATCCAATACGAGGAGAATCCATCCTCCTTATTGGCCTTGAATCCACAACCAAAGAAAAATGGGGAGTGTTATGAAAGTTTAACAACTTTCACAAAATGGCTTCCACTAAACAAGAAATCCACAATAAACAACACATTCAATAACACACTCAACAAGACTACAATTTCCAAAAAACACAAAGGCTTGACAATACACAAAAAGGAGCAAGGAATGTGGGAACCACCTCCTTTTCCCTCTGAAGTGATATAGGAGTTCCACCCAAAAGCCTCCATGCACACAACACAAAATACTCAAGTACACCCTTATCTCTCTTCTTTCAAATATTCGAATATGTGTGTCCTTGTTTTCCTTTTCCACCCCACAGGTGGAACTCCTACTCACACTTCCTCAATAATGCATGCCTCACAACTCTTTTTCCCTCCCCAATGGTCCCATAAATCCATCTCCCACACCCAACTTAAGGCAAGCTACCCATCCACAATCAAACATATCCACAACACTCATACAATATTCAAACAAGCACAATTTCTACATCAAAATACATTAATACAAAAATGAAAATAAGAGGAGAGCCTACCTCTCCATCAAGCTTCCAATTTATTTACTCAACAAGATTTGAATCCTTCACACCAAGCTCAATCCAAGATGCAACTCCAAAAATAACTCCAAGTATGAAAACCAAGACCAATTTTAAAAATGCAAGAGAAGCAAATAAGGCAAGTAACCCAAAATCCATAAAATTCATCCAATAAATAGAAAAGGGATGTGAGGATGATGAGGTGGCTCCATATAGGATACCACTTTATCATCCCTCCATTCCAACACACAATTCAAACACCAAACCCAAAGAAATTAAATGCATATGTAAGACTTATGACATGCTCACATGACACTCCAACTTGTACACCATACTTATCAAGGACAAAATTAAATGTGGTAAGTAAAAAAGTGCAATTATTTACCTTTTTACACTAAATAATGCATTAAAATGGTCAAAATATGCCCCATACTTCATAAGTAGGGTTGGTAGAAGATTTTGAGATGTGAGGACAAGGTTAACTTGTCCATTAAGTCTCTAAAAGTTACAAACAAGGCCAAATTCGAATTTGGGAAGGATGGTGGAGTACACACCACCTAAATGCATTTAATTCAATTTACATCATGCATCAAAACAAGGACTATCTACCCAATTTATTTCCCACATGTCATATCTTCCTTTTTAGTTTAAATTTAAGCTAAATTAGTTAATTAAGATACATTAGCAAGTGTTAATAAAGTAACAATATTTCCCAATAATTAAACACATGCAAAACAAATTAAAACAAACAAAATTAAAAGAAAGGAAACACATTACACCCATGGCCACATAAATGAGGTTACCCCTATGGGAACCTCCTAAAAAAGCATGCAACAACATAACATAACATTATACACAAGTTGTCAAATTTGGCCATGTTGCACAACACCGAGATCCTTCTGTGGTTGGTCTGCTATCCCCTTCGATGTATATGATATAATGTCCTTGCAAACACAAAAAAATACCCTTCTAGCCTCAAGGCCATATCAATATGTCATGGGAATCAATGCATATAAAACATCCATCATATAATCCTCAACATACATCAAGCAATACAACACACATATATTTATGAATTAACATTGTCGTATAATGTAACGAAATCAATATCATCAATTTTATTAATTTTTATCAATTATTTGGCATCACTTAGCATTTTAATTATATTATAGTAAATAGTTTACATTCATCAATAATCCATTTCACATTCTACAATAATCATGAAATTATCTATATCTACTGTAATTCCCAACTACTAGATACACTCAAGAACATATTACTGATCCCTAATACCATCATATTGTTATCAATTCACAAAATCAATTAGACCACATGGTTAGTCCAACACTCTGAATATAATCAATAGGTCAAGAATCCAAATGTTAGTATAAAACAAGGTAACCATTCTAGATTATCATCATATCCTTAATGTCCATCAAGGTCCATAATGCATCCATACAGTCCAAAGTAATAATGAAAACATAATAGTAATCATTATGTCCCGACTGACATGTACTTGTTTTATAACCATTTTACATATGTTTATTGTTTGGTATAACAAGGGGGTATGGAAAGTACTCAACCATATCACAACCCAAAAATCTTAGGCTGCAAATGAGATTAGATAGTCCTACAGTAGTTCAAGGAAACCTTTCAATTAGTTCAAACATTTTAGATTATGTACTTTATAAATTTAGGGTGTGCAATAGCCATTTATACAATCAAGGTTGTTTATTTATACATTGTGCCCAACCTCATAAAATTACTCATTCCATAATCCAAATTATAAGACACAAGTTATAGTTATGCTCACTAAGCACATTTATTATAAGTTTTCTTAATTAATGCATTCCTTGTGTTATGATATCACATATTTTATGCCATTAAGGAACACCACAAATGTTGGTATGATATCTCGCCATTCTATATAGGCAGTAAAATTATTCATTTTACTCCTAGGGAAAGTATAAAAAGGTTTCTTGCTATTTTCACATAGTTTTATTTCTTCTATTAGACTGCTAGGTTAGAGTAAGGAACCATTTTCCTAATGTTCCAGTTTACTTATTAAGTTTCAAATTCCAAACCCTTCAATTAGAATTTTATTATGTTCAGGTTAATCATGTTACCAATTATATTCTAATGAGAAGGAAGAGTCAAACATATCACATTATTAATTTTATAGGAACAAGAGATCAATCAACCAAAATGGAACACACCAAGATTACAAGAGTTTACCAAAGAATTACATGCATACACAAGTATCAATAAGAGATATGATGAAGGTGCACATTAAAGTTACAAATTTGATTTTATAAGTTCAAGGAGTTAGATAAGTATGAGGAGAAAATAAAGTTGGTGGTTTAGACTCAAAATAGGTTCACTAAATAAGAAAAGGAGAGTTTCCAAATAATACTCATACTTCCACAAGATACCATCAACCAAGCAACAAGGTGACAAGGAAAAATTTACTCCATGGACACCACACTTCCCCATTAAGAGGACATCAAAAACAAGAGGAAAATCAACTAATTTACCCAAACATGGCCTCTACAGCCAAGAGTTATAGCTTTAGAAGAAAGAGCATGACATAAACAAGATAATATCAGAAAATTAAGACCTATAAAACCAAAATATCTAAGAATAAGGTCCAAAAGGACCCCAAGGAATCCATATCTGCCTCAACATAACTCAATACTAATAGATTATAGTGTGGTATACTTAAAAAATTTAAGAGGTTAAGACAAGGGTAGGTTTATCTATGGGTCATCGAGAGAAAAACAAGCACACTTATTTAAGCACAATGCCCGAAGGGGCTTAAGTATAACCATATTTACCCAAGGTACATATAGTCCAACTATCAATCTTTTCTAAAATGAAACAAGGGGACCACGTTAGAACTTAGTATGCCATCGGTGGAACATCACGTCCAAACAATGCGTTATCCACTAAAACCTATAATCATATAAGAATATAATCCATCCCTAAGATATCCCATAATCCCACAACAAAAATCACATCTATTCTGATGAGGAGCAAGGCTCTTACTAGGGTGTGAAAGAACACAACCATTGTCAAAATTGTCAACTAAACAACATAACATGGAGAACTCTCTCCCTAGAAAGGTTGAGTAATGAAAGATCCACTCCAATATCCTAGACACATAAGGTTTGATCATTCAAAAATCAAAGGCATGACTTGAAGCACCTATGAAGATAATCAGGGAAACTAGGGTGTACCCCCATACGATGAGAGATCACAATACAAACAGTGTAGAACCATCTCATTATTAAATAATAAAATGATCACGTAACATTCTTGACAACATTTATCCAAGTGGCCAATGAGATAAACGAGCTCCGAGTCACCAATCAAAGGTAAAAGAAAAGAAATATCTGCAATCAAAGAAAATGGCTAAGTAGCACATTGCAATCCCTAAAAATCTTGCACTAAAATAAAAAATAATAATAGCACGAAGAGCCTCAGATCTTCTAAATCAAATCATAAAATAAAATGATGGTCCTTGATAAAATAAATTAAGGTTACAAATATTAAACACAAAAATGTCCACATCATATTCACTTCGCACCCTTCATGGGCCGCATAGGTAGGGTACTTACAATGAGGTCATATATAAGAAAACATAAAAATTGGATCAATTATGACACCATGGCCTGATATCAACTCTCCAACACTAGGATTTAGTCCACAAGCAAAAATCAAATGAACTCATCTAACCATTGAAGAAAAAGGGAAGCTCTAACAACTAACCAACCTCTCGTTTTCCCCAAACGACCCTAAATTCTACCTCTAGCACTAATCCACAAGAGTTGCACCACACAATAGCACTCCAATATAAGAGAGGGTCTCTATGGGGTCAACACATCTTATGTCTATAACTCGAGAACCAGAATCCACTAACTAACATCTCCGCAAGGAACCAAGTTCCCCCACTCAAGAAGTTCATAAGAATACCAAACTAAATTAGCATTTCCTATTAGCTCGGTACGAAAAGACACCCACTTAAGTAGGTACAAAAATTCAATTTTTTATTATTGTTATTAATATTTTAATTTTAGAGGCGTAAGTGTCCTAGATTTAAATTTCACTAACTGGTTGTTGTGTTTCTATGTTTTCCCAAGGCCTAAGTGTTAAACCCATGGCTCTGATACCAAGTGTAATGCCCACAAATTTGACGTTTAAACCAAACCAAGGTCTAACAATCTATTAGGGAAAATTTACGACAATTTTTTTGGTTTTCAAAGGGCTAAAAACATTACTTGTGATCGATTAAAATCTCACAAATGAAATACACAACTTCATAATGTAGTCACATTCAAATTAATAATTAAATATTATTAATTTATTTCTGAAATATTTTATAGTTTAAAACCCTTCCATAAATCTCATTGCTTTATTAGAGTATTTTCCCACCCGATTAATAACCATGGTCCAATTATTTTATTTAATTATACCCTTACTACTAATCGTCAAAAACCCCCTTTTGTTCATTATTTAAATACCAAACACCATGTTAAATTAATTCCTACCACAAAGAGGGTCACCACTTGTCCAATCCACTAAGTGGCCCCATTCACCAATTAACCCATGCATTTTATTTAAATTCCATTCCCATCAAATGCCACAACTTAAAATTTGTAGGATACATCCTCCACCATTAGATTAGATTGATATTGGCCCTTAGATCTTAGGTTTCTAAAACTCCCTAAAAATTCTTACGTTGACTTCTTATCCTCATTTGGCAAAAATCCCAATTCATTTTTAGTTTACAAGTTTGGAGAAAGAGGAGGAGAGGAGCAATGGAAGCCATTAGAGCTATGGAGGGTTTTCTCTCCAACATATTTTGTATTATTTTTGTGTTAAAAGAGAGATCTCCCATTTATCTTTGTGGATATTATTTGCCCTTTTTATTTATGTTTAAATTTAAAAAAATTATTACAGATTTGATGTATATACATTGTGTATATATACCCGTTTAATATACACACATAATATTACTATTTAATATTTATTTTCCTTTATATATAAAAATCAAATTTATATAATATATATAGATATATATAATATGTATATTTATATTAGATATTAATATTCTGGTCTCTAAAGGGAACAGACGCGGCACGAATGTCACAATATCCATGACCGAAGACAATATTGAAGGGTTTAAAAGAATGAACGACCACATATAACATAGTTTGGAGTTAAACTAGCAATCGCACGCGAGGTGTGTGATGTGAACGCCGAAAGGGAAGCAGGTGTTACGAGAAGAGTGGATGGGAGAAAGGAATGTTTTGAATGTCAGGAAGGAAGGGGAAGAGGCAAGAATTGGAGGAGAAAAATTAGAAGGAAACATTATATATTTCAGTAGAAGATATATAGAAAGGAGACCCGTTAAATAAATGAACTAACCATTATATATTACATATTATAGTATAAGATTTAAACATAGAAAAACCATTATATATTACAATAGAAGACATATGGAAAGCAAAACCCATCACTACATGAACTAACCATATATCACATATTACAGTACAAGATTGGGACATATGAAGACCATTATATATTATAGTATAAGATATGTACAATTTAGGATACATATTACAGAAAAAGATATATGTACAACGAACCATTGTATATTACAACACAGGATATTTACAAAGAAAAACCCTTCAATACATGGACGAGGATAGTGAAGCAGTGGAAGGTGAAACAATGTAACAGAATAAAATGAAGGAAAGGGATGGGTTAGGGGAATGAAGGGGGGGAGAATGAAGGAAGGGAATGTATGCGTGACTCACCATTTAAACGAGACTGCAGAAGATCAACATTTGACATCTTGGAGTAACGTTCGAACGAGGAAGGTGGAGAAATGTGAATGTCATTCAAACCGGGGACTCTAGAAAAAGTGGTGAATGTAAGCCCTTGTCGTTTAGTGTCTCCAATGTCAATAGTTGCTTCATGAAGAGTTAGATCTTGGGACTTGTATATAGATAATTCCCAAGCCATTTTGAGTGGCAATTGTCTGCGGCTACCTTTGGAAATTGGCGGCACAGGAACATGGGAAGGATTATCGGTATCCCATGAGGGGTCAGTATATCGATCGAATTTGATGATGACAAATAAAGGCAAATGAGGTAGGGAAGAGGCATTATCATAGACAATGTTGACAATAATGCTAGTTGCACCATTAACCAAGTTATTCTCATCACGTGGCTCATCCTCTACTCGCACTCACCCAAATTCTAATATGTAAGCACCAACTTCTCACAACTCAATGGCACCAGGGACCGGATGAACATGAAGACTGAGTTCAACAACATGATCAGGAATTCCAATGAGAAGATCAAGATTCATTACCTTGACTTCGTAGTCAAGGCCTTTTACGACCGCTGCATGAATACCTACAACCAGGTGGATCACTTGTATCTTGGGCAAAAGAGTAAATTCGTCAGGATATGGATTCATCTTTAGGTCAAATAATTTTATTATAGTTCTTTTTAAAACTTTGGAACAAAGTCCCCTTCTCAACATGGTTTCCTTTAAGACGAATCTTATGTGGATTAAATTAGTGGATAAAAAAGAATGACATTATTAGTGATTGGTTTACTCGCACTAAGGGAAGAAGAGTTATCTTCCCTTCCAAATGCTCGTCCTTGTATTTATCAAACCGCCATGTGCCCTCAAAATTATTATTTTTTCTATCAAAAGGGCTTATTTTCCTATACTCACGTCCATCGACAATGTTAGCCGACATGCAGACCGAGGTTAGTTAACAGAAAAATCAATGTCTGTTGACGTAACAATAGCTGATCCAAAAGTCGATCAATGACTTTTCGTTCACCACATTGAAATTTCCATGGGGTTTTACACGGGAGATTTGTAGGCTAATCCAAATGGTTTTTGAACGAGACGGTGTGAAATTTGTGAATGGTTTGGAATGACTTCTTTTCGTTTAAATTTTGAGTTTCGTTGTGTCCAATTTGATCCGTGAAAAAAAATTGTAAATATATGTAAGGATGACATGAATGGCTCAAATTCATTAGAAGACGTCAATACAACGTTCAAAATTTACACTCCAGATTTTAGCGTGTAACTTGACATAGTTAGGGGGCAAGCTTCTCACTGTAAAGACGTCAAACACTTTTCGGCATAAATGTGTTTGCATCCTGTTTGTCCAAAAATAGGCGGTCAGATGAATATTGCTCAAATATTTATTGTTTCCCCATGCTGGCAAGTGGGGCAAAAGGGGTTAAATTTGACGGCCCCCTATGCCTGTCACACATTCCTCGAGTCACAGTAATTTTTTAATACCACCCTTCAAATATAAAAAACAATGTTATTTATAACAATATTTTATATTTATTTAAATATTTTAAATATATTTTTTATAATTTACATATAAATATATATTAAAATTGACAATCAAATTTTAAATATGCATACAAATATTTGCAAGTATTTTACGGTTAAAATCACCCAAAAAAGAGTATAAACGGCCGTCAAATTTAACCCCTAATGGGCAGTCGATTTCTCACCGTACGACGCGTTAAGTGTCTTGTTTCTCTATGTTTTTATGTTACAAAAAATTGCTTCGCTAATCGAGACAAAACGCATATGGGAAAACCGTCAATCACAAATTTTCACTATAAAATTTAAAATCACCATTGGAAAATGTTTGTGTGTTTGAGTGAAATTTACACTTTCCAAGCATGCCTTAATTTCAGGTTGCAGGTATGGTTACATTACACATATCCATGTTAGGTTCATTACTGATGCAGGAATTAAAATCTCTTAGAGAAACAAAGGAAGACTTTAATACATATAGATATAGTTACAATGAAAAGTATGTACATTTGAAAATCAATACGATTTACAGTCTTAATACATTAACTCTTTGTGCATAAAATTAAGAAGTAAACAATGTAAATGCATATCGAGAAAACGAACCAGGAACTCCCGAAAGAAAAAACATTTAAATGTGTCAAATTAAAAACACGAGGACAGTGACTCCATCTGTCACCCGTCTTAATTTCAAGTGGTAAAGAAGAATTGTGTATGTTACCCAAACAACTAGGCTGTCCAAAATCCAACGCTTAATTTTACCACTGTTTTTAATTTTAACTATATTGAATTTAATTTATTTTGGTGTGATTTGGAAGTACTGCGGTACTCACAGATGGAACGGCTCAGATTTAGCAGGGGACGTCGATACAGCCTAAAAATGGACACTCCAGATTTAAACATGCACCTGACTGTGTCACTCCCACATGTTTGAGTAAAATGACCATGATCTATTGTCGGGCACTATTGTGTGCGGGAGGGCGGTGGCTTGGTCGCCCATCCGTCCCTGCCTCGGTTCGAACCATGGCCGTAGCCATTCCAGCCCCTTTCGCCTCCCCTTGCGTGGCCATGATCTACAATCCGCACCATTCTCACGCAGGTATGAGGGACCATTGTCATTCCTCACAAATCGACGGCCACTGTCATTCCTCACACATAGACAGCCAGATTTGCTTCCAACAAAGCATAATCCCTGTGCTTCGCGTGGATTGGTTCTTTCCTCTGAGATCCGTGATTTTCCCTCTGCCGTTCGATTTCAACGACGATGCAGCAGCCAAAGATAGCCGTCCGATTTCTGAAAGTTGTCAGACAGAGGAGGTCTCATTCCACAACAAGAACGCCTTACGGCGTAAAGATTAGGGGAAGGGCACTACCCCACCTCACCCCACCCCACTCCATATTTTAATATGGTTGGGGTTAGGCGGTGCCTATCCCCCAAACCCAATACATGAGAATGCGTAGGCCACATCCACATTTTTTTATTATAAAATCTTTCCTTTACCCAAAAAAACAATCGGCTAGGGTTTATAATATATACCTTATTTTTATAAAAATAAGTACTATATATATATATATATATTTAAAACAAAATCTTATATTTATAAATATAACTTATAGGGATATCTACAATTATATATATATAAATTTTCTCTTTTTTTCTATTATTTTCAACAATATAAATTTAAGTAAGTTATTTATCAAGCAAAAGACATGTAATTAAATTTTTTTAATTTATATAATCACATATGTGAAAATAGTTGGATTGATAACCTTTTTTAGTTAAACTAAATACAAGCAAAGAAGTGAACAAGTTTCCTTGATTTAAAAAGGATTATTTAGATGGCTACATGGTTAAATTTACAATATTATATAAATATACTACAATGATATGATCTCACTGTTTTAGGCAATACTAAAAGAGTGAAGACAAGGATGAGAAATCAATCAATTCTAGACTTCTTCTCGTTTGGAATACAAGGAAATATGGTAAGATCATTTTAAAAATAAAGTAACCAACCAAAGATCTTTTGTAGTTTTATATAAACAAAGATTATTTTCATTGATAAATCAAGTATATATGATTAAATTTCAAGTTTGGAAGAGATAGAAGAATCACAAGACTCAAACTTTACATCCCTCTTCCATGATACAAATTTCAACAAGTAACAATACACTCCTTTCAAAATAATCAAGTTCATTTGCTTACAATACTAAATCTCTTCTTTCCAACAATTGAAAGAATAATTTACAATATTATAAATCTCATTAAACAACAATGAATTAATATTACAAATATGATCTTTTGGGCTCCAACAAGGTATATCTCCTCCAATCTTCGACTTTTTCATTCTTCTCAACTACAAAATTTTGATCACAATACAAGGAAAGGGGGATAGGTGATGCTCTCTACCCAACCTATAATCCACTAAGAGTAGAATCAATCCTATTTATTAGCCCCGAGCCCCAACCAAAGAATAATGGGGAGTTTTATGCAACTTTAACAACATTAACAAAATGTCTTCTACCAACCAAGCAATCCACAATAAAAGACACATTCAAATGACACACTCAACAAGACTACAATTTCCAACAAACACAAAGGCTTGACAACAAGCCAAAAGGAGCAATGAATATGGTAACCATCTCCTTTTCCATTTCAACTGATATAGGAGCTCCTCCAAAGTCTCCATGTGCACAACACAAACTACTAAAATACACCCTCATCTCTCCCCTTGCAAATATGTAAAAATATGACCATATTTTCATTTTCACTCCCCATAGGTGGAACTCCTACTCACAATCCCTCCACAATTCATTCCTCAAAAATCCCTTTTCCCTCCCCAATGGTGTCATACTTCCATGTCCCACACCCAACTTAGGGCAAGCTACCCTTCAAAAATCAAACATATCCACAACACTCCTACAATATTCAAAAAGCACAATTTCTACATCAAATTACATTAAGACAAAAATGACAATGAGAGGAGAGACTCGCCTCTCCATCAAGATTATAATTTATTTACTAAAAATATCTTTGAATCCTTCACACCAAGCTCAATCCAAGAGGCAAATTAAAAATTAAAAAGAAAGAATTCCAAGTATGAAAACCAAGACCAATTTTTAAAAATGCAAGAGAAGCAAATAAGGCAAGTAACCCAAAATCTATCAAATTCATCCAATAAATAGAAAGGGATGTGAGGATGATGAGGTGGCTCCATGTAAGATGCCACTTCATCATCCCTCCATTCCAACACACAAGTCAAACACTAAACCCAAAGTAATTAAATGCACATGTAAGACTTATGACATGCCCACATGACACTCCAACTTGCACACCATGCTTATCAAGAACAAACTTAAATGTGGTAAGTAAACAAGTGCAAATTATTTATTTATTTTATACTAAAAAATGCATTAAAATGGTCAAAAAATTCCCAATACTTCATAGGTAGGGTTGGTAGGAAAGTTTGACGTGTGACAAACAAGGTTAGCTTGTCCCTCAAGTCTAAAAATGACAAACAAGGCTAAATGAAAATTTCCGAAGGATGGTGGAGTACACACCACCTAAATGCATTTAATTTAATTTGCATCATGCATAAAAAAAGGACTCGTACCCAATTTGTTTCCCACATGTGAAATATCCCCTTTTTAAGTTTAAATTTAAGCTAAATTAGTTAATTAAGCTACATTAACAAGTGTTAATAAAGTAAAAATATTTCCCAATAATTAAACACATGCACAACAAATTAAAACTAACAAAATTAAATGAAAAGAAACACATTACAATCATGTCCGCATAAATGAGGCTACCCCCCTATGGGAACCTCCTAACAAAGTATTCAACAACATAACATAACATTATACATAAGTTGTTAAATTTTTCCATGTCATAACAAAATGTCATGGGAGATAATGCATATAAAACATACGTCATACAATCCTCAACATACATCAAACAATACAACACACACATATTTATCAATTAACATCGTTATATAACGTAGCTAAATCATTATCATCAAATTTATGAATTTCTATCAATTATTTGAAATCACTTAACATTTTAATTCTACTCTAGTAAATAATTTACAATCATCAATAATCCAATTCACATTCTACAATAATCATGAAATTCTCTATATCTACTGTAACTCCCAACTACTAGATACACTCAAGAACATATTACCGATCCCTAATACCATCATATTGTTAGCAATTCACAAAATCAATTAGACCACATGGTTAGTCCAACACTCTGAATATACTCAATACATCAAGAATCTAAATGTCAATATACAATAAGGTAACCATTCTAAATTATCATCATATCCTTAAATGTCCATCAAGGTCCATAATGCATCCATACAGTCCAAAGTAAAAATCAAAACACAATAGTAATCATGATGTCCCTCGTATCTTAACAACATGCTAACTACAATATAACAATAAGGTCCAAGTCTCTAATCAACCGAAATTAAAATTATAGTATAATTAATGTCGAAGAGGAGTGGACATTACAACATATTTCATACTATATCATTTATGATTTATCTTCTTTTAAGACCATGTACATAATGTGCATTGATTCTTTAAATATGAGTTTCCCTTGCCGTTAGATATCCTTTTCTTTCATTTTCCAATATTTTCATCTCGTTAAAGTTTAGAGTCATTTTATGCTGCAATAAGGTTCAAATTTAATTCAATATAATTATAAGTACACATGTTTTCTAAGATGTTAATAGAAATCATAACCTCTAAGCCTTCTATATAAAAATTATTGAACGTTTATAAACATTTAGAGAAGATTGTTAATTTGTTTGAATATTTAGTAAGGAACACAAGTTACAAGATAATAATTCATTAATGTTATTGGAGATTCTCCAATTACTAAGATTTTTGTTTGGGATATTGTTGTTTAATGGTATAACAAATACCAAGATATTTGTAATATTATTTTGTTCATAGTAGGCACAAAACATATATTTGTCTTATAGTTTTAAAATATATTTTTCTAATTATGAATATAAAATTAATCTTTGTTTTGTAAGTGATAGAAGTGAAACATCAAGAAATTGAGAAAGGAAATTGGATTTCATGAGTAAGGTAACATCACAAAAGAAAATTCACAAAAATATTTTATTCATGGATTATAAAATTTTCTCATGATGGGAGTACATGATCCAAACCATCACTAACAACAATAATCACTCTTCACTATTAAGACATAACTTATTATGTCAAGACTATTTTATATGGTCACCATCATTTTTATGGTTACTTTTGAATATAACTTCTGAGTGTAAATTTCACCATCACTTATTGATAACTACCATCATGTTATGAATTAAAATTATATAATCCTAAACCTTAAATGTCACCCATTTTCTATTATTCTAAAATCAATAAATTAAGTTATATTTTTATATTGTACACATTAATTTAACATTGTAAAAAAACTTATTATTATTATTACAATTTTAATTTTAATTATTTTATCCTTACATTTTTAACAAAACCATGCTCTCTTACACCTCATGTATAGTGTTATATGTTGCTCATAATGTGTCGATTTTAAATTCTTAAAATTTCTAGGGTTATATGCTAGTCTAGCAAGGACTAGACATTATACATGCTTTATTCAAATATTATTGATTTTAAAAATGTGAAACTATTCAAAACTAATGATTTTCCAATAATGGGATTATCCATGTACTTGTTGTTACCTTGTTAAGTTTGTAGACACCTAAATTCCACTTTTGCACTCTTATTGCCAAAACGCACACAAATCACTCTTATTCTTCCCAATTCGCTCTAATAAGTGATCTTTACTAATTAAGTAACGTAACTTTGGTCGGTTAACAAACACTTCTTTAATCACCAAACCTCTTTCAAATTTAGGATGCCACTCTACAATGAATCGTAAGCCAAAATCCTCTTCAAAATAGACAATTAGCATTTATAAGCTAATTAATCCTATTTTTCCGTTCATTTTGTCAATATACCCTACTATTAGTTTAAATCCCTCTTCCAACCACTCAAAATCACACCATTCATCTCCATAACAACTCAACAAGATTCAAAAGCTTATCCTAGCCTCCTAGTTGACCGTAAGCGCGTTGATTAAGGATCCAGACATCTTAATCACTTAGTACTTCACTAATTGTGATTTGTAAGGCCTAATCATTATTAGCAATTCTAATCTAATTTGGGGCTTTTACTCCCACATGCACCAATATACAAGTTTCTCCCAAAAGGAAAAATATAAAAGTGGTGCACCTCATTCCTTTATACTTTACACCATACTTTGATTTGTATCTCATATAATACATATGATTCATAGTCAAGTTCTAACCCTTTCCTAAATCCTTCAACAAGGTTAGTAGATGAATAATATAAAGTGACTTAACAAGTCATTTGGAGAGGTCATTTCACCATTGTTTGGAGTAAGCAACCATAACTATTTGATTGCCCTCTTAGGTCTATTTAGGCCCATATTAGGTAATTCAAGTATAAGAGTAGGCATATTTAATTATATATTGCATTGTTTTCATACTAGTTAAGCATTCCCTTTTACTTTTATCTTAATATTACATTCGATACGGGGCATAACTTGCGGAGACCATAACTTTTGATCCGACCGTTAGATTGTCTTGAAATTGTACAGGGTGGTAGATATACATTAGTAATGTGCTAGAGTAATCTTTTTTGTAAGGTTGTGGCCATTTTGGCACATTTTGGGCCCGGATTCCTTCATCTAGTGGCCTCAAATTGGCTGCAATTATTTTTTCACTTTTGATTAGGTCTTAGAAATTTAATAACTTTTGTTTTACTCGTTAGAATAAGTCAAAATTTCACATGAGCCTTAATTTATGAAGGAATATTTGGCACAAAAATTTTGGGGCCATCCGAGTTGTTTTTCTAGTAGGTAATTTTTGGCATTTTAGGGTTTTTAGCATTTTAGGGTTTTTTTGGCATTTTAGGGTTTTTAGTGTAGATGTGAAATAAAAGGAGGATTGTAATGATGTAAAAGATTAGTGTGGATTATAGAATGAGAATAAATCTATTTTGAAACTCTGGTTTTTATTTACAAAGATTTTATGTGTGTTTTGGAGGTATTTCAACCTCTTGCAGCTGGATTCACATCAATTGGTATCAAAGCCAGATTTTGATCTTGTAGAAATAGTTAAGGTAACATATTACATTTTTCTGTGTAATTTTTTCCCTCTATTTTATATAATCATGGCTAGACATGGGAGGGAGGTTATTCCCAGATGAATAGGCATATGCAGGAGCTACAGAGATAGGTTGTTGAGCTCACAGGAGAAGTTACCACCTTAGAAGGATACATGCAAATGGGGATATAGACCCAGATAGTGATATTGAAGAATTAACTCCATTAATGAATGAAGGAGAAGATGAATAAGAAAATGAGAGAGATGAAGAAATGTTGAATGAGAAGCCATTTGAGGAGAGATTAATCCATGCTTTCGAGACAAAAATGACAAAGATCAAGATTAATGTTCCTAATTATGGTGGAGGGT
Source organism: Taxus wallichiana var. yunnanensis (assembly GCA_018340775.1). Taxonomy (NCBI): domain Eukaryota; kingdom Viridiplantae; phylum Streptophyta; class Pinopsida; order Cupressales; family Taxaceae; genus Taxus; species Taxus wallichiana. The sequence continues at coordinate 306,116,206 of CM031240.1, forward strand.
AATGACCAGAAGAGTTCATTGACCGTTGAATTACATGGAAAAATTCTTTGAGTGGAAAACCTTTTCGAGGAGAAGAAGTTTAATTTTGCATGCACTAAGTTGGCCGGACATGCATTGATCCGTGGGATTACCAACAAAATGAAAGACAAAGGAATGGTAAAGAAGTTGAAATAAAAATTTCTTCCTGTATATTATGCTCAGACACTCTTTCAAAGGTGCCAAAACCTAAGACAGAAGGATCTCAACATTAAGGATTATATGAAAGAATATTACAAGTTGTCAACCAGGGTTGAACAGGAGAGTCTAAAGAATAGAAGGCTACACGGTATATAAATGGATTGAGTTACACCATACAAGATGAGATTAGTATGCTCTAGATCCATAGCCTGGATGATTCTTATCAACTCACATTAAAGGAAGAAGAAAAGAACAAGAGGAATAATTTTAGAAGAGGTGTGAAAAGAGGGCCATCATCATCGCTAATGAGAGGTAGGGGTAGATTTGAATCTACAAAAGGTGAATCCTCTAATGCAGAAGGGCATGAAGATTCTGGTCAAAGCCATGGTAACTACCAAAGAGGTAGGGGATTTTAGAGGGGAATATTTTATAATGGAGGACGTGGATGGAATATCCCCCAAAGGCAATATACATGTTACAGGTGTAGTGAAGAGGGTCATAGAGCCTTTGAGTATCTGCACTATCCTACACAAGATAGATGGCAAGGAGAACAACCATGAGTAAATCTGGTTGAAGCTAAAGAGGAAGAAGAAATGGAGGTTACTATAGACTTGGGTGAAACCCTTATGATAAGGAGGACGATGATTGTCCTAAGGAAAGAAAAGGAACAAGATGCTACTGGTGTTGATTCGTGGTTGCAAACAAATATATTTTAAACAAGATGCACCTCTGGAGGAAAGGTATGTAAAATTATTATTGATGGTGGTAGTTGTGAAAATATGGTTTCGAGTGTGATGGTTGATAAACTCAATCTGAAATGTGAGAAGCACCCATATCCCTATCGTATATCATGGTTCAAGAAAGGGAATGAGGTAACCATAGACAAAAGATGCCTTATAAAGTTTTCGATTGGGAATACCTACAAGGATGAGGTATGGTGTGATGTTATCCCAATGGATGCATGTCATATATTACTGGGGAGGCCTTGGTAGTATGATAGGAAGGTTACACATGATGGAGGAAAAATACATATACCTTTGGGAAGGATGGTGTAAAGGTTGTCTTGTTACCCTTCAAGGAAGAAGAGAAGAGTGAGCGTTTATTGGCTATAAAAGAGTTTGTTACAGAAATGGAAGAAGTTGGTTGGTGTTATGCACTGATGTCAAAGAGGATGGAAATAGAGGAGTTTAATATACCTTTATTGTGTGGGAAAGTTACTAAAAGAATACAAAGATGGCATACCAGATGAGCTACTAGATGGGTTACCTGCGAAGTGAGATATTCAACACCATATTGATTTGATCCTAGGTTTGTCCCTTCCAAACTAGGCAACCTATCAGATGAGTCCCACACGAGTGAATAGTTGAATGAGACAAGTGAAAGATCTAATACATAAAGGATTAGTGAGAGAAAGCATGAGTCCATGTGCAACCCTAACCCTATTGACTAAAAAAATATGGAGACTAGATAATGTGTGTAGACAGTAGGGCCATAAATAATAGCACAATTAAGTGTCGATTCCCAATTCCAAGATTGGATGATATGATAGATGTGCTAGCTGGAGCCCAATATTTTAGCAAGATTGACTTAGGAGTGGGTACTACCAGATTCGGATCCGTGAAGTGAATGAATGGAAAATGACTTTCAAAACAACGAAGTATGATTGTACGAGTGGATGGTGATACCATTTGGGCTATCTAATGCACCCAATACATTCTTGAGGCTAATGAACAGAGTACTCTTAGAATACAATGGTAAGTTTGTTGTCTATTTTGATGATATTTTGATATTCAGTAAGACAGGGAAGAACACTTGTTACATATGAAATTGGTGTTAGACTTGTTACATAAAGAGAGTTTATATACAAATTTAAAGAAGTGTAGATTTCTTTAGAAGAGTCTAGTTTTTTTGGGGTTTGTGATATCAGAGGATGGAGTGAAGATGGATGAGGAAAAAGTAAAGGCAATTTTGGAATGGCCTATTCCAAGGAATGTGATAGAGGTTCCTAGTTTTCATGGATTGGAAACTTTTTATAGGAAGTTCATCAGAAATTTACGTAGCATTCCTGCACCCATAACAGAGTGTACAAAAGGGAGGGAGTATGTATGGACTAAGGAAACAACATATAGCTTTGAATTTTTGAAGAAGAAAGTGTCAGAAGCACCTGTTTTGGTATTTCTAGATTTTAGTAAGGTCTTCAAGGTTAACTATGATGCCTCACATGTCGGGATTTGAGTCATCTTGAGTCAAGGAGGATGCCCTCGTAACATTCTTTAGTGAAAAGATAAATGAATTCAAGAGGAAATATTCTACTTATGATGTGGAATTTTATGCTATTGTTCAGGCATTAAGGCACTAGAGACATTACTTGGTAGAAAAGGAATTTGTATTGTTCATCGACGATGAAGAATTGAGGCATGTAAGCACACAAAAGAAACAAAATAGTAGGCATGTAAAATGGGTTTCATTTTTACAAGAATATACTTTTCTCTTAAATCATAAGTTGGAAGCATAATCAAGTTGCTGATGCCTTGAGTCGGCATGTAGCACTTTTGACAACAATGGAAAATGAAGTAGTAGGGTTTGGGGCAGTTAAGGAATCAGTATGAAGGTGATCCATATTTTGGTGATGTTGTGAGAAAAATTAAGGATCCTACAGTAGGTAGTGGTTCTTCTAATTATTTGATGTAGGATGGTTATTTTTTCAGGGGGAAACAATTGTGCATCCTGCTGGTTCAATGAGAGAAAATATTATAAGAGAGTTGCATAGTGGGGGGTTGGCTGGACACTTTGGTATAAGTAAGACAATTGCTCTTGTTGTAGATAAGTATTATTGGCCAAAGGTAAAGAGGGACATAAGTAGGATTGTAGAAATATGTAGAGTGTGTCAAATGGCTAAGGGCCATGCACATAATACTAGGTTGTATATGCCATTACCTGTCCCTACAGGGCCATGGGTTGATTTGAGTATGGATTTCATGTTAGGAATTCCTAACACAAAGTGATGGAATGATTCTATATTTTTTGTGGTTGATAGATTCTCTAAGCTGACACATTTCATTTCTGTAAAAATACTAATGATGCTTCCGAGTTGCAAATTTTTTTTTTTTTTTTAGAAGTGGTTAGATTACATGGAGTTCCAAGAATGATCACTTCAGGCAGGGACACTTTTTGAGTCACTTTTGGAAGACTCTCTCGGAAAAATGAGGTCACAACTATAGTTCAAGAGTGCATATCAGCCCCGACTAATGGGAAAACAGTAGTGAACATAAGCTTGGGAAATCTCCTACATTGCATAGTTGGAGAAAATCCAAAACAATGGGACTTGGCTTTACCACAAGCTGAGTTTGCATATAATAGCTCAGTAAATAGGTCAACAAGGAGGTCTCCTTCCAGATAGTATATGGTAGGAATCCCAAGGGGGTCTTGGATCTGATTTTATTACCCAGTGAAGATAAAACTAGTGATGATGCAGAAGCATTTGCAGAACACATTCTACAACTATAGGATGAAGTGAGGGAAAAGCTAAAAGTGAGTAATGAAAAATATAAAGTAGCTGCAGATGCCAGTAGGAGAGTAAGTGTATTCAAAGAAGGAGATATGGTGATGGTTCATCTTATAAAGGAGAGGTTTCCAAAAGGGACATATAATAAACTCAAGTATAAGAAGATTGGGCCATGTAGGATTTTGAAGAAAATGAGTGATAATGCCTACAAGGTGGAGCTACTTGACAACTTTGCTATTTCACCAGTTTTTAATGTTTCTGACTTATATAAGTTTCTAGGTCATGATCAAAATGTTATGGAGGAGGAAGAAATAAACTGGGAGCAACAGATGCCAAGAAAAAAAAAAGGAAAGGGTAATGTGTGTCTTGGACCAAAAGACAATCACTACTAGACATGGGAGCTACAATAGATATTTGGTACAGTGGGTAGATTTGCAACATGAAGAAAATACTTGGATTCCCGAGTGGGAATTGAAGAATATTAATAGTGTAAAATTAGATGAATTTCATCAACTAAATTCGCAGGAGCTGAATTCTTTTCAACCATGGGAGAATGATGCAGGGCATAACCTACGGAGACCATAACTTTTGATCTAACCGTTGGATCGTCTTGAAATTGTACAGGGTGGTAGATATACATTCATACTATGCTATATTAAACTTTGATTTTGCAAGGTTATGGCCATTTTGGCACATTTTTGGGCCCGGATTCCTTCATCTAGTGGCCTCAAATTGGCTCCGATTGTTTTTTTCACTTTTGACTAGGTCTTAGAACTTTAATAACTTTTGTTGTACTTGTTAGAATAAGTCAAAATTTCACGTGAGCCTTAATTTATGAAGGCATATTTGGAATGCAAATTTTGGGGCCCATCCGAGTTGTTTTTCTAGTAGGTAATTTTTGGCATTTTAGGGTTTTTGGCATTTTAGGGTTTTTGGCATTTTAGGGTTTTTAGTGTAGATGTGAAATAAAAGGAGGATTGTAATGATGTAAAAGATTAGTGTGGATTATAGAATGAGAAGAAAGCTATTTTTAAACTCCTATTTTTTATTTTCAAAGCTTTTATGTGTGTTTTGGAGGTATTTCAACGTCTTTGCGCACTGGATCACATAACATTCCTAAACTTAGAACCTTGACTAGATGGATGGAAACATTGTTACCTTTCCTTGTTTAGTTATTACATTTTATTTATAAAGTTTAGGGTGCTTTCATTTGGCATGCACGATGGGATAAAACCCCATTGCATTCATTTTTCAAGATTTTAAACTTCGTTTCAAAGTTTTTCATTTCAAGTTTTCTAGTTTAATTTCAAGTTTTTTTAGATCACTTTGAAGCTTTCTAGATTAATTTCAAGCTTTATAGATTACTTTCAAGAATTTTTAGGTTATTTTCTAGAGTTTTAGATTAATTTCAAATTTCTAGAGTAAATTTCAAATTTTTATAGATCAATTTCCATTTTTTTATAGTTGTTTCAATAAGATTAGTAGTAGAAGTTGTGTTTTTATGTTCTTTGTAGGATATAAGGAGGTGAATCCCTACCAAAATTCCCTCAAAATACAAAATATTGAACCTTTTGAAGAAATCATCTCAAAACAACATTCATTAAAGCATTTAGATATGTTAGAAGAGTACTAGTTTTCTAAAAATGAATATCCTAAATTCTTGGTAACCTTTTTCTCCAAGTTTATTTTTTCATGGCATAGTTCAGTTCAATACCTTTCTAACGAAAAAAATGGGGTCATTTCGAGGTCGAGAGAAAACCTTATGGCCTCTGGAAGATAGGTTGAGCATCTATAGGAAAAAGATGTGCGTGCCTCCCTGGAAGCCCCTATGCATCATTAACTGTGTGAAAATGATAGAGGGGCACTGTGTATGATCAGAAGCACTGCATTACCGTGAGTTTTTGTGCGAAATATGAGCACTTGTGGACTAAGAGGGGCGCTTGTGTACCAAGGTAAAATTTTCTCAAATTCCAGAATTTCAATTTTATGATTCTTATTAGTTATTAAGGGTTTTTAGATGTTGCTTTTGTCAAAATTACTTATTTTTAGAGAAATATTTGTTTAAAAAAATTCTTATGGTTTGATAAAGGAGTTTGGAGTAAATTGGGTTAGGGTTTGAAAAGTGACTGTGTTTTCATACTTTGATTAAGTTTGGAATAGAGTTGTGTTTGCTCTTCTCTTGCATCTAGTGTGATCTTGAGAACCAAAAGCATATGTAAACCATTCCTTCTTCTTATTGGGAATAAGTAGGAACAATTATCATTCATTTTATTCTTAAGAGAATAAGCCATCATGTTTTGCATGAGCTTGATCTTTTAGTTTAAGATATTTTTCACTTAATAAAGAAATCAAGGATAAAATTTGTGTATGCTCTTCCCTTGTACCTAGTGTGATCTTGGGAATCAAACACAATTATAGTATCATCATTAAAAAGCACTTGAATGTATTGGGAATAAACCTTTTTTGTAAAGTTTGATAGTAGTTAGTTGATTTACAACAGCTTTTCATTGTTATTTTCCTCTCGATAGTGTGAATCTTTTTTTTTTGAAACTAATAACCATTTTGTGAAGGACCTAACACTAGTCAAAGAAAGGAGGACCTAAAAAAATTCTAACTACACGTGTGATTGTACGGTTCTAATAGAGTGTGACAAAAATAAAATTAAGTATAAAAATAAAAACACATCACAATCATCACATTGTATTTGTAGGTTTCGGTTAAGAGCTACGCATCGTCCGATTAACTAGGACATAACCCTTTTGACATACTTAAGGTACAAAAATGGGGTGGTACTAGGAACCCTAAAGTAGTTCACACAAGAGGGAAGGTTATGAACGAAACAGAAAGTCCTCCACACTACCGACTTATCTAGTACACCTTGGTGAGATTAGAGTCAAAGATATCCATATTGTAACCCTAGTGAAAATATAACTCAACGAACCTCAATGCTCATTATACGTAAGGGGGTAGAGTAAAGACGAGATACTCCTTGGGAAACAAAGGTAAATTGAGGTTGCCTTAGATATCTTGTGACACCTAGAGAGAGAACCACCTAGGAATCTTACTAGCATGGATCTACTATTTTTGTCTTAGATAGTACACTTGAATCCTCTCCCAAAGTGACAACTTTGTTGGATTCAAAATATTGTTTGTTCAACAAGGGAAAAATATCTCAAAGTTGAAAATGTGTGAAATTTCATCGGAAATCTACGTAGTGTCATTTTGTCCTTGTTTTTACTTGTCCTAAGACAAGGAAAAACTCTACCAAAATAAGACCAAGTTCATTTCAACACCATTTGGTCTATCCCTTTATTTTCTTGTTGCTCATTTTGAGATAGAAGAAGAACAAACATATATGGATACCTACTAGAAATAATCGTGTCCACCACTTTTTAGTCTTCTTGCATGGCCTTGTTGTGGGAGGAATGGAAGAGTTGAAAGTGTGAATGGCACGTTTTCATGATCTAGAAGCCCCTTGTGTCTCCAAATCCATTTAAGACTTATTATCATTGTAGCTAGGTTGTACTATCATTATAACCATATAATTGAGACATTTACATCTCATTTTCATTGTGAAACTTGGCATAAATCTCTATATTGTATCGTTATGCTGCTTGTATGCTTAATAATTCCTTTCTATACTTAGACATGGTTTTACACCCTAGCCTTGTCTTGAATTTTGTAATTGTTGAGGTTACTTTGTTAGCATCGCTATAACGCCATCTTGATTATGTGTCTAAATAGAGTTGTTACTCTTGCTCGCATTTGTATTGTCCATTTTAAAAGACTTAGACTTTGCTAATGTTTAGAAACTTGTTTTTAGTATATCTTATTAGAATGTTGCATCAACATTCTCTTATCATTTAGGATTTGTTTGTTTAAAAATTGACCTAATTGGTGATATTGTTTTGTCACTATTTGGTTTCAAACCTATCTAGATAAATTTTAGGGAATATACTATTTATTGTGACTAAATTTTGAGTAGTAGTACTATGTGTCATCATATTGTTCTAGAAAAACTTGTGTCATAAATTAACTTCTAAGGTAGTTTACTCTTTAATTCTTGCGTTCAGATTAACCTATTGAATTCGTGGCTATTTTATAGTCACCATTTTTTAACGACTTAGGGTCATTACACTACACAAATTTGACTAGGGTCCCTTGTTAATAAACCTTAGTGGAAATATTTCATGTTGTACCTTCTATTCTAAGTAATTCCTACTACGAGAATGGGGTCACAAAAGTTAGAATCCAATATATTTGGAGGTGACAACCCTCTTTTGGAGGATAATATCATAGTTGACCATAGTGGTGGAGAGGAAGATTCTCCTTGTGCATATGCCTAGCTTCATTCCACCCATTTTGACAACTACATTTTTCATAACAAACATGAATTTCTTATGTGAGTTGTGGAAATAGGGGAAAAATTATTTTCTATAGTAGAACCTTATCTTATCATCGACATGATATGGGGAGAAGAAGAAGTAGACCACCCTCATCGCACACTTAACGAAATATTGAACCCAGGTCATTCCTCTACTTCTAGATGATGAAATAATGAGGAGATGCCATCTAAATATGATGGATATTATCGAATACCTATTGTTAAAATATGTTGTGAAGACAATGAGGATCATGTTCATCATGCACAACCTACCCTAAATTTTTTTTTCATGAAATACATATTCAAGAGGTGACGTTAGGACAACAGTCTAAGCCCACACTCGCCAATTAGCAAGTTTGGCTTTGCATATAAAAATAAACAACCCAAAGTGTTGAAACAAGCTATACCGAAAGGCAAACCTAAAGCTTCGTTTCACAAGTTCCCAATAAACACTCCTCAACGGGAGGCACAAAGAGATCCTTATGAAGATATTCTTGTAGAAAATAGGGGTGGGAATACACCTAGATTTAATCCTACATATAGACCTATGCCACCCACACAAGATCCACTTTTCAATCAAGAGTGGTCAACTATGAAGAACACCCTTCTAACATTGCAAGAAGGTAAAACTGGTAACAAGAAAAATGTCGGTTCAAGAGTTATGTCCTTATCCATTTGACAGGGCCATACTCTCTAGGCACCTTTTCCACAAAACTTTGATTTTCCAAAATTTGACAAGTATAGGGGAAAAGTTAACCCTCATGACCATATAAAATGATTTTATATGGCACGCTTAGAGGTTGCATATAGTGATAATTATCTTATACGTCTCTTCCTATGGAGCTTACGAGTAATGGTGTTCGAATGGTTCTTAAACATTCCCAATGGACCTTTATCCACATGGCCGAGTTGGCGAAATATTACATGCGCCACTTCTCATTCAATATTGAGATAAACATCACCGTGTTAGATCTATGCAATGCTAAACAAACAAACAACAAAAAATTCACAACATTTTTACAATAATGGAGAGGATTAGCTAGCCGTTTTAATGTTGCCCCATACCTAAAAAGTAGTTAATTAGTATATTTGTTCTCAACCTCCATGATTAAATTATGTTCCACTTGCAAATGCATTGTGGTAACACATTTGAGAGGTCATAAAAATGGATTCAAATTGAAAAAGCATTGTTATCCAGGGGGACTCTAAATCCTTTCTCCCACAATCATAAAAATTCCAAATCTAACGATAACCCAATGTTTTTCCCTATTTGGAGAAAAAAAATTGTTAGTGATGGGATTATAGACTCTAAACGAGTACAATCCATTCAAAACAACACACCTTTGAAGATTGCAAAGGGATCTCCACCTATGGACTATAAGTATCATACTTTCACTCCTCTATCTGACTCAATGTCATCAATATTAAAACAACTAGAGGTGGTTAATATGGTTAGATATCCTAAAACTACGCCTTATGAGAATAATGTACCTAAACTATAATGGTTTAGATATAATGAATATTGCTAATTCTAACGCGTTAAATGTCACAAAATAGATAAGTGTTTAAAGTTGCGCACTACATCCTCGGAGATAATTGAAAGTGGTGATGTGGATATGGATTCATCCACTCCTTTCAAATCCCACAATACGAAGAATTTTCCTAAACATAATCGGGACAAGAATGCTAATTATGTATCTAAAGAGGAGAATCATTTTGATGCTCTCCTTTTTTTTGTAGATACATCTTTTGAACATGTCAACACAATAACCCCTGTGATATCCCCTGTACTATATATGTCTAGGCATGTGTTGACAAAGACTAATTATCATGCAGTTCTACATACTTATGATAGTAAGGAACCTAGGGTTCAACATTTCCATCAAAGGATGCCTATCACAACTACACCTCATTTGATTCTTCATGCTAAAGAACTCGTTCACTTACCTCTTCCCCCATCTTCAACTCATGGTAAGTGGTATGATTTTGATTCTTCTATCTCTTCCAAATATTCCAATCTCAATGATTCTAAGTCCTCTAACTCTTCTATAGATTCCAATCCAAATTAGTCCTCTATTACAAATCCTAAGTCACAGTCCTCCCTACCTCTAGATGATCCCATTTCTTAAACGCCTCGATGACACCTTCTTCGTTTGAAGATCTCTGCAACTCAAAGTCCTTCTAATAAATCATCCACGTTAACTCCCATGTCACATTCATCTAATCAACCTCTTGTGGTAGAAAAACTACCCACACCGATTGATTCATTTTAGAATAAAGAATCCATTGGATAATTTATGAGGGTACATGAAGAAATTCCTCTAGAAGTTTGTGAGTAAGAACCCTCTTTAGACCTTGATACATTTACCTATTGGCTGGATGAGATAGATGATTTTTTTCAGAAAGAAAAGGAAGACCCTAAGATCATGTTCACGTAATGGGAGGAAGAGATTCATGCCTTTTTTAGAAAACAAAGGAAGCTATTGTTATTATTTCATCTCCACATTATTCATTGAGCAATGAAATTCCTTGGTCTAACATTGATCCACGACCTATATTATCATTACCTAATCATTCTTTAAATATCAAGATTCCTCCATCGCAATCCTACCTTGGGTCACAACTTGTCACCCATTGTCTTCTTCTATATGTGGGCCACATCCAAGTAGTCATGTACATCCTCTATATGTGGCTCACCTTTGGGAAACCCATCTTCATCTATACTATGGGCACGTCCTAAGTCCCTCATCTTCAATTCTTGGGCCATGTCCTAGTAGACCATCTTCTTCTATATATGGGACACCTTTAAGAAGTCCTTAATCTTCAATCTTAGGGCAATATCCTTATAGTCATTTATCTTCACTCTATGGGACACATCCTTGTAGCGCATCCTCTTCAATTCTTGGACTTTATCCTTCCCATCCATCATATTGTTTTTTTACTAATGATTCTAGAAAACCCACCATCATTTCTCACATCAATTCTATTCTACCACTTTCTTCTCCTACTTCTCAGATCAGACTAGTCACATATTAGATTATAGGAAACCAAAATGATTCCTTCATCAGAATCGGATCAATAATTCCAAGAGCTCCAAAGCTCACAACAATTTAAACAATAACAAAGTTTAGAATCAAATGCAATTCAAAAATGCACATCAATGCAACCATCAAGTATGGTGTAAAGTGCATAAACCTCTGGATAGGGACCTCAAGCTCCCACACACAAAATCCATGTTTCATGATAAAATGACAGTCATCTATTGAGTATGAGCTCACCATTATCATTGAGTTCGGGATAATATAACTCTTGATAAGAAAACATGCCTAGTATTGATTATCAAATAAATTTCTAACATTATTGTTGGATCTTATCACACCAAGTGAACTTGTCAGTCCCACCTTTTAAAAAATACCAAAATACAAAAAAACAAGAAAACATTTCAAAACAAAATATATCAAAGGTAAAGATCAAACATTACAATCTAGTATTGAATACACATGGATGTTCTTTCATCCTTTCCTTTCATCTTCCTCTACAATTCACCCACCATTTTTATCCCTTTGATGATATTTTCGTGAGCCTATTTATACACATTTTGCGACATTTATCTCTATAGTATCCATTTGATCTTGGTATTTTATCACCTTTGTAAATTAAAGAATGACTAACATCCTAGAGATTCTATCACAATATACATCTAATAAAATTGTTGCAAAGAGATTTTGGACATATTTGTTGACACTAGCCAATGTCATCATCACAATCACTTCTACCTCCATCGATCAAGCCATTAGTGGTTGTTAACCCTTTTCAAACAAGAGATCTGAAATAAGTTTACGAGAAGAAAAAAATCAATCAAATAAAAAATCCAAAGCTAAAAGAAAAAGAAAATTAATATGTAATCGTCTCTTGGGGTATTTCAAAAATCTCTACTCAAGGCATGGACACTGAGTAGCAGAATAGAGAAATGTTTTGATTAGAATCAAATGCATCTCCAAAGTGAGGCTATGGATGCCTAGTTGGCATCGAAGCAATCTGAGATCTCCTTCCACAATCCATTAAAAATAAATCAACTCTCAAAAGTAAATCACTCCTACACATTGGCTAGGTGTCTTCACTTGTTTTCTATAAAACATTCCCTTCAAAAGGTAATAAATTTCCATTTTCACACATTGGATCTCTATGAGAAAACAATATTAATATGTTACCAAGTTTCCTTTTTTGACCTTGTTCGATTATTACTCTAGTCCATTTCTTGTTTCATGATTTGTACCTTGGGCTAATCAATTCTTCATCATGAGGCTTCTAAGAAACATTCATAACATTCACGTTTTTTCTACTTCATTCAAAACATCCATGTGTATAAGATTTCCTTTTTGCCATATGTGCAGGAACCTTAGTTTCCTTCACAAAAATAATCATTCACTTCTTTTTATCATGTGCTTCTTGGCAATATTACACTTGGGGCATTGTTACTCCTTCCTAGTATGTCATTGGGTTACGTTCATCATCATGTTGAACCTATATATATTAGCCCTGATCTAACTTCTGTGCGTGAAGAGTTTTCCTTTGAATATTTCCATCTAACATTGGGGGTAATTTCACATCTTCAATTTCTTGCACATACGCATGCCATTTTTCCTTGTACATTCCATCTCATCACTAAGGGCATCCACATTTCTTCATTTACTATATATAACTTCGAGAAAACATCTAGAAAAAGAAAAACATTCAAATATGTTAGTTGAAAAAGATAAAACATCCAAATAAACATCAAAAACCCAAAAAATTGGTAAAGAAAACTAAAAATCCCAAACAAATTGGTAAGATAAATTCAAAAACCCAAATTTATTTTACCATTGCATCTTTTGCTTTGATACTTTTCCAACACACAATTTAGGAGTCATTTCAAGGTAGAGAGAAATAGTTATGGCCTCTAGAAGGTAGGTAGTTCACTCAGTGTTGTACAGGAAACCTTGTAGTAAGGCAAAGGTGCCCAAGTGCCCATGGTGCAGAAACAATTAAAAAATAAAATTCCTACACTAGGAACATAGGCGGTCAGGTGCCCATGCTGCAACCCAAAATTCAAAATATCAAAAAAGGAGTCTAGCACAGGTGCCAATGTTGGATCAAAAAATTCTAAAAATATTAAAAGGAGTTCAGCATAGGCATCCATGTTGCGTCACAAAACCCAAAAATCCAAAAAGGATGCCAAAGACAGTACTCACTTGAGTGCATAGACACACCCAACATTGTGCAAGCCATAACATTTGCTCCCGACCTTAAAATGACTCAATTTTTTTGTGTTGGAAAGGTATTGAAACAAGTTACAAAATAGTAAAATTAATTATGTCTTTAGATTTACCAAAAATTATGGTTTTCATTTTTAGCTGGATTGCATATAACTAAATCTTGTATCACCCGCATTATTCTCAACATCAAAGTTGGTCCTACAAAACCATATTTCTAACGTTCTTGTTTTTCATTGTATTAAATGACATACGATCATCGTAATAAACCTCCATTTACAAAGTTGGGTCTACTTATTAGGTTGGTACTCCCATGCAATAGTGAGTTTCTAAGTACTATGTCATGATTTACGGATGCTTGCAATGGGACTACTTGTGTCCTCTGTTATTCCCCTCACATGTATCCTTGCTTGGGGTACCATTTTTAACCCTTGTAATTACAACAAAAACATTTTAGAACTACAACTTGATAACAAAAAAATGGTACAATTGTCTTAAATGTTCTTTGTTTGAGTGTGTGTAATTTCTTGGTTTCTTTGTTAGGTTAGATGGTTTACTTTCTTGTATTGCATTGCATTTTGTATGTTGCATGGAGCTAAATATCATTTTACTTTCTCGTATTGCATTACATAATGTATGTTACATGGAGTTACATATTTTTAGCAGTAAACAATTGTTATTAATTTAGCTTTTCATGTTATCTTACACTTTTTTTTTAAAGAATGGCCAATAATATAGACCTAGGGGAAAAATGATATAAACAGGTTGCTTATTGAAAGGATGGATGCAAAGATTGGGCTTGTCCTATATTTCTTCGTTAATCATTTCTTCTCCATTATCATTTATTACCATTACTAATTTTTCTCCTACAACTAACCCGAGGCAATAAAAACCACATTTATCCCTATCCTTATTACTTCTCAATACCTAAGGGTTTCATGCATTTACGACCCATTTTATTCTATCCATTTCAATCATGTATTCGATCATCGATTGAATTATTCTATCATCCCATTGAAACTCGAGGAGGCATCCTTCATCCTACTAATTTTTCTTCAAAACTTTACCTATTTACGCTTGTATACTAGGTTTGAAGTGAAGTCACCAACTTCACCTCAAACAGGGACAAATGTAGACACCTAGATTCTCGCTTTTGCAATCTTATTGCCAAAATGCACAAAAATCACTCTTATTCTTCCCAATTCCACTTTAATTAGTGATCTTTACTAATTAACTAACATTTCTTTTCTTTGTTTGTTACCTTCTCTTTGGTCCTACACACCCTACAACCCTAACAGAATCGGTCTGATTTATCCTTTATGGCCTAGGACATGGGTGCTATTGACCCTTTCTTACCTTTAATCCCTCTTTTTGGGTCTCTTTTATCTCTTGGGAATCTTTTCCAGTTATGGTTCAACCTTCTAGTTGTTAATTACAAAATTCAAAAAAGGTAATCATATATATACTTAATTACTTCTAAAAATAAGGACCAAGCATTAAATACTATCATCACCTAAGCTTGCATACTTAAGGCACTAAAGCACTTCAAAGGCATTTGCCTAACATCTATTAGAGGGGAAAGGGATGCATACTTCTACATACAAAGAATAATAATGGGAAGTCTATTCTATTTCATTCAAACCTAGTATTACATTGCTACATTCTAGGTCTAGCTCGCTATCATTTGTGCAAATTGCACAAGGGCATCTTAGGGAATAATTTCTACACAAACACACACACACACTAGAACTACATGGATTTTGATATATATTGCAACACTTAGTCATATGTTCACTCTTTAGGTGACCCCAAGGTCATTTCGAATCCCCATTCTTCATTTTCCGTTTTAGGTTTGATGTGGTTTTGGGTATGTACAGTGAAATTTCTTTCTTGTAGGTTACATGAACCTACAGAAATCAAGGATAGAATATCAAGTGATCAACGAGAATCAAAAATTAAACCCTTTTAACAATTAAGAATGTATATTATGAGCTCTTGCATGGCTACAAACATTCATACCTAGTCACTAGTGCCTAAGATCCTTTTCCCTACTCTAGGTGCCTCTGTCTGACATTATTCCTTTGTTACAAAATTTATAGTGAGCAGTGACGACCTTATTTACATTATGTTTAGAACTTTACTCTATCTAGATCACCTCTACGTTTTATCGAAATCAGCTAGGTCTTTCTATCTCTCCCTCTTCCTTAGGGTTTTACATTTTACATGCTTGTAGAAGCTTGTGTCATTACTTTATTTTATCATTTATATTGTAGACACCTATAATTTAGCTCAAGTAATTTAAATACTTAAATTGCACTAGTTATACATTTTCTCACAAATTGACGACATATCACCAATATCGCATATTTTCTCTCGCTATCATCGTTAATTAATTACATTACGTTAGTTAATTAACTATTCTATCCAACAACGATGCCAATTAATGACCTTCCGTTAATCAGCTCCCCTTTCTATCTAGAATAATTAATTATTTCTAATTAATTAAGCTCCCCTTTCTATCTATATTAATTAATTATTTCTAATTAATTAATACCCCTTTCTACCTAGACTAGTTAATTATTATTAATTAATTAGCTTCCTCTTCCATTAAATCAATAAATCATCATTTATTTGATTAAATCCCTCTAATAGTCTAAATCATGCTAATTATTCCTCTAAAAAGCTTCTATAAGCTTGCACATCTATTAATTAATCACTTTGATTAATAAATAAATCCCCTCAAATCCCATGGGTCACTAAAGGACAAACTAAACTCTCCTAAGGTTGACTCAACCCTTTTTAAACCTTCCTTATCCAAAACTAACCCAACCTCTTCATTTATCCCACATGAAGGATGATGTAGATATTCTTCTATCCATTGGGCTATATAAGGAGCCCTCCTCCTACCATTCTATTTACACCTTTACATTCCTAGATGAGCATAGAACCTAAGTTATAGCCATTTTATCATCTTGGAGCATTCTTCATTGGAGAAGCTAGCTATTTTCATTTCTTGTATTCATCCATCCAAGTTTTGAACTCATATGGGGATATGTAAAATGGTCTTGTAGCCATGGATTGACAAACCTCCATTCTTGAAAACCTTAGGATTAAAACATACAATAAAACCTTTGATTGCTAAGGATCTAAATAGGTTCATTTCATTTGATTAGCATTTAATAGAGATAGAGATTAATGGATTAACATGTTAGTTTGAATATTTTTCATGTTCTAATGCAATGATGTTAGTAGATTAGTCTTGCTTAAGCTCTTAACATGATGGTGTATTGAATTTGATTTATATTTGTTTTAGGACTACTAAGTGTTAGTTCTAACTCTTTTGCATTGCTAACAAATACATGTACACATTTGGCATTCCCAGTGGGACAGGTCCTTAGTCCCTTAGAATTACTGTTATTTCAAGTTTTTGGCTAACCCTTGATATACACATGGAAAATAATGTTCAATTTCTTAGGATTTTTTTAATATTCCATGTGTGGGATCTCATTTAGATCTTTAGTTCTAATGGGTTGTCAATTTCAAGCTAACATACTAAAATTTTGAGTGTTTTGAGCTTTTTGGTGTCTTTTGCTAATATTACATGTGTGAAATAATGTTAAATTTCTTATGATTTTTGCTAACTTTGCATGTGTTGAGTCTTGTTTAGGGGTTTAATTTTGATGGGTTGTTGTCAATTTTGAGCTAACATATCAAAAATTTGACCTTTTTGAAGTTTTTTATGTTAAAATGACGTATTTTTGACATCACTCGGAAAGGGAGTGCAAGCACCCAAACCTTGGCGCAGACACCCAAACCTTGCACGCATACACCTATCCTTAGCATAAGAACCATTATGTTGGCACACACACCATTGTAGTATTGTACCTTTTGTCAGACCAGCATAGACACCCAAACCTTGGTACAGGCACCCTAACCTTGGCGTAGGTACCATTATGTTGGCACACACACCACTGTAGTATTGTACCTTTTGTTAGACTAGTATAGGCACCCATATGCTAGCATAGGCATATCTTCGGTAGCACACACACATTGTCATAGATTTTTTACCTTCTATTTTGCTTCCCTATTCCACACACACATCAGTCTGTGTGTGCATGCATACTTCTCATTATGTTTTTTTACATAGAGGCATTCACATGCTTAAAAGGGCACGCACACGCAGAACTATGTACATAGCCTATCTTCCTGGAGGCCATAACGTTTGCTCCCGAAATCAAAACGACTCTATTTTTGTTGCGTTGGAAAGGTATTGAAGAGAAATACACAATGAAAACATAAATTTGAGTTTTGAGTTACCAAAAATTTAAGGTTTTCATTTTTTATAAAACTACTCATTTCTAACATGTCTAAATGTTTTGGAAAATTTGGTCTTTGATGTTCTAACACCTTGCAAGTTTTATTTTGAATCTAACTTCTATTTTGTAGGGTGTTTTTACATGTTTGATGGTAATTTGACTTGTTTAAAAGGTTAATGAATATTGCATGTTTAATCATGAGATTAGAGTCATGTATGCTCTTCCCTCGCACCTTTTAGGTGATCTTGGGAATCAGAAATGATTTCTATGTATCTTTTTGTTTTGAAAAATGCTTGTTCTTAAAAGAATGAATGTCAAAGTTTGTTAAAAAAAAAATATTTCATTTGAACTAATTTTTTTCCATTTTTGATTTCATAGTTGGATTCTACGTCGCGTATGCTCTTCTCTTGCATCCTAGGATGATCTTGAGAATCAGAAATGATGTTTTATCCTCTTTAGTATTTTTATGGAAAATTACTAATCCGTTGTGTAGGACCAAAAATGCTTGTCAAAGAAAGGTGGAATCGAAACAAAATCAAACTACTAATACGTTTTCGTGTAGGTTTCCAAAAGATGTTCAAGAAAACCACATCAAATTAAACAAGATAAAAAGAACATTACATTCAGAACACTGTATTTGCAGGTTTAGATAAGGGTACGTCTCGTCTGCTTAAAACTAGGACATAAACCATTTGGCATAAGCCTTAAGCTACAACAATGGGGGTGGTCCTAGGAACCGCAAAGTAGTCCATGTAAGAGGGAACCTTATGGATGAAACAGGAAGTGCTCCGCATAACCTACTTGACTAGTTTTTCCTTGTGAGTTAGCATTACCAGTTGTCCGTATGACAACCCCAGTGATAGTACATGTGGACGCACTAGTTGCCCACTGTGCTTGAAGGGGGTAAAGTAAAGCTGAGATACTCCCAAATTAGTCATTACAAATTTTGAGTAAATTATGCTCACTTAAGACAAATTTGTAACACCTAGTTGAGAGAGCCACCTAGGAAGATATCTTTGGCCAGGAGCCCACTTTGACCATTTCAAAACAGTTTTGAGTTGTGAGCCATCATTCATCACGAAACATGGGAAGCATTACTTTTGCTTAGTTTTTCACTTGCCTTAAGGCAAGGTGAAACTCTGCCAAAGTAAAGCCAACATTTTTCACCCCCATTTTGATCTACTTCCTTCACTTTATTTTGACACTTTGTTGATCAAAAGAAGAGTGACTACCTTTGCATTATCAATTGATTGTTTTCACCACTTTTGTGTTCGTTTATGCCCATCCATGTTTGCGGCTGAGTTGTTAAACATCTAAAGTGTGTGGAGACATTTTTATATCATTGGTAGCCTTTTTGATCTTGATACCCAAGTCAATATTGTCATTGTAGTTAGGCTTGGTTCATCATTTTGATTCTCCTTTAAATGGTTATCTTGTTTATATCGTGCCACTACAATTTTGGTATTTACATATTGTTTCTTTTAAACTTGATCTAAATACTTATATTGTAAGGTTGCACTATATACATGTTGATGCAAAATCACAGCACCCCCTGAATGGCCTTAGATCTGAGTGGGGCATCTAGTGTGACTGCATAACATGGGACCATCGCTCAAGCCATGGGACTTGCAGACTTGAGATGGCCCTTCGAAGAGAGCTGGCTTCTTATTCCTAATCCTAATGCTAAACTACTTCTTCGGAAGGAAATGCAATTATGTAATCGTAATATAATAATGCTAAGGAGGCATGGAGACAAAGAGCATGAAAATAGATTTAGTTTGATTTCAATTATTACCTTTATTTTGAAAAGTATTGAGTGTTACCACTTGTGCGTGTTATATCAATATCATCTTGATATCAAAAGCTGAATTTCTCGTAAAGTTTGGTTAACATATCTTGGTGAAATTATTTTGTCACTCACAATCGTGAATCGACACCTTGTGGAATATAGGTCTTGATTAAATTTGGGATTGCTTCTAGTATACTTTATTTGGAGGTCGTGTTAACTTCTTGTTATTATTTACACCTTGTTCATTTCTTTGAACTTGACATAAGTAGGGACATTTTGTTAATCATCATACACCACCAACTATCATTTGGAAACAAACTTAGGAAGTAATTCGATGATTGATTGGTTTAAAACAAATAAATTTGTGTGGTTGTGTCTCATTCTTCATATTGACTTACCCATTTAGGACAATCACTTTGATCCATTTATTATTATCATTCATTATTTTTTGGTCATTAATTCAGCTTTGTGTTTTGAACTTGCATGTTTGTTCCTTGTGTTTATCCATCTTATAAACTTGTTTTTAGGACAATAATTTGGGTCTTTGATCCTCTTGATCTTCTTATTTTTCCTAAGTCTATGGTCATTTTGAACATATATTTCAAACCTTAGCAAAACCATTTCCTATCAAGCAAATTTTGCTCCAATTGAACATTGGAAATCTTCCCTTTGTATCCTTTATGTTGTTAAAATTTTGATCAATACTTTGACATTTATGCCTTCATCCCTTGTTGGATTATCAGTCTTGATTCATAATGATGAATGTTTTCCTTATCTTCCCTTTTGGAAAATCATACAAGCATCGCCATATTTATGAAATGTATAGTTGGTTTTCGTTATGCTGCCCAAATCAACATGAAACCTTCTTCACTTGAATTTTTTTATCATACAATCTAGGTTTAGACCTTTGAACCCAACACGTGCCAATAATGACTGATTATCATAAGGTCCCTTATACATATGATAATAAGGAATCAAAGTTTCGGTGTTCACATCAAAATATGCCCATCATGACCAAACCTCGATTGGTTCTTTGTGCTAGAGAACCCATTCGGGTAACTCATTCCCCACCTTCATCTCATAGTTAGTGGTATGATTTGGATGCTTCTGATCTAAATTATTATTTGATTTCCCCCCACTCTTCTTCTAATTCTAATCCAAACATTTCCTCTTCTTCTGAGGATTCCATTCCAAATATTTCCACTGACTCTTCTGAAGATTCGATCCAAACTACTATTTAGATCCAAATTACTATTCAAATTCATCTAATTCAACTCCTAAGTCACGTTCCTCCCCTTCTTCCCGGACCTCTATTATTAGTCACCTAAACAATGTTCTCCTCCTCTACAGATTTGTGTTGGCACAAATTATCTTCATCATTCATCTAATGTGACTCTGCGTTGTGGTCCTCCCTTTTTCGCAAGACCCCTTTTATCGAGTTGCCTCAATGACATCTTATTCCTTTGAACATATGCATGACTCCAAATCCCTCCAATCAAAAATATAATACAATTCTTGAATTGAGGTCCTCTCTTTCTTTACAGGACACTTGTTATTATTCATCTAATATGATTCTTGAATCATGGTCCTCCTTTTCTTTGTAGGACCTTCTTCATCAATCAACCCCACGAATTCTTCCTTCTTTTAATATTCATGTGACTCAAAGTTCTTCTATTTATACATTCGAATCAACCCATGCATCATAATCTACAAAATTTAGACTTAATCATACTAGGTTAAAAATGATATACCATCGTATAGGTAGGTCCACACCACCTTCTTCTACTCCCGAGACATCTAGCTACACATATTCTTCATCCCCCACATCATCTTCTTCTATCAATCATCATCAAACATCTTCTAAGTCTTCCAAACCAAGTGAACCTATTTCTTCCAGTTAACCCCTAGTGATTGATCAACAAATCATACCGATTGACCTCTTTCAGAATGAAGAAACAATTAGGGAATTTATAGGGGCACATGTAGATATTCCTTTAGAAGATTACGAGCAAGGATTCTCTTTAGACTTCAATGCGCCTGCATATTCTCAAGAAAATTCTGATTCCTTAGATAAAAAAATAGGGAAGAGCGTCAAATCATGAAACTTGATCCTCCTCTTATTCTTCCATCTTCACATTCTTCATTATGTGATGAAACTCCTTGGTCTTGCATTGATCAATGGCCTATCTTCTCATCACCCAATCACTCTTTGTTTATCATAATTCCTCAATCACAATTTCTTATGGGTTCAACACCAAGTAGCCCCTCATCTTTGTTTAGGTGTGGTTCACCTTCTAGTATCCATCCCTCTTCTATTTGTGGTACATTTTCTAGTAGTCCACTATCTTATATTCTTAGGGCATGCCCAACTAGCCCCTTGTCTTCTATATATGGATCACCCCGGTAGTCCATCATCTTCAATTCTTAGGCCACATTATAGTAGCCCATCATCTTACATCTATGGGTCACATCCTAGTAGCCCTTCTTCTTCTATTCTTCGGCCACATCCTAGTAGTCCTTCATCTTCTATCTATGGGTCACGTCTTAGTATCCGTTCTTCTTCTATTCTTGGGCCACGTCCTGGAGCCCTTCCTCTTCTATCTATGACTCTCCCAATAGCCCATATTCTTCAATCCTTGGACCGTATCCTTTTCATCCATCACATTATTCTTCTACTAAAGATTGTGGCAAGCCCACTGCCATTCCTCTCATCAATTATAAATTTCCACGTTCTTCTCTCACTTCTCGGGATCAGACAAGTCAAGCATTAGCTTATAAGAAACCCAAACATGTTCTTTATCAAGCCAAGATAAAAATACGAAGATATCTAAACCTACCAACAACTCCAATGATCATAAAATCCAAAATCAAATGTGATTCTAGAATGCACACCAACGTACCCATCAAGTATGGCGTAAAGTGCAAAAACCTATGGATAGGGAACTCAAACTCCCACATACAAAACCCATGTTTCAAAACAAATCACAGTCATTTGTTGAGTGTGAACTCACCACGATCATTGTCATCGGGATAATATCACTATTGATAAACAAACAAGCTTAGTCTCCCTTATTATGGAAGTCACACACATTTTTTTTTTGGATCCTATCAAGTAGAGTGAAATTATTGGTACTAACTTCCAAAAAAATCTAAAAATCATAAAACTATTCAAAAATATAAAAAATGAGAAAAATTAAAAATTACAAAAATAAAATCAAAGGTACAAATATCAAACATTACAATCAAGTATTACATACACATGGATGTTCTTTCCTCCCTTTCTTTTATATTCATCTACAAGTCATCCACCATTTTCATCCCTTTGATGTTATTGTGGTTAGCCTATTTGCACACATTTTGTGACATGTATCTCTATGGTATTCGTTTGACCTTGGTCTTTCATAACCTTGGTAAATTAAAGAATGAATGACCTCTTAGAGATTCCTATCACTATTCTCATCTAATAAACTTTTTGGGAAGAACTTTTGGATGTATTTGTTGACACTAGCCAATGTCGTCATTGCAATCACCTCCACATCCTTCCATCAAGCCATCAGTGGTTCTTAAAAATAAAGAGAGATGAAATAAGTTTTTCATGAAGCAAAAGAATAAAAAATCAATCAATCCAAGAGCAAAAGCAAATTGATATATAACTCTCTCTTGGGGTTTTTCCAATAATCTCTATAGGGGATATGGATGCCTCGAATGGAAGTAGAGCAATGTTGTGATTACAATCAAATGCATCTCCGTCGTGATATGGACGTCTGGTTGGAAGTGGAGCAATGTACGACTCTCCTTCTAGAATCCATTCACAAATCACCTTTCAAACTAAATCACTCCTCCACATCGACTAGTGTCTTCACTTAATGTCTATCGACTCTTTCCTTTAAGTGGTCATTAATTTCCATGGGCACACACAGATTTCAATGAGTAAAAATGATTAGTATATTATCAAGTTTTACTTTTTGGACCTTGTTCAAACTCTTGCTTTAAGACATGCCTTGTCTCATGATTTGTGCCTTGGGCTAATCACTTTTCATTGAACGCCTTTTAAATCTTTTCATAACATCCTCTACTCTTCAAAAATTGTTTAGAACATCTGTGTATCGGATGTCCTCTTTTTCATAATTGGAGGAACCTTTTTACCCATTTAATAAGACAATCACCCACTTCCTTTCTATCACATGTTTCTTGGCCAGCTTATGCTGGGGGCATCCTTGCTCCCTCATGATTGAACCTATTTTATATATTGGCCTTGATCCCCCTTCTACATGTGAAGAGTTTGTCTTTGAATACTCCCACCTAACTACTGGGGTATATCGCATCTTCACTTTCTCGTATGCATGACATTTGTGCCTTGTACATACCATCTATTGCTCGGGGCATCCACACTTCTTTTTCTTCCTGTAAATAGCTTTAGAAAACTTATAGAAAATCACCAAAAAATTCAAATATGTTTCGAGAAAAATAAAAAAAATAAAAATCATCCTACAAAACATCGCTCTTTGGTTCTCACTTGAGCTTTTGTGTGACTCGCGGATCATATTGATCTACTTCCATCAATAATGAGTTGTTTGGTATTTTTTCATAGTGCACGATTACTTTTCATAGGACCCAAGTGTTCTCCATTATTCCCCTTGCATGTATCCTTGCTTAGGGCACCATCTTTTAACCCTTGTCATTAATTCACATAGGTCAAAATCAAATCTTGATAAAAAAACATTACATTATGTTTCTCTGTTAGGTTATCTTGTTTACTTTCTTGTATTACATTACATTATGTATGTTGTAAGGAGTTAGGCATCTTTTACTTTCTCGTATTGCATTAAATTTTGTATGTTGCATGGAGTTGGTGTTTTTAGCAATGGACAATTATTCGTAGTATGGATTTTCATGTCATTCTACTTTTTTGTATGCTTACATTTTTAATAAGGACCGATGATGTAGATCTTTAGCAATATGATGACAATAAAGTTGTTTCAATACACTGGATGAAAGCTTTCTCTTTTCTTTTTGTCCTCATTCCTCTTCTACATCGTTCACGTATCAAACACTATTATTCTTATTCACCCAGGGAATCTTTCTATTGCTCATTCTTCTATCCTTTCTCTCACCTTTTTCGATTGTTAATTTCCTTCTTTCATCACCCCATCAACACTCGAGGGGCATCTATCACTTCTACTAATTTTTCTTCTACACTTTCAAAATTTATCTGTCTACTATCTTTGAAGTGGCGTCACTTACACCACCCCAAAGAGGGGAAAATGTAGACACCTATAATTTAGCTCAAGAAATTTAAATACTTAAATTATGCTAATTATACCCTTTCCCACAAATTGACGACATATCATCAATATCACACATTTTCTCTGCTATCATCATTAATTAATTACATTACGTTAGTTAATTAACTCTTCTATCCAACAACGACACCAATTAATGACCTTCCATTAATCAATTCCCCTTTCTATCTAGATTAATTAATTATTTATAATTAATTAATACCCCTTTCTACCTAGATTAGTTAATTATTATTAATTAATTCTCTTCCTCTTCCACTAAATCAATAAATCATCATTTATTTGATTAAATCCCTCTAATAGTATAAATCATGTTAATTATTCCTCTAAAAAGCTTCTATAAGCTTGTACATATATTAATTAATCACTTTGATTAATAAATAAAGCCCCTCAAATACCATGGGTCACTAAAGGACAAACTAAACTCTCCTAAGGTTGACTCAACCCTTTTAAACCTTCCTTATCCATAACTAACCCAACCTCTCCATTTATCCCACATGAAGGAGAATGTAGATATTCTTCTATCCATTGGGCTATATAAGAGTGCTCCTCCTACCTTTCTATTTACACCTTTGCATTCCTAGATGAGAATAGAGCCTAAGTTATAGCCATTTTATCATATTGGAGCATTCTTCATTAGAGAAGCTAGCTATTTTCATTTCTTGTATTCATCCATCCAAGTTTTGAAGTCATATGGGGATATGTAAAAAGGTCTTGTAGACATGGATTGACAAGACTCCATTCTTGAAAACCTTAGGAATCAAACATAGGAATCAAACATTTGATTGCTAAGTATCTAAATATGTTCATTTCATTTGATTAGAATTCAATAGAGATAGAGATTAATAGATTAACATGTTAGTTTCAATATTTTTTATGTTCTAATGTAATGATGTTAGTAGATTAGTCTTTCTTATGCTCTAAGCATGATGGTGCTTTGAATTTGATTTAGCTTTGTTTTAGGACTACTAGGTGTTAGTTCTAACTCTTTTGCATTCTTTAACAAATACATGTACACAATACATTATATGTTACAATAATTACTCTAAAATATAGATTTTATTAAAATTAAGTTAAATCATTTAGAACCCCACTCGTGATCGAGTCATTCGAGATCCCAATTCTATCAGTTTCTCTTTTATGGCTCCTAAGGTTCCTCAAGTCTCCTTATATCAATTACTTCAAATGGACACACCTTGCAAAGCAACTCTTTAAAAAACCATACACACTATGTACCTCCCTCACAATATGTCGCATGCATATGTAAATGTCATTTTCAATCGTTTGTTCTAAAACCCTATTGGTCATAGGACTACATCCAATAAACCCATATAAGTGTCAATTCAAGATTTACACCATGATTTTCAAGAATAATTTCGGGCTATGGAAACCACGATTACATCTCTCAAAGTTGAAATCTAACATCTTAAGGATCATGCTAGTTCTTCTTATCCACTTTATTATAATCTCATGTTCACTACATGTGATCATATAATTGAACCACAAGTCTTACCACTCCCGCACCTCTCAAGTTTTATCTTAATACTAAGCAACATGATATTCTTCCCGATCTCCTAAGTCACTAGTTGATCAGTTTTCCAACTTATCATTGTTACCCTCCTTATCAGCTTGCCAAATATGGTGTTCTACCATTTTACAATTATCATATACTTAATGGACATCACGAAAATGATTATGATGCTTTAAAACAAAAAATTAAGCACCTTGAGCATTAAGGTTTTGTTTCGATTTCTCCACAACATTCTACTACATGGTCATATCCAATTACTAAACCTTAATGGGCTCCCAAATGCATTCCCTTCATGTCTAGTGAGCATCATTCCATAATCACCAAGGTTACTTCTTTAGTAAGTCAAGATCTTCCTAACTAATACATTCTAACTAAACAAACTCCTTTAAAAATTCATCCTCCATCCCTCCTTCTATCAAGTCTTCTACAACATTACGAGTTTCAAATTAGAAACCACCAACCAAATAATTCCAACCAATTCACCGTATCATAGCTAAAATCTTTTAACTTCCTACTGTTAACCAAATGACCAATCCTAGTCCTATTATTACTTCTTCTTCCGACCATTGTGATGACTCTCTTTCTTCTTGTGACACATCTAAAACCATCTCACAATGGCATGATGTCTCTCACATTAGCACATAGATTTCCATCATCAACACACTTGGGGGCATTGTACTTTCTTCACCCTTATGAAACTGTGTTGTCTCTAGTATCTTCTCTTACACTTCACACTCCATGTTACAAGTCACCATATCGTAACATACTCACATATTTGGTACACATTATAATTTTGTTACCCTATAATGAATTCTACTTCAATGGTTCATACTTGATTGTTGAGGGCCTACTTCTAAAATGAACCTCATATCCACTACACTTCACACTACGTGTTTCACAACTTATCTTTCTAGCATCTACTCGCACATGAAAAACCCATTTCCTAATGATGCACTCTTGTTCTATGGTTCATTCTTAACTGCTGAGAGGGCACTAATAAATTAACCACATTTCATGCACATCCATTGGGGGCAATCGGGCTCCTTGCACTTTCACATCTTGCATACCATTCCATCACACCATCATAAAATTTTCATATCTTGGTTACATTTATTCTTGCTTTCTTATACTACTTATATGTTGAACTTTTCTTAATATGCTAGATGGATTATTTTTATGTCATTATCTTTTTCTATATATACATATGTGTTCACTTAGTCTCTGGAAGTACATGCAGATATATTATAGGTTTTTCCATTCTCGAATGATGTTTGGAATTGTACCTTTTACTATTCCCATTGAGGCTCCTAAGGGCATATACTTTCAATACTACCATATCCTACACACTTCAGGTTCCATTGCTACATTATCCACTATTTCCCAATACAAGTTACACACCTATTTCACTAACATACACATGTATTGACATACTATTTATCTTTCTAACATACTAACGAGTTCTTCATGTGTAGCATTTTTCTTGCAAAACTCTATGCAACCATGGCTATCTCATACACTTTGCTTGACATTATTTGCTATCAGTGTATACTATTGTTTATGGGATATGCCATATGTCTTGTATGATCATTGTATGTTTTTTGCCACTTCTTCCTTGATTATCTTGTGACATTGTGAATGATGTCCCATGTATGAAATCTACTTTTTGTGGTCTGTATTGTTTACATGCTTGTTTGTTACATTGTATTCTTCTACATTCTAGTTAGTTTTTACTACTAACACTTGTACTATATTAATTTGTTTGCATATGCCTTGGGTTTTATCATGCACATCCCCTACCCCCTCTAGGTATCCACTTCAGATCATCATCAAGTCCTCTCCTTTGGGCCACATTCTTCTACTATCATTGCATGCACCCAAAATAAGGGGCACATATATTGGGAGAATAAATCACCCCTACACCATCTCAGACATATATTTCAAAACAACATAGTACAAAAAAATCACGAACACAATCACGAATGGCCTGAATATGGCTTGTGTCCAAAACAAAGTACAAACACTAGTGCCCAAAACCAAAAACAAGCATCTCGGGAAATTCTTGTCATCCCTTGGGCACTAATGTCCTTGGGGTAGAAAATATCAAATTCTTAGTACAAAACTACAACAATTTATAGAGAGTTTCTATAGTAACAAGAACTGACCTTCAGTCATAGAATGCATTCTATCTCCTACAATCGGTACAATTAGAACATTTTAAAACTAATTCATAACAAGTTGGAATAATCGGAAAAATCGGGATGTTCCATTTGTAGTGGTGCTCATTTGGTAGAGTCATGGAAGGAGAGTAAAGCTAGACCTCTATCCCCAACACTTGTTATTTGGTGTGAGATCACAAAAAAACACACACTTGGATTGATATTTCCCAAATAACTCACACTTGATGTGAGATAACCCAAAAAAATTCAACTTAGCATGAGTTTGCTCAAAACCTCATCTTCGGCTTGTAAATCAACAAAATCCAAGCATCAAGACAACTTTATATATTTGTTTACTCTATTACATATCAGGTTCACACTTTCCTTTTGCAAACTTATACTCTTCACTTACTCATACATGCATTACATTGATTTATCATATACAAAAATTTGAATAATCTTTTTCTCTTCCTTTGCAGGTTTATCCTTACAAGAAACAACAAACAAAAGCTACAATAACATGCTACAAAGCATATGTTTCACCCCTAGGGTCCATTTCCCTTTCCTAGTCTCAACGCTTCACTTTGCGACCACTCCACACTTCACTTTTCCACTTGGAATGGTATAAAATATGAGCTTTTCTACATGATCATAAGGTACACATCTTCTATCTAATTTAAGTTATTATGTATTCACTCAAAAACATAATGTGGGGGAAAATGTAGACACAAAATCATGCACTTGGGTACATTTCTAGGTCCAAAAACATACTAATGTATATATGATTCCTAAGAAATAAAAATAGTGGTTAATAACTATCTTTGGCCTCTTTTATATATTTCTTAACTTCTCTTTGGTCGTACACACCCTCTAGCCCTAACGAAACTTGAATGATTTATCCTTTATGGCCTTAGACATGAGTGTCCGGTCGGGACATCAACGCCCGTACTCCTATCCATACCAATCACTCTTGACCCTTTCTTACCTTTACTCACTCTTTTTGGGTCTCTTTTATCTTTTGGGAATATTTTTCACTTATGCATCAGCCTTCTAGTTGTCAATTAAAAAATTAAAATAAGGGAATCATATATATACTTAGTTACTTCTAAAGAAAAGTACCAAACATTAAACAATACTATCATCACCTAATATTTCATACCAAAAGAACTAAAGGACTTTAAAGGCATCAATCGAGCATCCATTCAAGGAAAATGGATGCATAATTCTACATACACATCATAGGAAGGGGAAGTCTATTATATTCTATCCACACATACTATTACATTGCTACATTCTAGATCTATCCCACTATCATTTGTGTAACTGCACAAGGGAATAATTTTTATGTACATACACACACACCATAAATATATGGATTATGATATTTAGTATCACGCTCGAGTCATAAGTTCATTCTTTGGGTAACATCGAGCTCATTCGACTCCACATTCTACATTTTTCATTTTTAGGTTTGATGTGGTGTACGAGTATGTGAAAGTGCACTTTATTTCTTATAGGTTATAGGTACCTTTGGCAATAAATGAGAAATTATAAGGAAATCAATATGAATCAACATCAAAACCTTGTGACACAAAAAGAAAGAAGACCCTAAGATCTCACATGGCCACTAGTGCTCAGGCACCTCTACCCTACACTTGGCGCTCATGTACGAATTTTTTCCACAAAATTTACAAAGTGAGTAGTGACGAACCTGTTTCTATTATGTTACCCTACCTAGATCACTTCTATTCTTCTTCAAAATAAGCTAAGTATTCCTATCTCTCCCTCTTCTTATGGTTTTACATTGCACATGCATGTTTTCTTATGTCATTAATTTATTTTAGTATTTATACATTATTTGTTATAATAGTTACTCTACAATATATATTTAATCTAAATTAAAATAATTCACAATGCATACTCATTCGTATGGTTCAATATCCATTTTTATAATTGATTTATAATATTTAATTAAAATTAGATAGTAACTAACCCATTCATACTTATCTATCATCTTTTATTTAGGAAGGATTGTATTTAAGAATTTATTTAATAAACTTCTATTATTAATAAAGAGATTTCTAAATTTAATATATTTTTTTCTACATGTAATTTACTCTATAGACTCTAAAAATATCCCCATTTTTATCAACATAAGAGCAGACATGGATAATTGGTAACGTAATTTTATGGATGTTTTTATGATTGTAATGGTGAAATTCTATTAGAGGTTTTTATAGGTAATTTATGGGAATGTATAAGATACTTCATCTGACACAAAATGAAAAATAAAACAAATATTTTGGGTTGAGAAAAGGCCCAACCACAGAAAAACCATCCATCTCATACCCACCCAACTAACCACTTAACAATAAAAGGCTTAATATAAAATCGGAGATTGGGGTTTCCTCAAGGAGTTGGATCCTTTCTACCTGAATTCATATCTTTTTATTTTAGATTAAATTTTATAATTTTGTGTCATTGATAAATTCTAGACTCATATATCCTAGAAGAAATACTTCAATCATCTCAATAGCGTGAAATTAATATTGAGAAGAAGAGGCCATAATCATTTTGAATTCCTACACTAACTAATTATAAAGAGATGGATTTTTATCATTACCAACCAAGGTGTCATTGCCTTGGATGGAGTTGGTACAACATCTTGAATAAAATTAACTACCTTAGAATTTGTAACCATTCTTTGAGAATATGAGGTAAAGTAATTAGAGCACTGTATGGGGACGAAATGAAGAATGGTGTTAGAGAGCGAGAGCATCCCTCTACTAGAATCCACTTTCATGTGATTTTGTTTGAAGTGAGTATAATAAATCACCAAATGATTGATATTGAAGTAGAGGCATTGTAGACACTAAAATTAGGTCACACTCCCCTTTGGTCCCTCGATGAATAAACACCCTTCATCACATTCACCTAGCCATGGCCCCCATCACCCCACTAATATTAATTTAATTAATTTAATTAAATTAATGCATTATTAACACTATATTATTATTTAAATATCTTATTTTAAATAATATCCACACATATAGTTCACTTAGACACCTCACCAAGCCAACTCAACCTAAGACATGTTCTTAGTAAGTTGCCATAACTAACTAAGACTTACCCAAACCCTAAAAATCAATGCCTACATTCCCTCTAACCACATTCCCGCATGCTCACAAGAAGCTCCCAGTATAATCCGTGGGTTAACAACACGAGATCCAAGGAAATCAAGAGGATCTCCCTAGTTTAGTAAACCTAGGAAATCCCACCTTGATCGACACCGGTTACCCCTAACCATCGCGGTTAAGCCGGAACCGCCGCCGTAATCGGTTACCTGTTAACCCCAAAACAACCTTATTCTCAAGGTTGAAGGTTGAAAGTTGGAGGTTATAAGTTGGAAGCAAGAAGCAAAAGGTTGGCAAGCATTAACACATCTCAGAGAGATAACACATCTTCAGAGAGTGAATTCCAGTGAGAATCTGCATGCAAGGAAGGAGATCAAACATCTTTTCTTACACAACCATCCCAGCCATGATCTGATCTAACCAAGCAAAGAGGAATGTACATGTAATCCATGCAAAATATTTCCTTCAGTTGGTGATCACTTGCAGACCTTCAAACCTCTCATCAGCACCTCCATCCCTCACTCATAAGCATTTAGGACCGGAATCCAAGTAAGTATAACGTCATACTTTTCTGGTTTATTTCATTTCATCATCATTTTATCATCTATTGTTTACCTAGCCACCTATTGACCTTCTCCAACATTTCCACCTCCATATACCCATTAAAACCTCACCAAAGCCTACCCTAGTCACCCAATACCTCATCCCGACCAACCAAAGTCCTTTGTGTAATCACAAAGGAGACCCCAAAAAATTACGTGGCATTTCCAGATTTCCACGATGCAAGAATTGGAACCGATTACACTAACCGCCGTCGATTACCCTTAACCGACATCGGTCTCTGTATTTTCCCATACAGCCTAGAATAGGGATCTACCCACCAAATTTCATCTCACCCTCATCCACCTATGATCTACCCGAGACCTCTAACAAACCTACAGAACCCAGAACCAATCATTTGACCTTTGGATTCTATTCTAGCTTAGCCTATTAGATTAGATCTATTTCTTATTGTGTTTTAATTAAGATACCTAAATCATTTCAAATTACAATAGGATTTATTTTGTTTACAACATTAAATTTTTAAAACAGGTGGGTGACAACCATCTAGGAAGTATCACACTTCCCGAATCTAGCATATGCTAGGCGGTTCCTTCACGCCCATATTGTGTAACTCCTTCTCGGTGGTCTTGCTTTGCATTACAGGTAGTTCCTCCTGGCCAAAGGAAGCTCTCACAATCAGGTTGTGGATTCGGAAGTCATACGCATGCAACAACCCATCAACCACCATTTGAATAGGTATTCCTCATACACCCGTTACCCTATTTGTTTCGTCAACACTTCAAAGAAACATTCTAAGAAACTATGATCAACAATACCCTGAACAACCAATGAATGAGGCTCCAAAAAAGTTTGTACTTCTGCTCCATATGGTGTAAAAGTCACTGTTTTTCCTTGACCAGAATGCCAAATTTGTAGTGATGTTAGGAACATAGAGTGCATCTTGGATATTTCCACCCTCAAGCTGTATATCACCTTTTCCCTCAACAGAGAAAGAAAGTAAGAATCTCCAACCTCAATTTTGGAAGTAGAGCTCAAACCTAGAGAAACAAAAGACTCCTTAGAAGAAGTCATGTGATGAGAAGCACCATAATCTATAACCCACTACTGCAAGTGGTGACTGAGATCTTCCAACAACATTAACTATTTTTCCATGTTGATTAGGAGGTGGAGTGGAGATAGAAATTTTGTGTTTCTTAACTTCATCCCCTAAGGCTTACATTCTCTTATAACACCTATGTTCTTCATGATTACTACCCCACAAAAAGAGCATAAACGGCTAGAATTATTCTTGGATTTAGAAGAATCCTTGGTTTTTGAGTTGTTTTCTTTGGGTTTAGGAAAATTTTGAGATGGAGAAGGTGTGGATTTGGTTTTCTTATCTGGTTTTCCCTTTCCCATAGGATTATATGAAACTAATGCCTTTTGAGAGGTGGAATAATCAAGGTGCGACAATTTGGATTCTTCCTAGTAAGTCTTTCACAAAATGTTTCTAAGTTAGGAATTTTGAATGTGTCACCTAAGGCATCCATGCTAGCTAAAATGGTAGAAGAAAAATTTGGAATGGTCCTCTCAATTTCGAATGCAAGAACCAAACAATGCAACAAGAGTCCCCTAGATTTTGGCACTTTTTAATGAGTGTGTGTTTCAATTATAGTGTGATTCTTAAAATAAATATTTCTAATGGAAAAGTGTGGAAAACAAGAACTTTTGTAAAAAATGGTACTCAAAACCAAGTTTCCGATCAAAAGTTACAAGTTTTTCTATATTATGCTCTATTATTTATTTTAGTTTCCACTAGAACAAAATAAAATGCTCTTGCCTTCACCACACAAATAAAATGAAAGGGGGCTGGAGTTATGCACCTACTAGTAGGAATCACTTTACCATATATGACCATACCATATGACCAGGGGCTAAGAATTTCAATGGTTTCCCAAAGTAGCAAAAAGTGCACCATTGTCCCAAAATTGCAAGTAATTCGCTAGAATAACTTTGCATAAACCTTTGCAAACAAATGAGCAACAATATCATATATTATTATGGAACTCAATGAAATACAATGAGAATGGGCCTTGCTTATATAGGTAAGGAATAACAATCTAAGAACCAGTCAAGGTCGTAGATCAAGCCATAAATCATGGAAAGAACTAGTCAAGTCCATAGATTTATGAGAGAACTAGACATCAAGGATCTAGTCAATACCATAGATCTAGGAAAGAACTATACCTAACAACTAGATAATATCTCATAATATCTAAATAAATAAAAATAAATATCCACACACATAAGTGGGTGAGGATAAATACAATAAAGGTAAATAATGTACCTAGGTGAACATGAGCTAAGGTAAATACCTAGTCTAACACCCCCCCTCAAGTGAAGCTAGGGGCCAAAATAGATGCTAGAAATCCACTTTCATGTGATTTTGTTTGAAGTGAGTAGAATAAATCACCAAATGATTGATATTGAAGTAGAGGCATCATAAAAAAAGGTAAACCCTAGTAGTCGATGCTTGAACCAAGGGCGATGAACCACATGTATGATGATATTTGTTAGAAGATCTTTCGAAATGTTGATATCAACTATGGTACATAAAGCATTCACGTGGGAGAAAACCAATGTAGTATGCTCATATTATAGGTAACCAATGTAGTAGGCTTATATTATATGTATCTACCTACTTTTTAATCTATAACTTTAAAGCAAGACTATGCAACAAAAAATGTAACATAATGTTAGGCAATCTCACTAAAACAAGTATGCTATTTAGATACTTTTTATCTAGGTTGAATGAGGAAAACATGATTTCAATAAATGGTATGTTCACCCCATTCTAAATTTTTTACAAGGAGAAAAAACCTAATTGGAAATAAAACAATAGTGCTAAAATTCCCCTTGCCTTTGGGATAAATCACCATGTTATCCTCAAAATCCATTTATAAAGCTTATGAAGGTAGGGACAAAGTGTTTTAAACCTATAAATTATGCCCTTTTCCTCAAATAATTCTTCACCCACTAAGATATCATCTATTAAATCCTCCTTAAAGATAATATCCATTAATTCCCATTCCTTAGTAAAAGATATCCTTATGGGTAACTTCGTTAAAAATAAATTCAATTTATAGGAAATGAAAACCACGATATTATTTTTGATATCTCATGTCATTCATTTCTTTGGATCCTTGTGTTCCCCAAATCTAGATATGTTAAATCTTCGAGTGGGTTTGAGAAAAGGATTAGACAATAATAATGCTTCACTAGTCGTTTATCATCAATGAATATTTTTTTAATAACCATGATATTTATGTCCTTGGGAGAAGGAAAATCTCATGTGACCATAGGAATGGGACAACATCAAACATATATGGATAAAAATAAGATTATCTAGCCAAACAAGATTTAGGGCAAGTATTACGAGTAATGGATCAAGGTTGCGAAGGAATGTTGTATATTTATATTCAATCACCAAACACGGGTAAATATCTGTAGTCTCTTATAAATTTCATTTCTTTAATCTACTCGCATGCATGTGGGTGATAATATTAAGGTAGATAAAAATTTATTGAACCTTTCAAGGAATTTAATATGACACCAAATGTTATCAAATAGATTCACTTATAATACATCACACTTATGTTTAGTTTGTCTGATTTAGTGTTTTCATGTAAATAGTATTCATGTATAAACTAACATCCACCTTTTAAAAGTAAAAGGAGCGATAACATTGTGCACGATCAAGAACATAGATGTTAATCAAACATCACGATCAATAAGATGAAAGCAATTCGCCAGAATAAATTTACATAAACCTTTGCAAAAAAATGAGCAGCAATATCATATATTATTATGGAACTCAATGAAATACAATGAGAATGAGCCTTGCTTATATAGGCAAGGAATAACAATCTAAGAACTAGTCAAGGTCATAGATCAAGCCATAAATCATGGAAAGAACTAGTCATCAAAGAACTAGTCAAGTCCATAGATTTATGAGAGAACTAGACATCAAGGATCTAGTCAATACCATAGATCTAGGAAAGAACTAGTCAATACCATAGATCAAGGAAAGAACTATACCTAACAACTAGATAATATCTCCTAATATCTAAATAAATAAAAGAAATATCCACACACATAAGTGGGTGAGGATAAATACAATAAAGGTAAATAATGTACCTAGGTGAACATGAGCTAAGGTAAATACCTACTCTAACACCCCCCCTCAAGTGAAGCTAGGGGCCAAAATAGAAGTGGCATGTCCACAGTATGAGTCCCGACAACTAGGCCTGATGAGGTACTCATGTACAATATATCCATGAAGAAATCTCGAACCAAAAGAAGGAAAGAATCCTGCTATAAGGAAAGAGAAGAAGAAGAAGGAAGATGTTCTCATGAACACCCCCAAGAACAACTTCCAAAACCCCAAGCATTCCACACAACTCAAGGTAGCGAGGTGATGCAAAAGGCTTCGTAAAGATGTCTGCAACTCTGCTTGCTTTGGGTCGGAAGGTACTCCAAGCAAAGAACTCCATCCTGAATGTGCTTGACCGATGAAGTGGATGTGTATCTCGATATGCTTGGTCCATTGGTGCTCAACTGGGTTGCGAGAAATGTGAATTGCACTTTGGTTGTCACACCAAAGTACAGTCGATGAATCTCGTGGGAATCCAAAATCTGTCAATAATTAGCGAAGCCAAAGAATCTGTTGACTTGATGTAACTACTAGCTGCCCTATACTCTGCCTCTAAAGATGAAAGTGTAATAGCTTGTTGCTTTTTGCATGCCCAAGCATTGGAGAAGAACCAAGATAGAAAAAAGATAGCCAGAAGTGGAATGCCTGTCATCAATAGAACCTGCCCAATCTGAATCTGTATACCCAACCAACTGAGTAGAACCCCTAGTGTAGTGTAGGCCAAAGTGGGAAGTGCCATGTAAATAGCGCAAAATCCTTTTAGCTAGCCTACTAATGACTACTATGAGGAGAATGTGAAAACTAGATATAAGCCCTACTACAAATGAAATATCAGGGTGAGTATGGGTCAAGTACATGAGACTCCCAACCAACTACCTATACAACGTAGGATCACAAAGTGGTGTGGTACATGTGGATGTAAGAGTAACTCCAGACTGAAAAGGAGATGGACTTGGCTTGTAATCAGCCATATCAAAGCACCTAAGAAGATCATGGGTGTACTTTTGCTGACTCAAATGAATCCTGAATCTGTCTTGAGAAATCTACAAACCAAGGAAATAATGTAATAGCCCAAGATCTGTCATGTCAAACTGTGTAGAAAGAGCCCTCTGAATACTCTGAATGTGGGAAGAAGAGCTTCCAGTAAGTAATAGATCATCAACATATAAGACAAGTATCACAATATCCTCACCAACATGTTGGAGATACACTTTGTATGATCGGAGTGGCAACGAACAAAACCAGTAGATAGAAGAAAAGAATCCATCTTCTCATACCAAGCCCAAGGGGCTTGTTTGAGACCGTAGAGAGACCTTCGAGCCTACAAACAAGAGAAGAATCCTGAACAAATCTAGCCGGTTGCTCCATATATATTTCCTCTTGTAGATCTCCATGTAAGAAGGCACTCTTCACATCCATCTAGTATACGGGCCACCCCTGTGATGCAGCAATAGCAAGTACAAGGCATACAGAAATCCATCTTGGCAATGGGTGCAAAAGTCTCAGAGTAATCAATACCTTCGACTTGTGAAAAACCCTTTGCAACAAGATGAGCCTTATACTTGTCAATGGACCCATCAGCTACGCATATTTGGTTCGGTATACCCACTTACACCTAACCATCTTTCTTCCTTTAGGAAGAGATACCAAATCCCAAGTATGATTCTTCATCAAAGAAGAATACTCAGCTATCATCGCATCATCCCACTCCTGTATCCCATGAGCCTTTGAAAAGACTGTGGATCCTCAGAAACTACCTGACACAAAAGTCCAAAACTTGTAGAATGTGCGTGATGATGCCTAGTGGGTGGAAGATCCTCTATGAAAGGTGTTGCCTCGAAAATAGTACAAGCCCACTTAGGCATAGTGACAACATCAGTGGGAATAGGATCCTCAATGGTATCTATAACCTCCTCATCAATCTCCTCAAAGAAAGGATCCTCAAGATGAGATGAAGAAGAAGAAGGATGGAAGAAGATGAAGAATCATGAGGAGTGAAATTCTCATCAAACTGAACATGTGTTCGAAAAAAATCATGTGTATCAGGATCTAAAAGACGATAAGCTCTCATGTCCTCACAATACCCTACAAAGATCAAGGGTTTACTCTTCTTATCCAAAGCTTTCCTTTTCTTCTTTGGCACAAAATCCCAAGCATGGCTCCCAAAGACTCAAAAAAATGAGACATCTGGCTTAGTGTTGGACCAAGCTTCCTCTGGAGTCAAATGCTCAAGTGCTCTGTGTGGTGTGTGATTACTGAATATAGTTAGCACAATTAACTACTTCTTCCCAATAGATAGGAGGTATATCTCTAGAATGCATCATACAATTAGCCATTTCCTTCAAAAGTTCTATTCTTCCGTTACTGCTAATCCATTATATTGTTGGAGTATGAGGAACAAAATGCTGGTGAATAATGCCTTGAGTTGCTAAAAATTCAGAAAACTCATTGCTGAAGTACTCCCCCCATTATCAGTGTGAAGGTTCTTTATGCTACTAGAAGATTGTTTCTCGACCAAAGCCTTGAAGACTTTGAAGTGTGAAAAAACATCACTTTTGTACTTGAGAAAATAAACCCAAGTACGCCTCGAGAAATTATCAATAAATGTAAGTGCATACTTAGCTCCATTGAAAGATGGGGTAGGAAAAACCATCAAGTCACTATGCATAAGCTCAAGTGGTGAAGAAGCTCTCTTAGAAAATTCTTAGGAAAAGGATCTTGGTGTTGTTTCCCTAATGCACAACCATGACAAACTCCCTCAAGACAAGAAACTCTAGGAAGACCATCTACCATACCATGAGTGCTCAACTCCTTCAAATATCTATAATTGAGATGTCCAAATCTTTCATGCC
Source organism: Taxus wallichiana var. yunnanensis (assembly GCA_018340775.1). NCBI lineage: Eukaryota > Viridiplantae > Streptophyta > Pinopsida > Cupressales > Taxaceae > Taxus > Taxus wallichiana. The sequence continues at coordinate 306,155,358 of CM031240.1, forward strand.
AAAGCTTACTCTCTGAATCTGAATGAGAAACCAATCCTGTCCCTATAGAAGAAGTGTCATCAAAACCCTCAAAGTGATATAGTCTTGAACTATGATCAACAATACCTTGAGCAACAAGTGAATAAGGCTCCAACAAAGTTCTTACTTCTGCCCCATGTGGTGTAAAAGTCATTGTTTTCCCTTGACCAGAATGACAAATTTGATATACATAAAAGAAAATTTGTAGTGATGTTAGGAACATATAGTGCATCTTGGATATTGCCACCATCAAGTTGTATATCACCTTTTCCCTCAAAAAAAGAAAGGAAGAATCTCCAACCTCAATTTTGGAAGTAGAACTCAAACCTAGAGAAACAAAAGACTCCTTGGAAGAAGTCATGTGATGAGAAGCACCAAAATCTATAACCCAATTATCTGCAAGTGGTGATTGAGATCTTCCAACAACATTAAGTGCTTTTCCATGTTGATTAGAAGGAGGTGGAGTGGAGATAGAAATTTTGTGTTTCTTGACTGCATCCTCTAAGGCTTGCATTCACTTATAACACCTATTTTCTTCATGATTACTACCCCCACAAAAAGAGCATGAACGACTAGACTTATTCTTGGATTTAGAAGACTCCTTGGGTTTTGAGTTGTTTTCTTTGGGTTTAGGAGCATTTTGAGATGGAGAAGGTGTGGATTTGGTTTTACTTGTTTGGTTTTCCCTTGCCCTTAGGATTAGATGCAACTAATGCCTTTTGAGAGGTGGAAGACTCAAGGTGAGATAATTTGGATTCTTCCCTAGTAAGTCTTTCACAAAATGTTTCTAAGTTAGGCATTTTGAAGGTGTCACCTAAGGCATCCATGCTAGAGAAAAAGGTAGAAGAAAAAAATTGGAATGGTCCTCTCAACTTGGATAGAATCAAGTAAACACACTCTTCATCTTTCTTATCTCTTCCACTCCCCTTCAACTATGTCAAAAATTCTTGAACTTGGTAAGATAGTCTATAATTGTTGGAAAATCTTCAGGATTAAGAGAGGTGATCTCAATTTCAAGTTGCATGGCTCTCATATGATCCACCTTACCAAATAAATCCTCAATTTCTCCCATATTTTGAAAGGAGAGTCACACTTTTCCAAATGAAATAAAAGACTGTCACTTACATAAGTTCCTATCAAACCCATACACTCATCAAATTTGCACTTGGTACTAAAATTTCTCATATTCTCTAGTGAACACTAGTTGTTCTGAAGAAGTTAAAGCCCATAATCCTTTTAAGCAATTATTGTTTCCATTCTTGGTTTCCATGTGTGGTAATTATGTGTTGTTAATGGCTCAACATGATCTAATGCAGAAGTAGATAAAGATGCCATCCTCAAAAAAATCACCAAAAGAAATGCAAGAACCAAGCAATGCAACAAGACCCCAAACAATGCAACAAGAGCCCCCTAGATTTTTTGCACTTTATAATGAGTGCGTGTTACAATATGGCACTTTATAATTATAGTGAAATTCTCAAAATAAATATTTCCAATGGAAAGAGCATAAAAACTATGCACTTTTACAAAAAATGGCACTCAAAACCGAGTTACCGATCAAAAGATACAAGTTTTTCAATATTATGCTCTATTATTTTAGTTTCCACTAAAATAGAATAAAATGCTCTTGCCTTCACCACACAAATAAAATGAAAGGGGGCTGGAGTTAAGCACCTACTAGTAGGAATCACAAGCTTTAAGCCCTCATATGACCATACCATATGACCAGGGGCTAAGGATTTCAATGGGGTGAGGATAAATACAATAAAGGTAAATAATGTACCCAGTGAACATGAGCTAAGGTAAATACCTACTCTCACAAGCCCCTCGGGCTTGGTATGAGAAGATGGATTCTTTTCTCCTATCTATTGGTTTTGTTCGTTGCCATTTTGATCATACGGTGTATCTCCAAAGCATGTTGGTGAGGATATTATGATACTTGTCTTGTATGTTGATGATCGGTTACTTCTTTGGCGCTCTTCTTCCCACATTCAAAGTATTCGTGAGGGCTCTTTCTACACAGTTTGACATGAAAGATCTTGGGCTATTGCATTATTTCCTTGGTTTGTAGATTTCTCAGAAAGATTCAGGGATTCATTTGAGTCAGCAAAAGTACACCCATGATCTTCTTAGGTGCTTTGATATGGCTGATTGCAAGCCCAGTCCATCTCCTTTTTAGTCTGGGGTTACTCTTACATCCACATGTACCACACCACTTTGTGATCCTATGTTGTATAGGCAGTTGGTTGGGAGTCTCATGTACTTGACCCATACTCGCATGATATTTCATTTGCAGTAGGGCTTGTATCTCGGTTTGCACATTCTCCTCATAGTAGTCATTGGCAAGCTGCTAAAAGGATTTTGTGCTATTTATAGGGCACTTCCCACTTTGCCCTATACTACACTAGGGGTTCTACTCGATTGGTTGGGTATCTGATTCAGATTGGGTAGGTTCTATTGATAACATGCGTTCTACTTACAGCCATATCTTTTCTATCATAGTTCTTCTCCGATTGCTTGGGCATGCAAAAATCAACGAGGATATTACACTTTCATCTTCGTCGAGAGGCAGAGTACAGGCACGATTCTGACAAGTCAGCAAATTATTTGGCCCGCGATTATTGTGAGTTTTGGATTCCCACAAGATTCACCGACTTGACTGTACTTTGGTGTGACAACCAAAGTTTAATTCACATTTCTCGCAACCTAGTTGAGCACCAATGACCAAGCATATCAAGATACACATCCACTTCTTTCTAACACATTCAGGATGGAGTTCTTTACTTGGAGTACCTTCCAACTCAGCACTAGGTTGCAGACATCTTTATGAAGCCTTTTGCATCACCTCGCTACCTTGAGTTACGTGTAATGCTTGGGGTTTCGGAAGTTGTTCTTGGAGGTGTTCATGAGAACATCTTCCTTCTTCTTCTTCTCTTTCCTTATAGCAAGATTCTTTCCTTCTTTTGGTTTGAGATTTCTTCATGGATATATTGTACATGAGTACCTCATCAGGCCTAGTTGTTGGGACTCATACTATGGACATACCACTTCTATTTTGACCCCTAGCTTCACTTGAGGGGGGGTGTTAGAGTAGGTATTTACCTTAGCTCATGTTCACCTAGGTACATTATTTACCTTTATTGTATTTATCCTCACCCACTTATGTGTGTGGATATTTCTTTTTATTTATTTAGATATTAGGAGATATTATCTAGTTGTTAGGTATAGTTCTTTCCTTGATCTATGGTATTGACTACATCCTTGATGTCTAGTTATCTCATAAATCTATGGACTTGACTAGTTTTTTAATGACTAGTTCTTTCCATGATTTATGGCTTGATCTATGACCTTGACTGGTTCTTAGATTGTTATTCCTTGCATATATAAACAAGGCCCATTCTCATTGTATTTCATTGAGTTCCATAATAATCTATGAGATTGCTGATCATTTGTTTGCAAAGGTTTATGTAAAGTTATTCCACGAATTGTTTTCATCTTATTGTTCGTGATGTTTGATTAGCATCTATGTTCTTGGCTTGGCATGATCTGGTTATCATTCCTTTTATTTATATTCAATCACCAAACATGGGTAAATATGTGTAGTCTCTTATAAGTTTCATTTCTTTAATCTATTGCATGCATGTGGGTGATAATATTAAGGTAGATAAAAAATTATTGAACCTTTCAAGGAATTTAATATGACACCAAATGTTATCAAATAGATTCACTTATAATACATCACACTTATGTTTAGTTTGTACATATTTAGTGTTTTCATGTAAAAGTATTCATGTATAAAATAACATCCACCTTGTTTATTAATTTTTTTCTTCAATTGCATAATTTACATATTGTTTTTGGAGGCCTACTACAATTACTTTCCATATTATCTGATATTTCCTAATATATCTTCTTAATTAGAAAGTGGTGAGAGTAGTGGAGTATGAATGGTTTGGTGTTTTAATCTATTCTTGGACTCTCCTAGATTGTAAACCTTATATCATGGGTTTTAAAATATCATAGGATATGTCATTTCTTGATAAGCAAGAAAATGCATGAGAAGTGAGGTGATAAGGTTTTCATTAATATTAGGCTTGAAACAAGAATATAGATGGATTTTAGATTCCATGTCCCTTTGGTATATTATAAGTTTTCATGTTTTAGATTTTCTCAAGCGGGAATCAATTTTGTGTCCAAAATTGTAGTTCATCAAGATATGATATTTTTAGGAAGTTATTTTGTACATAGCTTGGACATGGGATAGCGTGTGAAATGGTATAATGAAACCATTTGTAAGTGATTCTATGAAACATTATGACATGCTCACTATTTACAAGTAGAAAATGTTATAGAATATATATATATATGTATATGTATATGTATATATATATATATATATATATATATATACATATATAAATGTATATATGTATGTACATATATATATATATATATATATATGTACATATATATATATATGTATGTATATATATATATGTACATATTGTACATATATATGTACATGTACATATATATGGATATGTACATATATACATATACATATATATGTACATATATACATATACATATACATATACATATACATATACATATACATATATATACATATACATATACATATACATATACATATATATATATATATATATATATATATATATATATATACATATACATATATATATCTATAAGTTTATGTCTATTAAATGTATTGAATTTTTTTTTAATAACTAGGATAAAGTGTTATATATATATATAACACTTTATCCTAGTTATTAAAAAAAAAAATTCAATACATTTAATAGACATAAACATAGTTTCAATGTTCCATTACAACATAAAATTAGTGTTCACCATATTTAGTAGACATGAAGAAAGGTTTGCTATTTAAGGCTCTGAAAATATACTTTAGGTATGAAACTTTGAAAGAATTTTTTTTTTTCTAAAATATATCGCAAAGCATGATTGGTTCAACTATTTTGGCTAAAAAATAAATTGGATAGGTTACAAAGCATTGTTTCCACATAAAATTGAAATGTAAAAACATTTTTTTTAAAAACCAAAAAAACTTTGGGTGCGTACACCATCATGATCCTCTCATCAAGTTCATCATTTAAACATGTTAATTATTTAAATGTTTTTTTCAAAAACACTCATCGTAAGGAGTCTGTACCTTTGAAATCCTCTAGTTAACTTGATCATCATAATATATTACTCTAGAAATCCTTGAAATATTTTATTATTTTTCTTACTTACAGTAGTTTTGTGCTAGTAATGAAAAATAAGTAGGTAATTCTCACTAGTTGTACAAATATTATATCTAGAAAGGCTATATTACATATGCCCATCTTATAAGGGTATTTACTTTGAGTTGTAATGGATGAAAAATAAACTATTCCAAACCTTGGAATTATAGATAAATAGAAAAGA